>JARQOC010000003.1:139159308-139291449 GCA_033576535.1 Allobates femoralis
ACTTTTATTTTTCGCTTTTAAGCTGTACATATTGTTGAAAATGAAGTAGCTCCAGGGGATGATAATGTGCTCATAATTCATTATAATAGGCAAAGTGTAGTTGGTGCAGCTCTCCAGGAAACAAGAGTAATTAGACAGATCATGACTAAAGACAATCAAGATTCTAAATGACTCATTTTACATTTACATTGTTCATCTTTGAGATTTAACTCAAAGTGGCTGTTCTATCAAGAACAGACAATTTACAAGAACATTTTGCCAGAAGCCTTGAATTTTTTAATCCATATGCCTGGAAATGACAGTGCCCTTAAAAATGATACTAATGTTTTTCACCAGAAGGGAAACACGATAATATCTTTTTTTCAGCTGTTAGTTGATCAACAGATTAAAGAAAATCCAAGTTCCAACAGTGAAAACATTACAAATATTACTGCAACTCTCTGAGAAAAAAATGTATATGCTGAGCTATACAGACTGAAAGGTTATGATAATATTGCGCTGTTATATTCTAATGGGAACCTGACCCCTCCAAATCACCCCCAACCCCATTAATACCTGTCCATGCACCATGACATATTATTATTAGTGGTCCTTTACTATAAAAAATGTGTTCTGTAACATTGCAAAAATCAACATTATGCACTTACATATATGCGACTTCTTGTCCTTGAATAAGTCTCACAGGGCGTTCCCTGTGAGACTATAAGCCCTCCTTAGCTGCTCATTATTATGCCCCGATGGGCGTGATAAGTAATCCTAGTCCTCCTCGCCCTGCTGTAGGGGTGTAGTAGCCGGTGTGACGCTATTTGCATCACATCTGGTCTTTGTGATGTCTGTACACCCTTTAGGTGAAAATCTAAAGCCGCGCATGAGCAATGCGCATGGTGAGGTCGCCTAGAGGGTGTACTGACATCACAAAGACCGGATGTGACGCAAATAGCGTCACACCGGCTATTACGCCCCTTCAGCAGGGCGAGGAAAACTAGAATTACTTATCCCCCCCATCGGGGCGTGATAATGAGCAGCTAACGAGGGCTTAGAGTCTCACAGGGAACGCCCTGTGAGACTTATTCAGGGACAAGAAGTCGCACATATGTAAGTGCATAATGTTTGTCACGATGACTTAGTCAGGACCTGCAGCTCTCTGGCGCCCCCTTAGCCTGCTGGCCAAATCCGGTATTGCCAGAGGATAAGAAAGGAGCCCAGCTGCCCTAATTTATGTTGTCTACTGCGGCATGTGATGTGACAGGATGTATATATACCACCAGTTCCTGCTAGGAACGTATATATACCTCGATTCAGTCACCCTCAGGCCCACAATATCACATAAATACAAAAAAAATTATGCTGCCACCACCGATCTCTTGCAGGTGGATCGGTAACCTATACGATAGCGTAAAACGAACAGTGAGGTCGTGAGAGCTCGTTCCTATTACAAGGAGATCGAAACTAGTGTATGTGGCATGAACGGGTCTTCTTAAATTCGACATTGAAAAACTGGAGATTTAAACAAAGGAGTTTCTTTAGGAACAGATCTGGTTAAAACCTGTAAGTTCTGCTCCTCTCAGCTTCAGGGTTTTATGGGGGGGTCGTAAATAGTTTTGACTGGGGGTCGCTTAGGAAGCAAGCGAGGATCTATGTAACTTACTCACAAACCAAAAGGGCGGAGCTATGAGTGAGCTATTGTTGGCTGACTCTTCAAGCATCTTAAAAAATCATGAGCAATATTCATATATTCATGACAATGTTGATTTTTGCAATGTTACAGAACACAGTTTTTATAGAAAAGGACCACTAATATAATGATATGTCATGGTGCAGGGACAAGTATTAATAGGTTGGGGGGGATTTGGAGGGGTCAGGTTCCCTTTAAGCAATTTTATACTTTACTCGCTTTTTATAATTTTTATAGTTTTTATAGTATTGCTTATACTATTTTATAAGGGTACCCCAGAGAGAAAAAAAATGAATTGTCCCTGCACTCATAGACTATAATACTAAGCTGCCGTTAAATTTGTATAATGTTTTGTTCCCATAGGGGTCAATACATCATGCCTGGGTGAACAGCTTTCCTCCCTCCCTCTGCAGGTAGCATCTATGTTCCTAGAACAAACACTTCCTACTTCAATCACATGGACATGAAGTCACAGCAGGTCCTATCTAACATTGGTCTTACATTCTGCTCTCTGCACAGAAACAGGTCTACAGACTCCCAGCTTAGTACAGAACCTTATGTGACATTACACCAACGGGATTGAATAAGGAATGAGGACATGTCGGATGGAGCTAAAGCTTTCTGAGAGGAAAGGGGAGAGCTGCTCACTCAGCCATGACATATTATCCCCTCTGGGACAGGTGACTGGTAAGGAGCAGTTACTGAATAACTGAATCATATAAATTCTAAATATTATACAAATGTAACAGACAGCTTAGCATTATTGCATAGGAGTGCAGGGACTGTTCCAATAAAAATATCTCCCTGGAGTTTCCCTTCAAAGGAGATCTCATCAAGACAGCTCTTTTTCAATAGGTTTTAATAAAGTTTATAGACTTCATGGAGTTCACATTTTCCCAACAGTGACAATGAACAGTCAACTTCATCTTTTTCCAACAAATATAACTCTTTTCTGGGGATTAGGGATGGGCGAATCTACTCGCTAGGACTCGTTACTCGGCGAGTAGTAAGGGACTCGCAGGACTCAGTACTCTGCGAGTTTCCCAGTGATTACTCGCACAGTAAACGAGTCCAATGCAAATCAATATCAATCCTAGTTTTGTCAGAAACGCTGACAAAACTAGGATTGCCATTCACTTGCATTAGACTCGGCTACTGTGCCAGTGATAGCAGGGAAACTCGCAAATAACTGCTGTTACTTTGCGAGCCAGTCCAGCTGTCTTCTCTGTGCAGCTCCAGGGTCCTAGAGCCCGCCTGCTCACAGACATGATGTAGCAGTGCTGAGATTGTTCTCAGTCTGCTCATTCCCTGTGCATAGACATCTATATCTATGCACAGGGGATGTAGCAGAGAGGACATCGCGTTTTGGACTACGTCGGACGGAAGAGGATTTTTTTAATTAAAGATGGAGTCCCTAATGGCTTTTTTTTTTATTTCAAATAAAAAATTTTCTCTGTGTTGTGTTTTTTTAACCCTTTATTGGAGATTCTTAGTGGCTGGGTCAAACGTGGCCTGACATTAAGAATCTCGGGCTTAATACCAGCTTGTATAACAAAGCTGGTATTAACCCCTTTATTATCCAGCGTGCCACCGCCACCAGGGCCGCTGGAAGAGCGGGGTTCAGCGCCAGAGGATGGCGCTTCAATGAACGCGCCATCTTCTGGGGCAGCTGCGGGCTGCAATTTGCAGCGGGGGGTGCCCAGAAAGCTTGGGCATCCCTGCGCTGCGGATTCCAGCCCCCAGCTGCTTAGCTGTACCTGGCTAGACATAGAAATTGCGCGGAGCCCCACACATTTTTTTTTTATTATTTCATGAATTTCAGAGTCAGAGTCTCAGAGTCTCAGAGTCAGAGTCTCAGAGTCAGAGTCTCAGAGTCAGAGTCAGAGTCTCAGAGTCAGAGTCAGAGTCTCAGAGTCAGAGTCAGAGTCAGAGTCAGAGTCTCAGAGTCAGAGTCAGAGTCAGAGTCTCAGAGTCAGAGTCTCAGAGTCAGAGTCTCAGAGTCAGAGTCAGAGTCTCAGAGTCAGAGTCAGAGTCTCAGAGTCAGAGTCTCAGAGTCTCAGAGTCAGAGTCAGAGTCTCAGAATCAGAGTATCAGAATCAGAGTCTCAGAGTCAGAGTCTCAGAGTCAGAGTCAGAGTCTCAGAGTCAGAGTCAGAGTCTCAGAGTCAGAGTCTCAGAGTCAGAGTCAAAGTCAGAGTCTCAGAGTCAGAGTCTCAGAGTCAGAGTCAGAGTCTCAGAGTCAGAGTCAGAGTCTCAGAGTCAGAGTCTCAGAGTCAGAGTCAAAGTCAGAGTCTCAGAGTCAGAGTCTCAGAGTCAGAGTCTCAGAGTCTCAGAGTCAGAGTCTCAGAGTCAGAGTCTCAGAGTCAGAGTCAGAGTCTCAGAGTCAGAATCTCAGAGTCAGAATCTCAGAGTCAGAATCTCAGAGTCAGAGTCTCAGAGTCAGAGTCTCAGAGTCAGAGTCTCAGAGTCAGAGTCAGAGTCAGAGTCTTAGAGTCAGAGTCTCAGAGTCAGAGTCAGAGTCTCAGAGTCAGAGTCAGAGTCTCAGAGTCAGAGTCTCAGAGTCAGAATCTCAGAATTTCATGAAATAATTAAAAAAAAATGCGTGGGGCTCCGCGCAATTTCTATGTCTAGCCAGGTACAGCTAAGCAGCTGGGGGCTGGAATCCGCAGCGCAGGGAGGCCCAAGCTTTCTGGGCACCCCCCGCTGCAAATTGCAGCCCGCAGCTGCCCCAGAAGATGGAGCGTTCATTGAAGCGCCATCCTCTGGCGCTGAACCCCGCTCTTCCAGCGGCCCTGGTGGCGGTGGCACGCTGGGTAATAAAGAGGTTAGGGCCAGCTTTGTATTATCAGCTGGCCCTAAGCCCGAAATTTATGGCGGTCACGCCAATATTAGACATGACCGCCATGAATTTCTATTAAATTGTTTTAAAAAAAAACACACACAGAGAAAAATTTTTATTAGAAATAAAAAAAGAAGCCATTAGGACTCCATCTTTAATTAAAAAAATCCTCTTCCGTCCGACGCAGTCCAAAACGCGATGTCCTCTCTGCTCATCCCTGTGCATAGATATAGATGTCTATGCACAGGGAATGCGCAGACTGAGAACAATCTCAGCACTGCTACATCAGGCAGCAGGCGGGCTCTAGGACCCTGGAGCTGCGGCAGCCTGCACACAGAGCAGACAGGACTCTTATCTGTGCGAGTTTCCCAGCGATTACTTGCAAAGTAAACGAGTCCAATGCAAATCAATGGCAGGCTGAAGCTTCCAAGACACATCTGTGATTTGTAAATCGCACACTACTCGCTATTACTCGCTTACCCATTCATTAACATTGGACTCGCTAGACTCGCAACAAGTAGCGAGTCCTGTGCTCGGACTCGCTAAAGTCAAGCGATTCCGAGTAATTTAGGATTCGCCCATCACTACTGGGGATCATTGTAGCCAAGGATAAGTAAAGTTACTGATCATTGAGGTGGCTCAAATGTATTGTCAATGATGAGATAGCTTATTACTAGACTCAGACTTTAATTTTAATCACTGAAATTAAAATAATTTCATACTGACTAAACAAACAAAGATGGTTGATAACTACAGAAGTAAAAGTTAATGTGGTATTTAATTATGTGGTTTTGCAATGCAAAGGAATATGATATTGCCATGTCTGCAATGCAATTATGAAGTGCAGATAACATCAAGGCTTAAAGAGGACCGGTCACCCCCCTGCTGCATGGCAATCTAAATGCAGCACTGAATGCAGCATGTGTGCTGCATTCAGGGAAGGGGTCCCCCATGTGTCTGTGTGCTGTGTACATAGCCGTTGTAAAACTTACTATTAGAAGCCATGGAGGTAGTCACTGTGGCTGGAGGGAGCTTGATTGACTGGGGCCATTTCCTCCCCCTCTGCCTCTCTGCACTGCTTCTGCTGTGCAGGCTCTGCCCTCCTCCTCTCCTCCTCTCTGTCACTCACAGCATGCAAATCATTTGTCCTGATGTCAGCTCCAGATTCCTGCCCTGACAAAGCATAAACAACACAGCAGGAGACAGCACACAGAGCGACAGAGAGGGAGGCAATGTCCACAGTCAATCAAGCTCCCTCCAGCCACAGTGACTACCTCCATGGTTTCTAATAGTAAGTTTTACAACGGCTATGTACACAGCACACAGACACATGGGGGACCCCTTCTCTGAATGCAGCAGACATGCTGCATTCAGTGCTGCATTTAGATTGATATGCAGCAGGAGGGTGACAGGTCCTCTTTAATGAGCTGTTGGTTGGAGAAATCAATCTCAACTGTGCTTTATTCATGATATGATTCTTAAAAGGAATCTGTCATCAGGATTTTGCTAATCTGAAAACAACAGGAGATAGGAGCTGAGACACAGATTTCAGCAATGTATAACTTGTTAGTCTGTTTACTGTTTATTGACTTTGAAGGTTTTATCAGCAGGAGTTCATTATTGCCCAGGCAAGAACTCTTGTGTCTGTTATACTGATCTTGCCTGTTCCTCTGATAAACAGCTAACTGTGAATAGGTCAATAGGTAATGTACACAGAAGACTATGGAGTGGGAGGTTCAGCTTTCTAAGCCTATCTACTTTCCAGATTAAAAAATTCTCATTGTATCAGAACTGATGCTCCCAGTAAACTAAGTGATACATTGTTGGAATCAGGGTCTTTACTACTTTATGCTGCTGTCAAATGAGGTAGCAAAAAACAGCTGACAGATTCATTTTAGCAATGTTACTAAATTCAAAATATATAAAGTGCGTACTAAATGTATCTCAAAATGTATTTCTAATGTATTTTTAATAAAGAGTCTACTTTCACAGGTTACTAAAAAGTGATATAACTATTACCTTGACAATTTAGCACAAATTATTGCTAATCAGTAAGATCCAGTTTTCCATTTGAAGATGTTTGATATGTTTTATTACAAACCAAAGATACAATGAAAAGACAGACAAAAAATGTGGTGGATGTAAATCTTCCATTTGTAATCTGATTTCTGCACTAGCAAAACCCATTAATGGGGTTGGCAAACCAAAGAGGGAAATTATATTTAAATTATAAAATCACATAGGGTGGTCAAATACCAATTGACAAGAGAACTTAAAAAGATTGACCCTCATAAAAAAATAATAATTACCATTCGGACAAGAAATGGTAGTTGCCCCACTAAATTTGGCTTCGATTTTTGGATACAATATTATTGTGCTCAATCACCCTGATACAATCAATCTCTACACTTAGATTTGGCATGGCGCTGTCTGTTCTCTTGTATACCTTTCCTCAGGGCTATTGCCTCTATAATGTGTTTCACAAATCATCCTTCCTCTGTAGATTTACATTGGGGAAATATGTGTAAAATAACCAAAAGGTAAAAAATAAAATAAATAAAATTAAGTTTAAAAACAAACCACACATATTCAATCACAGGCCAAATGGCACAGAGGGAATAAAAGGAAATATCTATTTAAACATTAGGTAAAGAGACATGTATATTACCTCAGATCACAGCTTATGTGCTCACTGTTTAAGTTAGTTTGAAATTCACTTCTTCCCCCGCCCATCATCTCTCAGCACTGAAGCCAGCACTGATAGGTGGGCATGATGATGGACGGGGGAAGAGGTAAATCTTAAATTAAGTTAAACAGCTACCTCTAGTGATCACTCTGCAGTTGTAGCCACAGGCGATCATGTGTGCATATTCATTGCTTCCCACCCATCATCACTGGCATGAGAGCAGTGAATATCCCAGCACAGAAGATTATTTTCACTGCCTATCACTTCTACGCTCCATCTTAACCTCCTGTCTTTAAGTATTATTACATTTTTGACTGTGCACCCTCTGCTTCTCTGTAGCCATGTTCCCATACACGCAATTCTACACCACAGGCAGAGGCAGTGGGTTAGGACCCGGTAGAATGGGACACCTTGACGCTGGTTACCGGGCTCACATGCTATGGTCATAGCATCAGCTAAGTTCTCAGTGTTCTCTATCTACTCTGAAGTAGTTTTCTACTGTGCCTTGTTCCCCATTCACACTTTTCTATTAGCATTCATTAACCAGTATGCTATTTAACAATTTTTTGGGGTCAGCGTGCAGCTGAATTTCCTCCTTTTTTTCTTGATATTTTTTCTAGCTAGCACCTTTCACATAGAGGTGTCGCCATTCATTGTCTATTGTTAATATTATTAACTTTTTGACTGTCCACCCACCCCTGCCCTGTAGCCATGTTGAAATTCTACTTCTTATTGTAATTTTGGTCCCAGACACGCCCATACAGGCAGATTTTTAATTGCATTTAATGGCATGAACACACACACACGCAATTCCACACCGTAGGCAGACGCAGTAGGTTAGGACCAGGTAGGATGGGACACCTTGATGTAGGTTACCGGGCTCACATGCTATGGACATTGCATCAGCTAAGTTCTCATTGTTCTCTATGTACTCTGAAGTAGTTTTCTACTATGCCTTATGCCCCATTCACAATTTGTCAGTGTGCAGCAGAATTTCCTCCTTTTTTACCGGGACCTGACATCATGTGTGGAGAACATGACAGTAATGTCATCGCTGCACGCACAGATACTGATCATCTGTCAGCAAAAGAAGACAGGAGGATAGTGCAATTCTAAGGGGGAGCGATGGGAGATGAGTATAATCTCTTATTTTTTTAAGTGTGTGCCGTGACGGGGGCCCAGTATGTCAGTTTGAGTGATATACCAGGATATGGCTACATTCCATGATGGGGGATAATAAACCAGGTTGAGGGACATATAACAAGATAAGGGATCATATACCAGGATGAGGTGCATATACCAGAACTAGGGCCATATACCAGGATATAGGCCATATACCAGATTGGAGAACATGCATCAGGATATGTTCCATATATACCAGGATGGAGACATATGTACCTAGAAGAGGCCTATGATGTGGACATTAGTACAGAATTTGGGGACATTAGTCCAAAATAGTGTCAGAAGCAGATCTTCCTTTATAACAGTATGTCATGCCACATTTTATGCCAGTTTTTTCCACTAGTTTTCTTCTTTAAAATCTAGTTGTGTGGTATAATCCAATGCAGAAATAAAAAATTACGCTACTTTTATAATTATTTCATTGCATCAATTTAACAGTGCCACAGTTAGGGATTTTATTACCTAATGCATACAACATTCATCTCACATTCAAATTATTTACATTATATGTGTTATTGGTGATAAATGCTAAATCTGTTACAAAACTGGACTTTGGTTGGTCAGTATAACTTGATTATATGTTCTACCATTAATTCTCTGCAGGCAGCACTTTTCAGGGTTCCTTAATGAAAGATGTGGTTACTGAAGCAAGTTTATCATGGTCATCAATCACTTTTTCCAAATGATAAAACTGCTGTGATCCAGTGTCAGCTTATGGACTTTGCTTGTTAAACATTATCTAAAGACCTTAAAAATTGTCAGCTTGAAACTTAAACTGAATCCAAAAATTAACTGTAGAAACTGAAAAGGATAAAATGTACTGACCAGGGATATACTAAAAGGGATATAATGCACTGACCAGGGATATACTTAAAGGGATATAATGCACTGACCAGGGATATATTAAAAGGGATATACTATACTGACCAGGGATATACTAAAAGGGATATACTGTACTGATCAGGAATATACTTAAAGGGATATAATGCACTGACGAGGGATATACTAAAAGGGATATACTATACTGACCAGGGATATACTAAAAGGGATATACTGTACTGATCAGGAATATACTTAAAGGGATATAATGCACTGATGAGGGATATACTAAAAGGGATATACTATACTGACCAGGGATATACTTAAAGGGATATAATGCATTGACAAGGGATATACTTAAAGGGATATAATGCACTGACCAGGGACATACTTAAAGGGATATAATGCACTGACCAGGGACATACTTAAAGGGATATAATGCACTGACCAGGGATATAGTAAAAAGGATATAATGCACTGACTAGGGATATACTAAAAGGGATATAATGCACTGACCAGGGATATACTAAAAGGGAAATAATGCACTGACCAGGGATATACAGCATTGACCAGGGATATACTAAAAGGGATATAATGCACTGACCAGGGATATACTAAAAGGGAAATAATGCACTGACCAGGGATATACAGCATTGACCAGGGATATACTAAAAGGGATATACTGCACTGACCAGGGATATACTAAAAGGAATACAATGCACTGACCAGGGATTTACTCAAAGGGATATAATGCACTGACCAGGGATATACTAAAAGGGATATACTGCACTGGCCAGGGATATACTAAAAGGGATATAATGCACTGACCAGGGATATATACTCAAAGGGATATAATGCACTGACCAGGGATATACTAAAAGGGATATAATACACTGACCAGGGATATACTAAAAGGGATATAATGCACTGACCAGGGATGTACTAAAAGGGATATAATACACTGACCAGGGATATACTAAAAGGGGTATAATACACTGACCAGGGATATACTAAAAGGGATATAATGCACTGAGCAGGGATATACTAAAAGGGATATAATGCACTGACCAGGGATATACTCAAAGGGATATACTGCAATGAATGAAGTGTTAAGTTTTTGAATTCTGTTTTAGTTAATGTTATTTAAAATATATAGATTTTTAAATCTCATGTTTTACACCACATCTCTTAGCTCCTGAAAGCATGTTTAGTTCTTGGCTCTTTTTCAACATTTATTTTCTAAATTTCATACAATTTTCTTTACAGATTGCATGAATAAAGTATTTTGAAATGGTAAAATGCAACACATGCTTTTCTTCTTTATTCTAGCAACATTTCATCTAAGGGTGCCTTCACATTTGCGTTTTGAATGCAGCGCACTGAATGCAGCAATACGCTTGCGCACATGCGTTCCTATGTTTAACATGGGAACGCATGTGCCTGCGTATGGCTGCGTTTGGCCGCATTTGCGTTTGGATGCGCATAATTTATGCTCCCTCCGACCGCACTCCAAACGCATCATGCTGCATTTTTAGTGCCGTCGTGGGCACTTGTTTTATCTGCAAGCACCCGCAAGCGAACAAACAATGCATTAAAGTCAATGGATCTGCAGTGTCCTCCGCATGACAGAGCAGGAGAACGCTGCGGATCTCATTGAAATCTCTCCTGGTGGCCGCCAGTGATCAGCGGCGGCCACTGGGAGATCAGCTAGAGCCGCCGCTGATCTCACGCTGGTGTCAGAGCGGGAGATTTGAAGATACAGCTGATCTGACAGTTGTTTAAATGTCCCGCACTGACACCGAATAGGTGATGTCTGCGCGGGAGATTTGAAGCAGCGATCAGCTGTTTCTTATCTCCTGCACCGATATCACCCTATTTGGTGTCGGCACAGGAGATTTAAACAGCCGTCAGATCAGCTGTGTCTTCAAATCTCCTGTGCTGACACTGGCAGGAGATCAGCTGTGGCCGGTAGGAGGAGATGACTTCCGCTGATCTCCTCCTCCCTGACGCCCCCGAGACAGTTGATTCATAGTAATGTGAATGCATGCGGAGACTCTCCGCTGTGTTCATATTAATATGGCTGCGTTTGCACTGCGTATGTGTCTGCATTCCATAAGCATGCAGACACATACGCAAGTGTGAAGGCAGCCTAATATATTTATGGCATGCCAAATCCACTATGCTTCCTTGTTTTAGCAGATTGACATAGGGTAGGGTCACATTGAAAACCTAAATTGCATTCACCGCATCCGGATCCGGATGCGGTGAACGCAATGGCGGGCACACACATTTTTTTCAAAAATGTGTGCTGAATCCCGCACTGCGGTCACCGGATGGCTCAGGATGTGTAATCCCTGAGCCATCCGGTAACTGCATAGCTTGCGGTTCCCGATCTGGCAAGTTAATAAAGAGTTAAAATAGCTGACCTAAATGACTTTTTGAGGTCTGTAGGGGGGCTTAGACCCCCCTACAGACCGGCCGGCGACTTCTATAGTGTTCTTCTACAATTTCTCAATGGTCACAGGCTCTTCGGAGCCCGTGCATGTAAACCAAAGGGGCCCCCCCGTATCACTATACTGGGGTGCATAGACCCCTGTATTACAAATAAGCTGTATTGATGTCTAGTAACGGTTAAATGTGTACATTTGCATTGTAAGTATATACTTACAACATTCTTTCGTAGGCAGAGTGAAGGAAATCCATGGGCGGGGCTGTGTGCAGCAGCCTCCGCCCGCTCCTTCTTGATGCCCGCCCCCTCTGGCCATAATCCAGTGTTTTGAGGGCGGGCACGTCGTTAAAGGGGCGTGGCTAACAGCAGCACATAGTTAGCCACGCCCCTTTAACCACGTCCCCGCCCTCACAAGACTGGATTACGGCCAGAGGGGGCGGGCATCAAGAAGGAGCGGGCGGAGGCTGCTGCACACAGCCCCGCCCATGGATTTCCTTCACTCTGCCTACGAAAGAATGTTGTAAGTATATACTTACAATGCAAATGTACACATTTAACCGTTACTAGACATCAATACAGCTTATTTGTAATACAGGGGTCTATGCACCCCAGTATAGTGATACGGGGGGCCCCTTTGGTTTACATGCACGGGCTCCGAAGAGCCTGTGACCATTGAGAAATTGTAGAAGAACACTATAGAAGTCGCCGGCCGGTCTGTAGGGGGTCTAAGCCCCCCTACAGACCTCAAAAAGTCATTTAGGTCAGCTATTTTAACTCTTTATTAACTTGCCAGATCGGGAACCGCAAGCTATGCAGTTACCGGATGGCTCAGGGATTACACATCCTGAGCCATCCGGTGACCGCAGTGCGGTCCCGGTAAACGCTGCGAAAACTGCTGCCTGCATGATTTTAAACGCAGGCAGCAGTGCCGGATCCGGCCACCGGATGGCTTGTGAAGCCATCCGGTGTTTTGCATAGGCTTCTATCAGGAGCCTTTCCTGGTCCGGTTTTGAGCTTTTTTAAAGCTCAAAACCGGATCAGGATTTTAAACAAAAAACGCCGATGTGACCCTGGCCATAGTTTAGATATCTCTTCAATATTTATCATGAAGAACTGGCTTTTACATTATTCAGTATGACAATATTGTAAAGAAACGCCTTAGGTTTTGCTTCTTTTGCATTGTGTTGCAGGCAAAAATGTAAGTATCATTCCATATTTATTCTTGTACATTTCATTTTAAATAAATACTCTACTGTAAATTAGTATACAAATAGCATATTCTAAATGATGGCTGGTCTTTTATTGTTATGCAATGGACTTATCAATATTAATTTAGTTGATGATAAATCTCTAAAAAGATGTAGAAAAACAATTAGGATAAAAAGAAAATTGTTGGTTGGATGTTGTGAAAGGTTTGTCTCCAAGGTCAGATCTTAGCAGCAAAATATAGCAGTATACAGTGAGGAGAGAGAGTTTGGTTGTAGAGATATATTATCAATTGACTAGAAAATAGTCAGAATGCGAGCACGAAAAACAAACAGGTCATAATGTACTGAATGCAGACAGCCTTTTAGAAAGGAAGAGAGCAAGAACTCAAGTGTCATTTATTGGAAGTAGCAATCTATCAATAATGGCACTTGAATCATTTTTCTATCTGTAGAGGCTATTTACATATTTACATTCCCAAAGTATCATTATGTGGCTTAAAGCATAACCAACATTTACATGTTTATTTAATAATAATATAGAGCAAGAGATTTTAATAAAGTTTCAAATATACTTTTTAAGTGAAATCTGATGGAAAACCATTCATAAACTTTCCACAAGGTGTCCCCACTAGACTGTGTCCGAAACAGACATATGTTTATTATCAGTCAGATCCGTCTTTACACTAAATATAGCCACATAACCATATAAGGTTAAAAGGGGCAGTGTCTACACTGCTGACTGCAGGTGATGAGGTAACAGTGTATCAGTTTACTTCAGGCTACTGCACAGTGTCCTCTCCCTTTTCCTTAGCACAATCTTCTCTGGTCTGTGATCTCTCATTTGGCTGCTGGCTCTCCACACAGCTCACAATCTCTGATCTTGTTCTTTCTCTGCTAACACATTGCACTGTTCCCTATCAGCTGCTGGCCATTTCCACACAGCCATAAAATGCAGCTTTTAAAAGCATATGTGTAAAATTTGTTAATATACCGGAGCCAGCTATATATTGCTGTGACAACATTGCTGCCAAGAGCTTAGGGGGTGCCACGTATGTCCCACCTGAATTTTATTTATAGATACTAAATTTATGTGACAGCGCGGCGCTGACGTTATAACAATGATGACAATAATTAATAATAAAAGAGTTGGTTTTTCTGAAATTTCATATAATTTATTACATATATGTGCTGTACAATTAATTTAGTTAAAATGTTTAAAACATTATTAAATATATTAAAATCAAATATCTTTTGCGTGTAGTCTTTAAATGTAGAGGCTCTAGGTTCTCCTGTAGACACAAAGGTGTCTGCTAATGTTATTCAACAGGGGTCCTGGTGGTGCCTATAAATAAATAATGAGTTGATGAAAGCTTGTGTTTAAAACCTGCAAACTCAAAAAAAAGCTTAATTTCTGAAGACCCCTTAGACGAAGATGATTTGAACGATATAACAGAAACTATTTCAAGAATCCAGAGATTCACAAGCGACCAGCCTTATCACTATAGATGAATATAATGCTAGCAGCTATAGTGGAACACCTAGCCACGTGACTCATGAGTCATGCATGCATCTCCTTTCAAACAGACTCCACAACGTACACACCGGTCGCTAGACGAACTAGATTCACTGGAGGAACTCAACATCCAGCACCAATATCACCTATATTCCAAAATAACATAACAATAGAGAATTGCCCTGTAGCTCAGGCAGAAACAATCATCACTGTAACCACAGCGAATAAATTTAACCCATTGGCAGGAAACTCAGAAGAAACAGAACCTTTGAGGACAACAGGAATAGAGACAGCAACACAAACACAAGCCATTAAAAAAACTAAACATAAAACAATAAATAAAAACACTGAGACTAAGCCTAAGAGCACCACAGAAAATCGAGCCAAAAAAAATGAAAATCAAGGAGAACGAGGTAAACCACAGAGAACACGAAGAATTATATTTTCTCAGAAAAACCTGCGGAAGGATTTTTTCAAGGTCATTACAAAAAAAAACATAGGGGTAATAGGGGCAGGAAGTGCCCCAAAAAAGAAATAGTACATGATCAAGAAGATACAAAACCAAAAATCTTTAACCTAAGCTCTTATACTCCCACTATGGAAGAATCGGCTATACCAACTAAAGGATTAAAATTCGCCCCTCCACAGAAGCAAAACCGGGTGACTTATTCATCAGCACGAAACAATACATCGGAAATCTTAATGTCAAGAAACATTTTCTCAAGAAACCACTGAAGGGTGTGACTACAGCAGAAGATGGAATTATCCATTCTGGATAAACCAACAAATCTGCATTTAATCTGATTTGTGAACAATCAAGATCAATGACAGCGTCTGAAGAATTGGTCACCCAAGACATCCGGAAAATGAAAAAGAGAAATCTGAAATATGTCCCATAAAATCTATCTAGTAAAGAAAAACAAGCTATGGAAAATCTAAAATCCAATAGAGATACAGTAATTCGCCCAGCAGATAAAGGGGGAGGTATAGTCATCATGAACTTCCAAGATTATCATGAAGAAGCCATGAACCTCTTAAACGACAAGAAGACCTATGAAATATTGAAGACTAATCCCACCGAGCGTTTTTCTAAGGAATTGGATAAGTTAGCTATAAAAGAAAAAATGATGAGCGTTTTAAACAAGAAAGAATTTAAAATTTATCAATAATAGAACACGAGAATGGCAATATTTTACTTTAATCCAAAGATCCACAAAAGTGCAGAGAAACCTCCAGGTCGGCCTATTATTTCTGGCATTAATTGTCTCGCGGCTAACCTCTCAAAATACGTGGATAATTATCTACAAAACCTTGTAATCAACTTGTCCGCATACATCAAGGACACTACTCAGATTTTACAAATTTTGGAAAGAATTGAATGGCAACCCAACTATATATTGGGGATACTTGATATAAGATCTCTCTACACCATTATTGAGAACGAAAAGGGATGTGAAGCTGCTGACTACTACTTAACCCAATCGGACTCACTAATTCCAGCGCAAAATAAATTTTTGGTGGATAGCATCCGATTGATTCTCACGCATAATTATTTCCAGTACAACGGAGTGTATCATTATCAGAAATAGGGTACCGCGATGGGGAGCAGGGTTGCACCCGCTTATGCAAACCTTTATGTGGGGAGGTGGGAAGAGGATGTTATCTTCCCAGGAGGACAAATCAAGAACCACCTCCTCCTACGGCATAGATTTATAGACGATGTAATATTCGTCTGGAAAGAGTCTGAAATACTATTACATCAATTCTTGGAAACAATAAATCGGAACGTATATGGATTAGAGTTTACAAGCACCATCAGCAAATCCAGTGTGAATTTTCTAGACCTACAACTATACGTACAGAATAACAAGATATACACCAGAACTTATAAGAAACCTGTAGATGCAAATAGCTACTTACATACTACCAGCTGCCATCTTCCAGGATGGATTAAGAACATTCCCAAAGGACAGTTCATAAGACTCAGGAGGAATTGTAGTAAACTTGAAGATTACAAGAGGGAAGCCGAAAACATGAAGCTTGATTTTGTAGCTAAGGGGTACAGAGAGGAAGATATGAAGAAAACTATTGAATATGTATGCCAATTTGATCGTAACCGGTAGCTCACAAATAAAAACAGCACCCCATTGAACACTACTATACAAGAACAGATCACCAATTTACAACTTATCACTACCTTTCACAGCAACTATCCCCAATTTAAAAACATCATTAGAAAACATTGGCACATATTAAAGACGGATAAATTAATAGGAGACCTTTTGCCATCTCAACCAAACTTTATATTCAGAAGAACAACGACCATCAGCCAACATATAGCACCCAGCTTCAGAGACACTTCAACAAACAATAAGAAGAACGCTCGGGCAGGATTTCAACCATGCACCTTTTGCCCTTTTATTTTTTAAAATTATGACTGAATTTTGCAACTCTACAGGAGACAGAACTTTTAAAATTAAAGAAACACCAACGTGCCACACAAAGCAAGTTATCTATGCTATCAAATGCCCATGTAAGAAATTATATGTGGGGCAGACAACAAGACAGCTGAAGGCCAGAATAGGCGAACATATACGGAACATCAACAAAGGGTTTCAGGGACATCCCCTATCAAGACATTTTAAGGACAAACATAATGCAAAAAGCACAGCTTTAACCTTTTTTGCCATCCATTCAATCCAGAAGGACAAAAGAGGGGGGTAATTTTATTGCCAAAATGTCCCGCTAAGAATCTAAGTGGATTTTTTATCTTAACACCGTGGCACCTAAGGGTCTTAGCGCAGAATTTTAACTTTTTGGGTTCTCATAAGCTATAAAAATCTTCATATGAAAAATAGAACACTATACTACCATGACTCATGCACAATGTAAAATGGCACATGCAAACAGTTCGGATGTATACAAAACATCCCACTGATTACAGAAAGGGTCTGAGAGTGTCTACAATTATTCATAGAACTATGCACATCATTTATAAAGCTATGCCCACCTTTTCTATTTTTCATTAGTATATATATATATAATTACAGTTGAGAAAAAAAAACGAAAAAAAAACTGCACAGCACTCACAGACATGATGTGAACTGGTGCCTGCAGGGACGCTGGGTCAAACAACTAGAAAAAAATTCTCTGCAGCACTCAGCTACTACAAGTGATGTACATATGCAGGGCAGGGATTTCAGCGTAGGACTCATCAGACCTGAAGTCACTTTGTCGCAGTTGATGAGAAAACAGACATTGGCCAATGTGTGTACTAAGAACTTCAGAAATAAAAAAATAAGAATTTTGAGTTTTTTGAAAAAAACGTAAGTTTTTAAACTTTTTTCTCAAATTTATATAGCTTGTTAGCATTTGTACATCACTGGTAGTAACTGAGTGCTGCAGAGAATTTTTTTCTAGTTGTTTGACCCAGTGTCCCTGCTGGCACCAGTTCACATTATGTCTGTGAGTGCTGTGCAGTTTTTTTCTCTTTTGTATCATGTGGAGTTGCTGGCTCCATGTCTGCAATTTGCACCCTCATCACCTACAGGTGGTCTAGGGTCGAGGTGGTGTCAGCCCACTGAGAAGTGGTATAGGGAGGAATAGGAGGGCAGGGATGTCAGCGTTAGGACTCATCAGACCTGAAGTCACTTTGTCGCAGTTGATGAGCAAACAGACATTGGCCAATGTATGTACTACCGTGTTTCCCCGAAAATAAGACCCTGTCTTATATTTTTTGGGGGGCAAAAGTGGACCCCTGTCTTATTTTCGGGGGGGGTCTTATATTGGCAGCCCCAGCCTACTCACATACACATACACACACACACACACACACATACATACACATACATACACATACATACACACACATACACACACATACACACACACACACACACACACACACACATACACATACATACACACACACATACACATCGCTTCTTACCTTGTCCGGTGGTGTCATGCCCCCCTCCTCCGGCCGTCCGGTGGTGTCCCCGCTCCTTTCCTGGGCTGCGGTGCGGTGTCCGGTCCAGTTTCATGCTGATCGGTGCTGTGCCCGGCCGACTTCCTGGTTCCTCCGTCAATCCCCGCTCAGGTTAGGCCCTGCGCCAATGAGAGCGCAGGACCTGGGACGTCAATCACCGCTCAGACGCGGCCAGATGACGTTGGGGCCTCTGATTGGCCCAACGTCATCAAGCCGCAGCGATCACCATGAAACTGGACCGGGACACCGCACCGAAGACCAGGAAAGGAGCAGGGACACCACCGGACAAGGTAGTATACATTGTGCAGCGCCCCTCGCCCCCCCCTGCCAGGCGGACTTATATTGTGGAGCGCCTTCCCCCCCCAGTCTTATTTTCGGGGGGGGGGACTTATATTAGCAGGCCCTCCTTCCCCCCCCCGGTCTTATTATCGGGGGGCCTTATTTTCGGGGAAAGACGGTAATAACTTCAGAAATAAAAAAAATAAGAATTTTGAGTTTTTTGAAAAAAAACGTAGGTTTTTAAACTTTTATCTCAATTATATACAGCTTGTTAGCATATGTACATCACTGGTAGTAGCTGAGTGGTGCAGAGAATTTTTTTCTAGTTATAATTACAATTGGTTATATTTTTTTACTTCTGAGTACCTATCAAAGGGCACGTAGAGCAAACTTACTCTTCTATACCAGCATGGGGAATCATATCAGGATAGCGGTTCATAATACACAAGGATGGGGATTCATATATATCAGGATGAAGGTCATATACCAGGATCGGGATCATATATACTAGGGTGAGGGACATATACCAGGATGGGAATCATATATACCAGGATGGTGGGCGTATATTAGGATGGGAGATCATATATACCAGGATGAGGGCTCACATATACAAAGATGGGAGATCATATACACCAGTATAAGTGCCATATTCCAGGATGGAGGTCATACATGCTAGGATGGGGGATCATATATACCAGGTTGGGGGATCATATATACCTGGATGGGGTCATGTACCTGGATGAGGGATCATATACCAGGATGTGGCACATATAGCATGATGGGGGAAATATCTACCTGGAAGGGGTCCAGGATGGGGAACATTAGTACAGAATATGGGGACATTACCCCATAACAGTATCAGCAGCAGATCCCCATAACAGTGCATCATGACCACAAAAATACAATTAAAGAGACATAAGTTGTAAAGTTCTTAAACTAATACTAAAGCAGCATATTAACATCAGCACATTAATAACAGAGGAAGACTTTTAATGACCAGATAAGTTAGGGAAGAACTGAAAAAGGTTCTTTTCACTCATTAAAATATTTGGATCACAACCTATATAGGTTGTTTTTATTTTTATTACTGTACATTAATGTAACCCAATGTCTACAAATTATTTAAGAACATAAGAAATGACAAGATGATGACTTCCTTTTTTAATGTTTTACCATTTATGATTGAACTGTCAAAGGTGCTCAAATTAATAAAATAATGTTCTGAGACTGCACTACAAAGGCATTTTTTACAATTACTGAAATAAATAAGCCATTAAAATGACAATGTGCTAGAAGGAATAATAAGAAACCATATTAAAAGTAATTGTAAAAGTTTGAAGTGCAATATTTTGCCCTTCAAAAGTATAATATAATGTCATGAGTATTTGCATAAGAATTTTTGTTACCTCCGTCTTTTCAGGTACTTTACATAATTTCAATGGAACTACTTAGAAAGCAATTTACTAATGTAATGTTATCAATGAAAACATTCCTTTTACAAGTGACAGTGATCACAAAATAGAGCAGTGCCAGTATAAATAATGGAAGCAAATGAGATGGCGTTCGCTTTCAGTGGAAAAAAAATAGAGAGAAAAAGCTACCTATTATTTTGAGTTGTCTTAAATTGAAATAATTTTTATGTTTCTTTCTTTTATCAAGACATTTAAAAGAGTCAGTATTGGGTGTGTATTTTGATCACATCACAATACCTCACTTGAAAATTAGGAATAGGAACAATAGAATGCTACTGAAATTCTACTAATTATGGGTACAATGTATAACAGTACAAATTGAGATGATTATTAAAGGGATCCTGTCACCTCCCAAAAGCCACCTAAGCTACAAAAAACATGTCCCTGCAGCATCCTATCACTAATCTCACACTCCTTTTGTCACCTAAAAGCATCCTGTCAAAGAAGATAAAAACGATTTCATACTCACTCATTAGGCATTATAATGAGTGGGGGCTATATTCTTTAGCCCTTAGGGATAGTTTGTTTTGCAGGCTCCAGGATCCACCCTCTCTCCCTCTGTGCTGCTTTGTAGCTTAGGTGGCTTTTGGGAGGGACATGTTTTTTGTAGCTTACAACAGGATCCCTTGAATTATTATTACAGCCACTTAATCCATGGTGCAGAATAATTATGAACAATACCAGGCACACAGATGTACAGGAGGAGAGAGGACCCTGCCCATGAGGGCTCGCAGCCTACAAGGGGTGAGTATGTACTAGAAAGTTTAGAGCTGATTGTGCAGCGGTGTATTGGACTTAAGGCCCAGTTACATGCACAGGTAATTGTGCAGAGATTGTTGGCAGATCTCTGGTTGCAGTGAAATCATGGACACATTGTTCCATTTTGGGCCGTGTACAAATGGAACAATGTGTCCATGATTTCACTGCAACCAGAGATCTGCCAACAATCTCTGCACAATTACCTGTGCATGTAACTGGGCCTTAAGGATCACTGCAGGTTGTAGGCTTGTTGGTAGAGTTAGGTCTTCAGGTTCTTTTGAAGGTTTCCACTATAGGTGAGAGTCTGATGTGTTGGGGCAGAGAGTTCCAGAGAATGGGGGATGCTCGAGAGAAATCTCGTATGCGATTGTGGGAAGAAGAGATAAGAGGGGAGTAGAGAAGGAGATCTTGTGAGATTTGCAGTTGCATGTATTTAAGAACTGGGAGACCTTGTAACTGATGTACTGAGAAGAAAGGTTGTGGATGGCATTTTTTGTCATTGGTAGGGTTTTGAACTGGAGTCTCTGGGCAGTGCTTAGCCAGTGAAGGCATAGGCAGAGAGGAGAGGCCAGAGAATAGAGGGGAGACAGGCCCATTAGTTAGACAGCAGAACTTTGGATAGATTGTAGGGGTGCAAGAGTAGTAGTCCAGAGTAGTAGTCCAGAGAGTAGGAGGCCAGAGAGCAGGATGTTGCAGTAGCTGAGGCGGGCATGCACTAGTGTTTTAGAAGATTCTAGGTTATGGAATTAATGGATTTGGGAAACTTTTTTGAATTTGATTCGGTAGGAGGTGGACAGGGCTTGGATATGTAGCTTGAATGATAGAGCAGAGTCTATGGTTACCCAGAAGCAGCATGCATGTGGGGCTGGGGAGAATGAGCAGCTATTGACTTTGATGGATAGGTATGTTGGAGAAGCAGAGTGAAATTGGTGAAAGATGGTGAATTCTGTTTTTTTCCATGTTTAGTTTTAGAAATTGAGCCGAAAAGGATAAAATAGCGGGTACCGTATATACTCGTGTATAAGCCGACCCGTGTATAAGCCGACCCCCCTACTTTTGCCCCAAAACCTGGGAAAACCTATTGACTCGTGTATAAGCCGAGGGTGGACCCCAGCACAGGTATACAGCCCCCAGCAGTGTGGTATACAGCAGCCCCAGAGGTATACAGCAGCAGCCCCAGTGGTAGTATACAGCAGCAGCCCCAGTGGTATATACAGCAGCAGCTCCGGTAGTTAGTATACAGCAGCCCCAGAGGTATATACAGCAGCCCCAGTGGTAGTATACAGCAACCCCAGAGGTAGTATACAGCCCCAGTGGTAGTATACAGCAGCCCCAGAGGTATATACAGCCCCAGTGGTAGTATAAAGCAGCCCAGAGGTATATACAGCCCAGTGGTACTATACAGCAGCCCCAGAGGTAGTATACAGCAGCCTCAGAGGTTTATACAGCCCCAGTGGTAGTATACAGCAGCCCCAGAGGTATATACAGCCCCAGTGGTAGTATACAGCAGCCCCAGAGGTATATACAGCCCCAGTGGTACTATACAGCAGCCCCAGAGGTAGTATACAGCAGCCTCAGAGGTATATACAGCCCCAGTGGTAGTATACAGCAGCCCCAGAGGTATATACAGCCCCAGTGGTAGCATCCAGCAGCCCCAGAGGTATATACAGCCCCAGTGGTAGTATCCAGCAGCTCCAGGGGTATATACAGCCCCAGTGGTAGTATACAGCAGCCCCAGAGGTATATACAGCCCCAGTGGTAGTATACAGCAGCCCCAGAAGTATATACAGCCCCAGTGGTAGTATACAGAAGCCCCAGAGGAATATAGAGCCCCAGTGGTAGTATCCAGCAGCCCCAGAGGTATATACAGCCCCAGTGGTAGTATACAGCAGCCCCACAGGTATATACAGCCCCAGTGGTAGTATACAGCAGCCCCACAGGTATATACAGCCCCAGTGGTAGTATACAGCAGCCCCAGAGGTATATACAGCCCCAGTGGTAGTATACAGCAGCCCCAGAGGTATATACAGCCCCAGTGGTAGTATACAGCAGCCCCAGAGGTATATACAGCCCCAGTGGTAGTATACAGCAGCCCCACAGGTATATACAGCCCCAGTGGTAGTATACAGCAGCCCCAGAGGTATATACAGCCCCAGTGTAGTATACAGCAGCCCCAAAGGTATATACAGCCCCAGTGGTAGTATCCAGCAGCCCCAGAGGTATATACAGCCCCAGTGGTAGTATCCAGCAGCCCCAGAGGTATATACAGCCCCAGTGTAGTATACGGCAGCCCCAGAGGTATATACAGCCCCAGTGGTAGTATACAGCAGCCCCACAGGTATATACAGCCCCAGTGGTAGTATCCAGCAGCCCCAGAGGTATATACAGCCCCAGTGTAGTATACGGCAGCCCCAGAGGTATATACAGCCCCAGTGGTAGTATACAGCAGCCCCAGAGGTATATACAGCCCCAGTGGTAGTATACAGCCCCCCTCCTCATCATGTGCCCCCCCAGGCTGCGGCAGCTGTCAAAATAACAAACGCTTTATACATCACCTTCCGGCGCAGCTCCTCCGCTCCTCCGCTCGCCGGCTTCTTCTTCTTTCTGGTGCCGGCTTCAGTGACCGCGTGCAGGAAATGACGTCATCTCCTGCGCCCGGTCACATGACACCGGCACAAGAAGAAGCCGGCGAGCGGAGGAGCGGAGGAGCTGCGCCGGAAGGTGATGTATAAAATGTTTGTTATTTTGAGAGCTGCCGCAGCCTGGGGGGGACATGATAAGGAGGGGGGCTGTTTATTACTCTGGGGGACCCATAATAAGGAGGGGGGGCTGTGTAGTGCAATATGCACGGCATCCCCCCGCCGCTGATGAACGGGGGGATGCCGTGCATATTCATTGCACTAATGAGGCGGCTCCATGTGACCGCCTGCGGTCACTACGGCCCCCTCCTGCCTCCTCTAGCCCCCGGTCACAGCCCCCCCCACAGCATACCGTATGACCCTATAAGCCGAGGGGGGGACTTTTCAGCCCAATTTTTGGGCTGAAAAACTCGGCTTATACACGAGTATATACGGTATATGTTCTGGTATTCTGGTTAGTAAGCAGGTGATGTCAGGTCCAGAGAGGTAGATCTGGGTGCCATCAGAATGGAGATGATACTGAAAGCCGATAATACATTTAGCATCAAAGTTACAGCATATAATACAGAGGATTTCCTGATGAAGAAGTGCAGACATGCTTCGAAACACGTTGAATAAACCAATATTTTTTATTTTTTTATTTTATTTGTTCTGGACCACTTTAATCAACAGCAGCACAGATTTTATCTTCTACTTTATCTGGTTTAACATTACTGGTTCATACAAGTGGTTCCTGTAATATTGTTTTATATTGGTTGTGTGAAACAACCTCATAAGGTGAGCGACCAGCTCTGTTTTTACCCCAATTTTTGTTGGGTAACACACTATTGAGATTTTTCATGACTTTCTACTAGTACAAAAGAACACAGAGTACTTTTCCCTCCATGACATACAGTTGTGGCCAAAAGTATTGACACCCCTGCAATTCTGCCAGATAATACTCAGTTTCTTCCTGAAAATGATTGCAATCACAAATTCTTACATTTCTTATTATCTTCATTTAATTTGTCTTCAATGAAAAAACACAAAAAGAATTGTCCTAAAGCCAAATTGGATTTAATTCCACACCAAACATAAACAAGGGGCACTGTTAGAAAAATCATGTGATGCTCCTCTAATTTGTGTAATTAACAGCACCTGTAACTTACATGTGGCACCTAACGGGTGTTGGCAATAACTAAATCACACTTGCAGCCAGTTGACATGGATTAAAGTTGACTCAACCTCTGTCCTGTGTCCTTGTGTGTACCACATTGAGCATGGTGAAAAGAAAGAAGACCAAATAACTGTCTGAGGACTTGAGAAACCAAATTGTGAGGAAGCATGAGCAATCTCAAGGTTACAAGTCCATCTCCAAAGACCTGAATGATCCTGTGTCTACAGTGCGCAGTGTCATCAAAAAGTTTAAAGCCCATGGCACTGTGGCTAACCTCCCTAGATGTGGTCGGAAAAGAAAAATTTACTAGAGATTTCAACACAAGATTGTGCGGATGTTGGATAAAGAACTTCGACTGACATCCAAACAAGTTCAAGCTGCCCTGCAGTCGGAAGGTACAACAGTGTCAACCCGTACTATCTGTCGGCGTCTGAATGAAAAGGGACTGTATAGTAGGATACTTATTAATATAGAGTAGACACTGGAGCTGGCTTGGAGGTATCAGTAAGGTCCTCTCCCTTAACTAATAGCCTAAGTTATGCTGCTATAGGGTCCTTAGGGGATTCCACGTTTTGACCTCCCTTATATTGTTATTATTATTGCTAAATTATATACTTTCAGGGCCCCGCGCTCACTTACACCTATTCCCTTTTTACTTGTAATGAACAATATTCACCATATTTTCATTCAACACTCATTTATTAAATTGTCAAAAAGTCTAATTAAAAAACAGTCATGTTGTACTGAGAAATTTACAACATATTTACTCACACAATTTTTGATTATTTTAAAATATAAAGAATAAAAATATAAAAAATACAATCATCAATTCATTAAAACTCAACCTCTACATAAATTGGAGACAAAGTCACATTATATATTCTAAACTTCTGTATGATAATTTGATCTACCGTAATAGGTAATTTGGGTCCGAGGTAGATTCCTTCTCCTATATTACGGTTGTTCTTTGGGTCATTTTTATATACATATAGCACCTCCCTCCTATGAAAAAAGGGATTCCTGTTACTATGGTGTTTAAATAATTAATAACGTTTTGTTATAACAATAATTGATACGAACCAAGTTCTCACCTTTAGTATTCTGTTTTTTCTCAATTATCCTCTCTCTCTATGTCTGTCTTTTTCTTTTTTCTTTTTCTAGGAATTTCACATGAGAGGTATATATAAGCACAACCACTTATTTATCTCTATAGCTGTTTTATATACTGTATTGTATTCCTCACCTTCCCAATAACGTAGTTGATTTCTTCCTCAAAATAAGGCAATTAATTTCTTTCCTCTGAATTCTTCTTTTTTACTATAATTTATATTAATTTCAGTAATTATTTTTGTAATATAACTCTTTATAATTCACCTTTAAACATTATCTCTCATTATCACTTACTCTTATTCTTTCCCTTCATATAATGCTACTTGCTGCACCTTTTGTTGAAACGATGTACATTGGCCACCTGCAGAGATGTCAATTCGTTCTTCCTGCTGGTGAACTGCAAACCTGTAACAATTGTAATCAATGACCTCTTATATGCTGCTGCACAACCTACATCGGACTCCTTGTCCTTTCTACATATAATCCTCTTTCTTCACTCTATCTATCACCGTTCTCTTTTCCTTCAGTTTACACTTTATATTTATGTTTGCTAGTATATTACTAGCAATATTACTCACGGTCCTTGCGGTTCTCACTCTTGTCCCCCTGTAGCGGTCTGCTGTCTGTACCAATGTGTAAATCGCTTACCAGAGCGATATGAAGGTTGCTGTCTGGAGCGGTGTATGGACCGCTATGTAGAGCGGTGTATTGGCTGCTCTGTGGAGCGGCGTGCAGGCACCGTGGCCAGCGGTGTTGCACCCACATTCCCGTCCTCTCACTTCCCTATACGTCACCGTAACGTCAGCGTCATTGTTATTGTGTAGCTCGCAGCTATGGAAACGAGAACATAGTTCCAGGATAGGCCACCGCGGACCATGTGACTTCTAGCCATTCCCCTATAAGTAACAGGACGGTGGCCTATCCTAGAACAGCTTGCACGCCGCTCCACAGAGCAGCCAATACACCGCTCTACATATCGGTCCATACACCGCTCCAGAAAACAGCCTGCATTTCGCTCCGGTAAGCAATTTACACACCGATTCAGACAGCAGATCGCTACAGGGGGACAAGAGTGAAAACCGCAAGGACCGTGAGTAATATTGCTAGTAATATACTAGCAAACATAAATATAAAGTGTAAACTGAAGGAAAAGAGAACAGTGATAGAGTGAAGAAAGAGGATTATATACCTCTCATGTGAAATTCCTAGAAAAAGAAAAAAAGAAAAAGACAGACATAGAGAGAGAGGATAATTGAGAAAAAACAGAATACTAAAGGTGAGAACTTGGTTCGTATCAATTATTGTTATAACAAAACGTTATTAATTAAACACCATAGTAACAGGAATCCCTTTTTTCATAGGAGGGAGGTGCTATATGTATATAAAAAGAACAACCGTAATATAGGAGAAGGAATCTACGTCGGACCCAAATTACCTATTAGATCAAATTATCATACAGAAGTTTAGAATATATAATGTGACTTTGTCTCCAATTTAAGTAGAGGTTGAATTTTAATGAATTGATGATTGTATTTTTTATATTTTTATTCTTTATATTTTAAAATAATCAAAAATTGTGTGAGTAAACATGTTGTAAATTTCTCAGTACAACATGACTGTTTTTTAATTAGATTTTTTGACAATTTAATAAATGAGTGTTGAATGAAAATATGGTGAATATTGTTCATTACAAGTAAAAAGGGAATAGGTGTAAGTGAGCTTGGGGCCCTGAAAGTATATAATTTAGCAATGTATGGTAGGAGACCCAGGAAGACCCCACTTCTTACCCCGAGACATAAAAAAGCCAGGCTGGAGTTTGCCAAAACTTACCTGAGAAAACCTTCAACACTTTGGAAGAATATTCTCTGGTCAGATGAGACAAAAGTAGAGCTTTTTGGGCAAAGGCATCAACATAGAGTTTACAGGAGAAAAAAAAGAGGCATTCAAAGAAAAGAACACAGTCCCTACAGTCAAACATGGTGGAGGTTCCTTGATGTTTTGGGGTTGCTTTGATGCCTCTGGCACTGGACTGCTTGACTGTGTGCATGGCATTAGGAAGTCTGAAGACTACCAGCAAATTTTGCAGCATAATGTAGGGCCCAATGTGAGAAATCTGGGTCTCCCTCAGAGGTTATGGGTCTTCCAGAAGGACAATGACCCAAAACACACTTCAAAAACCACTAGAAAATGGTTTGAGAGAAAGCACTGGACACTTCTAAGGTGGCCAGCAATGAGTCCAGACCTGAATCTCATAGAAAACCTGTGGAGAGATCTAAAAATGGCAGGTTGCAGAAGGCACCCTTCAAATATCAGGGACCTGGAGCAGTTTGCCAAAGAAGAATGGTCTAAAATTCCAGCAGAGCATTGTAAGAGACTCATTGATGGTTACCTAAAGCACTTGATAGCAGATATTTTGGCTAAAGGTTATGCAACCCAGTATTAGGCTGAGGGTGCCAATACTTTTGTCTGGCCCATTTTTGGAGTTTTGTGTGAAATGATCAATGTTTTGCTTTTTGCTTCATTCTCTTTTGTGTTTTTTCATTGAAGACAAATTAAATGAAGATAATAATACCAAAGAATTTGTGATTGCAATCATTTTCAGGAAGAAACTGAGTATTATCTGACAGAATTGCAGGGGTGTCAATACTTTTGGCCACAACTGTACTTTGTTTTCGGCGTATACTTAAGTATGTTATTGCTATATACACGTACATAGGTTATTTCTGCATACACATATGTAGGTTATTTTTGTGTACAAATGTTTTTTATTTTTATGCGTACAGTTACGCAGTTTTTTACTGGGTACACAGATTTTTTTTTGTTTAAAATTTTTTTTGAACACATTCCTAAACACTTTTTTTCATGGGTTCAAGATGTTAAACCAAATATAATGTGTGTTTCAATCATGTTTTTTAGGACTCAGCTGTGCCAGACAGTGGCAAGACCGCTGAAAGTGTGAGTACCTATTCTTCTTCATAATGCATTTTTTTTTTTTTTTTTTTGTGTACAACAATGGAGAAAAAAATTTTACATTTTGGTTTGTTGTTTTCAAATAAATAAGTCACAAATACAATATTCCCTACTTATCCAGTCTTTTGCAAACTGTATATTTTGAAAACATCTTCTTTCCCTGCCTGTTGCCAAAAAAATGACAAGAACCGAAAAGGTAAAAGGTCGAAACCCACACATTCTAGATCACAGGTACACAGGTAATTATGCACACATGGCTATCATCATTATTTTTCTTAAATTACTAGAAATTTTTATTCTAAAAACTTTCATAACTTTTTTATTTTTTTATCTATGTGTTTACATTAGAATGAGTCGACACGGAAAAAGTCAAAGTCGTCAGCTTTAAAACGTCAAACAACTCAGACATCCCAACGGGTAACAAACCCTCACACTGCTTTAATATATAGGAAAATCATGTGATGTCCTTTTGTTGTTGACCTTTTGTAAAACATTATTTTGTTAGTGTTTTTTTTGTTTTTTTTTTTTATTTCATTTTTTTCAAATAAAAATGTTATAGTTCAAAATTAAAATGGTATCTGATTTTTCAGTGTAAGATTTCTATGTATTGTATAGGTGACTCGCAGTTCCAGAAACAAAAATGTCTATGTTAATGAGGAACCTCTATCCTTAAACAATAGTATACTCATCCAACTGGTGAAAGAACAAACATGTTTATGGGACAGGAGTCATCGGAACTACAAAGACCATGCAAAGACAAAGAAAACATGGGAGGAAATCTTTTAAAAAATGTTGCCCAGACACAGGCAAATGTCTACTAAGTGCCAGAAAGACATTGTTATTGTATATTACGTACTATTGTCATGTTGTAAGGAGTAATTTATCGATAAAGTAAACCAATATCTTGTTACCTACTGTAATGTTATACACTATATTTTGTTTTTGATTTGGCATTTTCCCTTTTTTATATCATAGCTTACGGTATATATGGACGCTGTTGTTCAATTAGAGACTGATTCATGCGGAATTACAGGAAGAACCTTGAATACGAGCCAGGCTGGCGTCCCACACGCCCCACTGAATATGTGTTTTAGGAACAATTAATGTTCCTATCAAAAACTGTTCAACCAATAGGGTAACATTAGGGCAGCACAGTGGCTCAAGTGGTTAGCTTTGCAGCACTGGGGTCTTGAGGTCCTGGGTTCAATTCCTACTAAGGACAACATCTGTTTGTAGGTTCTCCCCGTGTTTGTATGGGTTTCCTCCAGGCACTCCAGTTTCCTCCCACATTGTAAGGACATATTGATAGGGTGTTTAGATTGTGAGCTCCAAGAGAGACAGCATTACTGATGTATGTAAGGTGCTATAGAATTAATAGCACTATATGAATAAATATTATTATTCCTGATATATGGGCATACTGTGTGTGTTTGATGCTACATTTATGTATATCATAGTTTTAATCAATATTTTTCTTTTGTCAGCTCCACATGCAGCACTGCACCACCCATACAACATCAGCATGAAATTGGAGGTGATGAACCAGAACAACAAAGTCTCTAACCAAAAATGCAAAATTAAGAATTAGAAAGAACAAATGTCCTTATAATTTTGCAGGAGACTACCTACGAACAACCATCCTTGCCTGCTGGTGTTACCACTCGCCTGCGACAACAATGAGAAAAAAAAAACACAAAGAAAGTTATCAGAGGCTATTGCAATTAATGGCATACAACGCCCTGAAGATCGATTAAATAGTGAACTTTGGGAAATCAACCGAAAACTTGTTGAGTCACAACAAAAAGAGATGTTGTATGTAGTGATGGGCGAGTTCTAAATTACTCGGAATCGAGTTGCGAATCTAGCGAGTCCAATGTTAATGAATGGGGAAGCGAGTAATTTACAAATCGCAGATGTGTCTCGGAAGCTTCAGGCTCTATCTGCTACAATAGCTAAATCATGTTTAATAGACTTCCGCTGTCACAGCACAGTTAACTCTCTGCTTACCGGCGCTGCAATAAGAAGAAGTAGGAAGACAGAAGAGAGAAGAAAGAAGAGAGAAGACCTGGGTCTTTGGAGGGATATGTGGTGGTAATAAAGTTGGAGTCCCTAATGGTGTCTGTGTCTTTTTTTTTAATAAATAATTTTTCTCTGTGTGGTGTTTTTTTTAACCCTTTATTGGAGATTCTTAGTGGCCGGGTCAAACGTGGCCTGACATTAAGAATCTTGGGCTTAATACCATCTTGTATAACCCTATTTATTACCCCTTTATTACCCAGCGTGCCACCGCCACCAGGGCCACTGGAAGAGCGGGGTTCAGCGCCAGAGGATGGCGCTTCAATGAACGCGCCATCTTCTGGGGCTGCTGCGGGCTGCAATTTGCAGCGGGGGGTGCCCAGAAAGCTTGGGCATCCCTGCGCTGCGGATTCCAGCCCCCAGCTGCTTAGCTGTACCTGGCTAGACATAGAAATTGCGTGGAGCCCCACACATTTTTTTTTTATTATTTCATGAAATTCATGAAATAATAAAAAAAAAGGGCTCCCCTATATTCTTGTGTCTGGCCAGGTACAAATAGGCACCTGGGGGTTGGGGGCAACCCATCGATGCCTGCTGGATCCGGCTGGTTCCAGAAATACGGCGAAGCCCATGTAAAGTGCAATGCGTTTGGCGCTATGCGTTTTTTCAAGCGCACATGAAAACGTGGGATGGAGCATCTTTGGGCCTGTTATGGAAAACGCATGTTTTTTTAACATGGGAGTCTATGGCAAATGCATCCGTTAACGCATGGTACATGTATGTACCATGCGTTAATGGATTTGTTAACGGATGCATTAACACATGGTACATACATGTACCATGCGTTAACGCATCAGTTGATTTAGGCAACATAAATGTACACATGTCATGTAAACGCAAAGACAAAAAATGCATCCTTTAACACATCCTTCAAGCAGATGCCACAACCCAAGTGTGACGTTAGCCTAAAGGGCAATATTTACACCTAATTACAGGACCTAACATTTATATGTGACTGACACATTGTATGATGAAAGAACGATCCATTAAGTTGCCTGGGCCAAGGCCAAGGCCACTGAAACATACAAGGTTCAATGTGAATGATTATTTTGTAATGTCCTTCAGATCAAAAAGTTCTTTTGAGTTTGTGTAAGTTCCAAACCGTTGTACTTAGGCAAGAATTTATGCTTATTTTCAATTCAAATTGCTTGAACACAGGTTTTGATATTACATGTGTGTGTATTTGTCTTTTTACTTGAAGATAATTGCCTAAGTGTCATGTGACATGTGGAATTGCAGAAATGCCAAATCTCAGTATACTATAGTTTTCTTACGAATCATAAAGTTTTTCGGTTATGCTTCCTAGGAGAATGTACCAGATGACTTGCTAAGGTGAGGTGTTGCTACTCAAAAGCCTTATTTTACCTTTGCTTTGGATTTGTACTCATGACATATCTGAGGGTTTTTTTGTGTGGCGCCAACACAAATTCTCTCAATTTGTATGTTTAGTAGATAAGCCTTCAATCAAATTTTTTTAACACAAAAGGAGTGCTAGGCTGTGTACAATCTTGTTGGGCAAGTAAAGATGTGACAGCAGCAAATTCTGGAAATGTGACTTTGGTTGTCATGATGACACATTTGTTTGTAGGCTGACCGTTACTCATGAACATCTTATGTGTGTGTTGTTTGTAAGTAATGACACTACAGTCACAACTATGCATTTATACATTTAGGAAGTTAAAAAGAAATGAGAAACAAAATAAACATTTGTTTACACATAATTTTTTATTTTTGACCACTTTTTGTATTATTATAAATCAACTCTGTATCAAACTCAACCTATGGTGGAATATGTTTCACCAAATAATCTATAAGGGTCATATGGCAGTAATCACACATGTTGGTACTGCGACGGAATTTGTCTTGCCTCATTCATGAAATATTTGGCAAATTTACCTCTGATTTCCATTACTGCATTACTTGCTCTGACTGATGTATGCTCAACACTATTGAGGTGAGAATCGCAGTCATTTTGGTCGACAAGGAGTGTTTAATGACGAGACACAAAATTGTGGAGACAGACACAAGCCACAACAGCACGCTTAATATTTTGGGGTTGTAGTTGGATCAATGTAATATATAATATATAATAATATCAACAGAACTTGCCATTTTGCAGTCATTAGGTCAAAAGTGCATTCCACATAATGCCTTGCCCAACACAAACGATAATTAAAAATGCGCCTTTGTGAGTCAAGGTCCCTCCTAGCATATGGCTTCAGCACATTGTGGCTATGCTTAAAAGCTGCATTAGCAACTAGAACGAATGGCAAGCTTAGCCCTTCAGTGTCTGGTAGAGGTTGTGGTGGTGGAATGTTAAATTGGTTGGTGGTTAGACGTCACCATACAGTGCCTACAAGTAGTCTTCAACCCCCTGCAGATTTAGCTGGTTGACACATGCGGAATTAACTTGGCATTGTGACATTTGGACTGTAGATCAGCCTGGAAGTGGGAAATGCACTGCAGCCAAAAAGATTTTTTTATTTTTTTTATTTTTTTTTTCTTAAAGCGTTAAAAGTTAATTCAGAGGGTCATTTATTATTCAACCCCTCAAACCACCAGCATTCTGTTTGGTCCCCCTAAAGTATTAAGAAGTAGTTCAGGCACAAAGAACAATGAGCTTCACATGTGTGGATTAATTATCTCTTTTGCCAGCCTTTTCTGACTATTTAAGACCCTCCCCAAACTTGTGAACAGCACTCATACATGGTCAACATGGGAAAGACAAAGGAGCATTCCAAGGCCATCAGAGACAAGATCGTGGAGGGTCACAAGGCTGGCAAGGGGTATAAAACCCTTTCCAAGGAGTTGGGCCTACCTGTCTCCACTGTTGGGAGCATCATCCGGAAGTGGAAGGCTTATGGAACTACTGTTAGCCTTCCACGGCCTGGACAGCTTTGAAAGTTTCCTCCCGTGCCAAGGCCAGGCTTGTCCGAAGAGTCAAAGCTAACCCAAGGACAACAAGGAAGGAGCTCCGGGAAGATCTCATGGCAGTGGGGACATTGGTTTCAGTCAATACCATAAGTAACGTACTCCACCGCAATGGTCTCCGTTCCAGACGAGCCCGTAAGGTACCTTTACTTTCAAAGCGTCATGTCAAGGCTCGTCTACCGTTTGCTCATGATCACTTGGAGGACTCTAAGACAGACTGGTTCAAGGTTCTATGGTCTGATGAGACCAAGATCGAGATCTTTGGTGCCAACCACACACGTGACGTTTGGAGACTGGATGGCACTGCATACGACCCCAAGAATACCATCCCTACAGTCAAGCATGGTGGTGGCAGCCTAATGCTGTTGGGCTGTTTCTCAGCCAAGGGGCCTGGCCATCTGGTCCGCATCCATGGGAAGATGGATAGCACGGCCTACCTGGAGATTTTGGCCAAGAACCTCCGCTCCTCCATCAAGGATCTTAAGATGGGTCGTAATTTCATCTTCCAACAAGACAACGACCCAAAGCACACAGCCAAGAAAACCAAGGCCTGGTTCAAGAGGGAAAAAATCAAGGTGTTGGAGTGGCCTAGTCAGTCTCCTGACCTTAACCCAATTGAAAACTTGTGGAAGGAGCTCAAGATTAAAGTCCACATGAGACACCCAAAGAACCTAGATAACTTGGAGAAGATCTGTATGGAGGAGTGGGCCAAGATAACTCCAGAGACCTGTGCCGGCCTGATCAGGTCTTATAAAAGACGATTATTAGCTGTAATTGCAAACAAGGGTTATTCCACAAAATATTAAACCTAGGGGTTGAATAATAATTGACCCACACTTTTATGTTTAAAATTTAATAAAATTCAACTGAGCAACATAACTTTTTGGTTTGTAAGATTTATGCTTCTGTTAATAAATCCTACTCTCGTTTGCAGTTTGAAGGCTCTAACTTATTTGCATCTTAGTTGAAGACTACTTGTAGGCGCTGTATATATATCATTGGATACAAATTTTATACCATATCCTGGGCTTGACCACCACCTGGCTGTGTTATTCATTCATGTATATGTTACAACGTTATACACTATTGATGTATGTCAGGTTTCTATTGACCCACTGATCAGGGTACCCGCCATTTTTATAGTCAGCAAGTCCCCACTGATCATTACTGTGCTCACTGAACACGTCTCTTTTATGAGAGCATCTGCACGTGTATGACGCATGAAATAATTACCAATTTTGGTCGCTCCTTGTTACAAGCTTGTACACACCACACAGCTACTCTGTGTATGCGTTCCACCATTTGACATGGTTATTTCTGTATAACATCTTGCCGCCATGTCACCAGGGGGCCCCTATCCACTGTTTATATCCCTGTGAGAGCAGCCTTTTCCCAATGATTTTACACCGATTATTGAATGATGCTGGGTCAGAACAAATCTTTCTAGCGCTCGTAAATTCACCCAATGGTAGACTCTTAATTGTGTGCAAAGTATGGCTACTGTCTGCACGTAGTAAGGAGTTGCCTGAAATGGGTTTTCTAAATAAATCTGAGGATATGATGCCCGTGTTCACATTGCCTGTAAGAGTCACATCTAAATAGTGTGCCCTATTTCCATGATGTTCTGTGACAAACTGTATATTCATTCCTTTTTTATTACAATACTGCATAAAAGCAGCAATTTCGGTATCGGGAGATACACCTGACGATCCGCCCTAGATCAGGATCAGATCATCGATGTATCTCCCATACCACATCAGACGTTCAGAATAAGGATTACCATAAGTAAATAAAAATTCACTCTCCCATAACAACATGTAAAGATTTGCTAATGAGGTGGAAAATTTCGCCCCCATTGGACAACCACATGTTTGAAGAAAAAAAGAATCCTCAAATCTAAAGAAATTGTTTTTCAATAAAAAGTGAATAGACATCAGAATGAACTTAATTTCGTCACTAGAGAATGTGGACCTTCTCAGAACTACGGACATATCCTCCATCGCCAAATTGTGTGGAATACATGAATATAACGATGTCACATCCATTGTGATCCAACTATATCCTTCCTTCCATTTTGTATTTTTAAGGGCATATAAAAGGTGCTTGGTGTCCCGAACATACCCAGGTACATTCAAAACAAGAGGTTGTAGTTTTTGATCTACCCATTCAGAAAGGCGTTCACTCAGGGAACCTATATCAGATACTATAGGTCTTAATGGTGGTGAAAAAAGACCTTTGTGGGTTTTAGGTAGAGCATGAAAGATAGGGCAAACTGGGTGGTTTACAAACATGTACTCCCTTTGCCTGCTATTAATGATGCCTAAAGAAACACCTTCATTCAATAAAGTGTCCAAATCCTGTTTTACCTTTGAAGTCAGATCGGAGGGCAAACATTTATAAGTGAATTTATCATTTAAGATCTTAAAAACTTCTTTGCAATAGAGACCAGAGTCAAGAATAACAATGGATCCACCTTTGTCAGGATTTTTAATAATAATATTGGAGTTTGCACGAAGCCCAAATAGGGTATCTTCGGGACACCAAGCACCTTTTATATTTTAAAAATACCAATTGGGAGAAAGGATATAGTTGGATCACAATGGATGTGACATCGCTATATTCATGTATTCCACACAATTTGGCGATGGAAGCTATGTCAGTAGTTCTGAGAAGGTCCAGATACTCAGGTGACGAAATTAAGTTCATTCTGATGTCTATTCACTTTTTATTGAAAAAAAATTCTTTAGATTTGAGGATTCTTTTTTTTCTTCAAACATGTGGCTGTCCAATGGGGGCAAAATTTTCCCCCTCATTGGCAAATCTTTACATGTCGGTATGGGAGAGTGAATTTTTATTTACTTATGGTAACCCTTATGCTGATCATCTGATGTGGTACGGGAGATACATTGATGATCTGATCCTGATCTGGGGCGGATTGTCAGGTGTTCTGTACGGAACCCGAACGTTACAGGATTTGGCGACCACTACTGATGAGTAAATCTTGAAGTTCAGGTTTGGGCGGTGCATCCTAACATTTTGGCACACTATTGGTGACCCCGAACCTTGGCCAGAACTTCAAAAAACTCACTGATTAGAAGCTCAACTCTCCTCTCACATGCAGACAGCCCTAAGTAAAACACTTTCGGGGATGGAAGGGCATTTGTTTTTACCACAATAATTTTGGACACACACTACACCCAAAAACTGTGCTTTTAAAGTCAGTGCAAGCCAATCAAACACTGCATGCAGCTAGCTCTGGGTCAAGCACCAACTGTACTCATCCACAGCAATGCTCGCTCTAGCGCTTTGCAAATGTAACGCACCCAAATTCTGAACCCGGACAGGTTTGCTCAAATTCTGGATGTTCAACAATCCGAACAGAACCAAACCTTGAAAGGTTTTGCTCATCTCTACTCAAGACCAGCATGTTGAAAAATATTCTAAAATAAACAATAACTAAATTACATGATGTTGTTGTTCTTGTTAAGATGCTGTTGGGGAAATAGTAAAATATTTATATATGCTAAATTCTTTGACACAGAACTGTCATTCTTAACAGCTAATGGTGGGTTCATAACTTGCTATTGATGAAAGAAAAACTGCTAAAGCTGGTGTAATAAATTATAAGCACCTTTAAAAGGGTTGTCTGGGCTTTTGTATAATTTATATGTGTATCTAGGCAGCAAAATCTTGACAGTTTGTAAATTACATGCTGTCAACATTTTGCAGTGTTACCTATATATCACTGTTTTTATCTGCAGGAGACCAACCAGGGGATGTGGTTGCTTTGGAGCCGGAATGTAAATGCATAACTGGTCATTTCCACCCACTCTCCTACATATCCACCCCACACAGCATCAAGCCCACCCTAGTCTCAGTATTCCCGCCCCACACACCAACAAGCCTGCCTCAGTCTCGGAATGCCCAGCTACTCCACTCTTAGTATGTCCTCCCCACACAGCAACAAGCCATCCCCCAGTATAAGGAAGGCCTGGACACTCCAATCTCTATGCCCCGCCCTTCTGTTAAGCAAAATGAATGAACCGTTCAGTGCAGAGGGGGCAGGCCAGGTGTGAGGTCAGAGAAAGAGGGGCCTGAGAGGCATCAGCACTTCATCCTATCACATCAGTGCCAGACTAATGTGGAGACTGGAGTGGTCGGGCATACTGAGACTGGAGTGACTGGGCTTGGACAACCACTTTAAGTATGAAGTAGAGAAATGGTAAGGCTGTTAGGAAATATGTACCGTATATACTCGCGTATAAGCCGAGTTTTTCAGCCCAAAAATTGGGCTGAAAAGTACCCCTCCTCGGCTTACACGCGAGTCACTGTATACTGTATACAATGTATGCAGTATACAGGCCGCCCACCCCCATCAGCATACAGGCCCCCCCTTGCTGCACAATCCTGTAAAGGAATAGATTATTATACTTATCCCTGCCGCTGTCCCGCCGCCGCCATCGCGCTCCTCCGGCTTCATCCGGCTTCTTCCGTCTTCCTCCTCCGATGGGCGCAGGCAATGACGTCATTGTCTACGGGCCAGAGGAGGAAGCCGGAAGACGCTGGATGAAGCCGGAGGAGCGCGATGGCGGTGGCGGGACAGCGGCAGCGGGACAGCGGCAGGGATAAGTATACTAATGTATTCCTTTACAGGATTGTGCAGCAAGGGGGGGCCCTGTATACTGATGGGGGGGTTGTATATACCTCTGGGGCTGTATATACCTCTGGGGCTGCTGTATACTACCACTGGGGCTGCTGTATATACCTCTGGGGCTGTATATACCTCTGGGGCTGCTGTATACTACCACTGGGGCTGCTGTATATACCTCTGGGGCTGTATATACCTCTCGGGCTGCTGTATACTACCTCTGGGGCTGCTGTATACTACCACTGGGGCTGCTGTATACTACCACTGGGGCTGCTGTATACTACCACTGGGGCTGCTGTATACACTTCTGGGGCTGCTGTATATTACCACTGGGGCTGCTGTATACTACCACTGGGGCTGCTGTATACACCTCTGGGGCTGCTGTATACTACCACTAGGGCTGCTGCTGTATATACCACTGGGGAGGCTGCTGTATACCACACTGCTGGGGTCTGTATACCTGTGCTGGGGTTCACCCTCGGCTTATACACGAGTCAATAGGTTTTCCCAGGTTTTGGGGGCAAAAGTAGGGGGGTCGGCTTATACACGGGTCGGCTTATACACGAGTATATACGGTACTTTTTTGTATCCACAAAATGTTTACCTTTATGGAGGGATTAATTTATTATTAAAGCCTACTTTTATATATTAGCAGAAAATTATTTTTAATATGCAGTAATGTACTTACACTTAAGTCTTTAAGTGCTTTGGTCTATTGGGACAAGCTTTTTCAAAAGTGCCTGCTGGTGGTCACCTGACATTGGGGGTTTGGCAGGTGAAAAACAGCTGGTATTGTTACATTGTTTTAGTCATGTCCTTCCTTACATTTCTCTTGACTCAACAAATGCCCAAATAATTGACACAAGATTACCACGTTTTAAATAAAACACAATTTTTTGATATTTTGCAATATGATATCTTATATTATATGTGACTATGAGCGACTGCCCAAAGGTTGTGACACGAATTTCAGTTTTTTTAATGTTTTTTAATGATTTCATACTTTTGAATTACACTTTGTTCATGAGAAATTGATATATCAAAACAAATTTGAAATTATTTTAATGATGGAAATCTGTGTACAAGCAGATGCAAATATATTGTTGCATAAGTCACGGTAAAATAAATGGTGAAAAATGATAGTAGTACTTTCTGTGCTCAAATACATGTATTTATTCTATCAAACTTTTATAATTAACATATAGACAGAAAACATCCTAAACATGCAATCCGTTTGCATTTCACAAGCATGTCATTAAATCATGTGACTGCTAGTCATGCTGTCACAAATTGTCAACCATAGCCACACTGGCTGTCTATGTCTGCAAAATTTTCCAAACCAGGATCCGGAAGTGAAAATTGCTAAGAGTATTCTGTAACTTCATCTTTTTCTCTAAAGTGCAATATTTCATATAAATGGTATTTCCAAGAGAGACCATTTTAAGTATACAAAACAACACATTTTCAGTTACTTATTGTTTTCTTTTGAACAGTGCAAAATATCTGAGCGAATAGAGAAGAGTGACCAGAATGGAGACCAGTCTGCAAACCACGTCCCACAAAGAACAGTTTAGCTTGCCAAAAAGAAAACTGAGATTAGACTTAATAGCTGTGTACAAATATTTCAAGGGCTGTCAAACTGTAGAGGGATCAGCAGTATTCTAATTTGCACAAGGAAAGACCAGAAGCAAAGAGATGAAACTGAATGGGAGTAGACACAGATTATATATTAGAAAAAAACATTTTGACAGTGAGGGTGATCAACTAGTAAAACAGGTGGCCACGAGAGCTGGTGAGTTCTTCAATGTCATCTGTCTGGGATAATTTAGTGAATCCTGCTTTGAGCATGGGGTTGGACCAGATGATCCAGAAGGTCCCTTCCAACTCTACCTTTCTATTAATCTATGATAAGCTTCAGATAGGCTATAATAAGCACATGTGAATGCCCCTTTAACATAATATTTTGTTCAGATATAGTAATGACAAACTAAATAGTGAAATCTTAGAAAATCATTGATATATACTGTATCATGAAGCAAAATTCTATTGTGATTTACAGCCTAAACATATACAACTCAACCCTTTTACAAGGACATTTCTATGAACACAAGTATTGGAAAACACTGATTAATCATGAAAGGACTTATCCGACCTCAAAACTTGTTATTTTTAAAAAAACTAATCTGTGCTGAATTGTATTAAAAAAGCCTCCCACAGTGTTTTTTTGTTTTCCTACCATCATTTCCTCAATTTCTGTGTTCAGTGCCTCCATGTTGGATGTTTACATGCAGCATTTCATGATTAGGTAGCTTCCTGGTTTGTTTGTTTTTTCCTTCTTACATCCTGTGCTGATCACCTCCCCCTGTACACCCCTCCCTGCCCCCTCCACACTCCTCTCTGCACGCCCGCAGCACCCTGATTGGCCAGCACTCGGCCATTCTCTTCAGTGTCTCAGTGCTGCAGCAGTGAAGCCATCCCGTGACTTCTTGTCCTATTGATCAGAACTAAATAAATCCCCTGCGTTGTGCCCATTACATTAAACGAGTATATACGGTAATTCTGAAATAAAACTGTCAGTTTATCTGAGGCACTGACACTTTATATATTGTGCCAGCAAAAAAGCAAAAGAGCCTAATGATAATGATATCACAGATCATGAGCACTAAGGAGCCAATGACTGAATGTAAGCTTGCATTTAGGAGGAGACCCACAAGTCCTCACAATTGCACAGCTAGCACTGCAATTCCTGCTTTTCTACCAGTACCCAGTCACCAGCAGTCAGGGGGTTAAAAACAAAAAGAAAAAATTATCTCAGCTCCCTGTAGAGAGCCGACACTTCTCAGCAACAGCAGTGAAGGATCATTCACAAACAATTCATCAATATTACACAAACAGGGTCCAGCAAGCAACTCTTACAACAATGGACCTGAAAGTGCAAGAAGGGAAAAATTGGGTGACAGCAGGCACTGCATACAGAGTCACAGAGCCACTTGTCTGGGAGCTGCTCGGTGTACCTGCAGTGTCCATGCAATCCTGCCTCAAACAGCTCCTCTCTACGCAACTCACATGGGCTGGGTTAGCAGAGGGTAGTCGGCTGTCACTTACAGTGACTGGGCTGTGATGCTGTGTACAGGGCGGGGGAAAAGCTAATGCTGTGTGATCGGGACGTGACATCACAGGAAGCAGCAAAATCAGTGCAGGAGAGGTCATGTGACCACTATGAGCCAGGTGCTGACAGGATAAAAGGGCTTACAGCAGATCAGGTAGGTAATTACCCTCTATCTACTTGTACCTGTGTAGCCCAATACTGTAAAGATTGATTTAAGCTGGATAAGTACTTTAAATTATTGAAGAACAATTAAACACACCAATACAAATACTTTTATATTATGTTTTAAAAAGAAAGCATAGAGATCATATAATGGTAATTAAACCTCATATCAGAAAAACGCATAAAAAGTAACTATTAATAATTACTACAAGGTGCCTTTAGTTTACATTTCAATCTTTCCAATAAATATATGTTGCCCAACAGGACCTCATCACAAATCCTGCATGATCAGTTTTTAAAACAATACTCATTAAAGTGACATAGAAACCCTAAATAAGCACGGTCTAAAATCGGACTACATGGATAGCAGACCAAAAACTGTATAACCCTTTTGAAAAGGGTTTCAGTTTATTTCATAGCTGAATAGCCACACAATTATCCTAAACAAAAATAGTAAGGCTGCCTTCACACTAGCGTTTTAATCAGCAGCGCATGATGCCGATAAAAATAATTCCATCAGCATGCTTATTGCGTCTCTATCCTTAGAATGGTAAACGCAATTGTAAGCGAAATGCTGCTTTTGACTGCTTATAGGTGCTTATGCGTACCTGTCCTCCGAAAATCAACTTCCTCCGGACGCAACATGTTGCATTTTTTGGGTAATAAATTAAGCGCGAGAATGCGCATGCGCACACTAGTGCCTAATATCAGCATTATCGCCTATGGGTACGCCAGCGTGCGCAGGACATTCCTGATGCCTGCTTTCGGTATGCATGCGTACTCGTCATTGCGCAAGCCCATAGTCTGATTTGCAGGTCCGCCCACTCTCCGTCCATGTCATTTCAGATACTCATGCTGACATAAAACGCATGCGCATGATCAAAACGCATGTATAAGCAATGATGCGCTGCGTTTTTAAAAAGGAATGAGTATGGATATGCGCACAAAAAAAGCAGTGTCGCGATGCGCACGAGTGCTTTTTACAATGCGGATACGCATGCGCATCGTGCGCTGCTTACCCAAACGCCAGTGTGAAGGCAGCCTAAGACATCTGTTTCAAAGTTTGCAAAGTTGCCGGATATTTATTTTACATTACCATTCTAAAAAAATTGCAATTGTGTAAACACCCAATACTGGTCTTATATGAGCCCTGCAAATTGCTGTCACGAGACACAGGCCTTATAGAGAAGTAATGCACAATGATAAAAAATAACACCCTCTTTCTTCTTATTTTACATAGCATTAACATTATAAAATGCTTTCATATAAAAAATATTATAAATACTCACGATTTTGTGATTCTTGATTAACCAATAAATATTTTCTGTAACAAAAATAATAGCATAAAATTATCAAAAATCACTAAAATGCAATCAAGCAACAGTGTGAAATAAAAACTATTGTATTAGGCTACATTAATATGCAGCATTTTTTCAGCATTTTTTATGGCCCCATTTTTGCAGTGCATCTGGGCATCCCAGCAAAGTCAATGCATTTTGAGATTTGTAAATCAAACACAATGTTTTGAGAGGATCCGTTTTTGGGAATATGAAAAGGATTAAAACCACAGTTGTTTCTACTGACAAATTATGTAGCCTTCTTGAGAGCATAAATAGGCAACATTCATGTCTAATCAGCAATTAATGGCAGAGATTGACCAATGTCTAGTTTGGCCGTTTTTTATTTCTGCTTAAGCTGGCTTCACGCTGCGGGTTGGATCCGATCCAAGGCTGTCTGTGTAAACCGGACAGCCCAGACCGGTTTTTGGCCCCATACACTATGGGGCCAGATAAAAGCCGGATGGCAGCTCTCTGCCATCCGGTTTCTATCTGTCCAGGACAATCCGGGAGAATTCAGTATTCTCCCACGGACACAAAAAGGCTGCTTGCAGCATTTTTGTGTCCGAGAGGAGAATATTTCCTCTAATTGGCAATTCCCGGATTGTCCCGAATTGCCCCGATCCAGGAGGATCCAGGAACTAGACCCCTGCGTCTGCACGCCGCAGTTGTTTCAGGGCCGCGGCTAGCTCCCTGCCAGCCGCGGTCCTGATTCATCAGGTGCACACCGGACAGAAGGGCATATTAGCCTTCCGGTTCTGTGTGCTGATCCGATACGGGGCTGTCAGGTTTATCCTGACAGCCTCGGATCAGATCTGACCCTCAGTGTGAAGCCAGCCTTAGACAGACACTCCAAGACATAAGTCAAATTCCAATGGGTTGCAAAATTGCAAATCAGGTGTTTTTTTCACAGACCATTTTATTTGCATGCAATTAAATTGGGCCTGCTTCACCATGTAAGGATTTTTGTGCATGTCAAACGGGCATTATACACCATGTAAGCATGGTTGAACAGTAACTTTCCTGGCTATGGCTATGGCTACAACCTTACTTCACTGGGTATGTTATTCAAGAAATGTTGTAAAATTAAATTCTGAGCTTGCAACGTGAAGGGAGAGTGAAGATCCAGAGAATCTGAGGCACCAAAGAAATCTTTGTGTGGAAAAAAAGAACTTGTAAGTCATATTTTAAATTACATAGCAGCATTAGATTTGCTTCTCTGTAAATATAAAGATGAAATAAAAGTTACATTTTTTCAACACAATAAATTCTGTCATGTCTTGGATTCTCTGGATCTTTACTTTGTTTCTGACTTGGTGGGAGGTTAATATGAAAAAGTACAGAAATTCACCAATGGTACACGAGATCTACCTTGGATGATACAGGTAGTTACTTTGCCAAACCATAAGTTAGAAAAAATATTCCAGGCATGATACACATAACAATTCCAAGCTGCAATTGATGGGGAGCTATTCAGTGTTATATTTATGTCTTGGTGCAAAGCAGCAAACTCATCTGCTGTTTAGCTTTTGTTCCAAGTAGTAGTTGTTTGTAATGTTTCAAGGAGTAAAACTGATTGGAAGTGCTTTACCTTAGATCAGGGGTCTCAAACTCAAGGCCTCGAAGGCCGCACACAGTGCATGTTTTCAGGATTTCCTTAGCATTGCACAGGGGCTGGGATCATCTCCAGTGCAGGTGATTCAATTATGTTTTAATTGTGTTACACATTTTGTTTCACTGTAAGCGGTAGTGACGTCATGTACCGGTTTAATATAGTCCCGGACATGACGGCGGACTCTATTGAGGAACCATGGAAGCGGTAAATAACCGCAAAACGGCAGGCCGTCGTCCGCCGCCCCTGCACCCCCCTCCCTTACTCTAATGTTCATGACTGGAAGTGGGCAAAAGTATTGACACCCCTGCAAATCTGTCAGATAATACTCACTTTCTTCCTGAAAATGATTGCAATCACAAATTATTTGGTATTGTTATCTTCATTTAATTTGTCTTCAATGAAAAAAACACAAAAAGAATTGTCCTAAAGCCAAATTGGATATAAATCCACACCAAACATAAAAAAGGGGGTGGACAAAAAATCATGTGATGCCTCTCTAATTTGTGTGATGAACAGCACCTGTAACTTACCTGTGGCACCTAACAGGTGTTGGCAATAACTAAATCACACTTGCAGCCAGTTGACATGGATTAAAGTTGACTCAACATCTGTCCTGTGACCTTGTGTGTACCACATTGAGTATGGAGAAAAGAAAGAAGACCAAAGAACTGTCTGAGGACTTGAGAAACCAAATTCTGAGGAAGCATGAGCAATCTCAAGGCTACAAGTCCATCTCCAAAGACCTGAATGTTCCTGTGTCTACTGTGCGCAGTGTCATCAAGAAGTTTAAAGCCCATGGCACTGTGGCTAACCTCCCTAGATGTGGATGGAAAAGAAAAATTGACGAAAGATTTCAACGCAAGATTGTGCGGATGGTGGATAAAGAACCTCGACTAACATCCAAACAAGTTCAAGCTGCCCTGCAGTCTGAGGATTCAACAGTGTCAACCTGTACTAGCCGTCGGCATCAGAATGAAAAGGGACTGTATGGTAGGATACCCAGGAAGACCCCACTTCTTACCCCGAGACATAAAAAAGCCAGGCTGGAGTTTGCCAAAACTTACCTGAGAAAGCCTACAAAGTTTTGGAAGAATGTTCTCTGGTCAGATGAGACAAAAGTAGAGCTTTTTGGGCAAAGGCATCAACATAGAGATTACAGGAGAAAAAAAGAGGCATTCAAAGAAAAGAACACGGTCCCTACAGTCAAACATGGTGGAGGTTTCCTGATGTTTTGGGGTTGCTTTGCTGCCTCTGGCACTGGACTGCTTGACCGTGTGCATTGCATTATGAAGTCTGAAGACTTCCAACAAATTTTGCAGCATTATGTAGGGCCCAGTGTGAGAAAGCTGGGTCTCCCTCAGAGTTCATGGGTCTTCCTGCAGGACAATGACCCAAAACACACTTCAAAAAGCACTAGAAAATGGTTTAAGAGAAAGCACTGGAGACTTCTAAGGTGGCCAGCAATGAGTCCAGACCTGAATCCCATAGAACACCTGTTGAGAGATCTAAAAATGGCAGTTTGGAGAAGGCACCCTTCAAATATCAGGGACCTGGAGCAGTTTGCCAAAGAAGAATGGTCTAAAATTCCAGCAGAGCATTGTAAGAAACTCATTGATGGTTACCGGAAGCAGTTGATCACAGTTATTTTGGCTAAAGGTTGTGCAACCAAGTATTAGGCTGAGGGTGCCAATACTTTTGTCTGGCCCATTTTTGGAGTTTTGTGTGAAATTATCAATGTTTTGCTTTTTGCTTCAATCTCTTTTGTGTTTTTTCATTTAAGACAAATTAAATGAAGATAATAATACCAAAAAATTTGTGATTGCAATCATTTTCAGGAAGAAACTGAGTATTATCTGACAGAATTGCAGGGATGTCAATACTTTTGGCCACAACTGTATATATTAGTTTATCAGTCAATTGACTAGTTATATTAGGAGGTACCAATTATTATATTTTTCAAACTAGGAAATACCAACTTATTATGTTAAAAAATCTCTTTATTTGTATCAAAGATTAAAACGTGGTAAACAAACCAAGGGGAATTAGACAAACATATACACATTTATATACATTCCTGGGGTTCAGCATATATAATTACTCTAGTAATAACATAGAAGGTCTTAGACTTTTGCCAAACGAGATAACAAATCAGTCGTCCATAGGGTATGGCTTTGTAAGTAAAGAAGTTTATACTCTAGTGTCTCGTGCCAATAGCAGGAGAGGGACAACTTATAAGAGGGAAATAAACAAATTTCAAACCCCTATATGAATTTCGAACAATGTTCTGAAACATCAACTAATGAAGACCTTCCATTAGATTACTGAGCTCCCAGTATACATATAGATTAAACCTCAACGCTTGACGCGTTTCGCCTTCTCAGATGTCAGAAGGCTCATCAGAAGACTTTGGGTTTACAGAATTAATGTTCCGTCTTATAACCGTACATGCCAAATAAACAAGTTCTTCGATAGGGCAAGAATACCCAAAAGGGTCAATAAGCAATAGATAGAGAGACCACGTAATTTTTCTAAGGTATCTGTTGTATGGTCATGAATAGGGCAACCAAAGAGTTGGACATACTAGAGTAATTATATATGCTGAACCCCAGGAATGTATATAAATGTGTATATGTTTGTCTAATTCCCCTTGGTTTGTTTACCACGTTTTAATCTTTGATACAAATAAAGAGATTTTTTAACATTATAAGTTGGTATTTCCTAGTTTGAAAAACACAACTGTATATACTAGATGTTGGCCCGATTCTAGCGCATTCTAGAATATGTAGAATATGCATCTGCAGCGACTAATCAGAATGGCGGCATGCGCCATGGCGCCATATTTGAAATACACTAAGCAGATTGTATTTCAAATATGGCGCCATGGCACACGCCGCTATTCTGATTGGCCATCGCATCCAGCAACGACCATCAGAATAGCGGTGCGTGCCATGGCACCATATTGGAAATACAATGTGCTCAGTGTGTTTCAAATATGGCGCCATGGCGCGTGCCGCTATTCTGATCGGTCATCGCGTTCAGCGGCGACCAATCAGAATAGCGGGCGCCGCCATATTTAAACTGATTTTAAAAGAATTTTAAACATGGTGCCTTGGCGCGCGCCACTTCTCTGATTGGTCAGCCACGGAGACCAATCAGAAAAGTACCATGGCTTGGCGCATTTGAAACGGCATACTCCTTGCTCATTGAGCGCCCTGGCGCTGGCGAGCGATTTCGGTGTCAGACAGACACGATTAGGAGATTATATAGTAGATATACAGGTATATATAGATATAGATAGATAGATAGATAGATAGATAGATAGATAGATAGATAGATAGATAGATAGATATAGGAATGCTAATAAAGAAAGACTACAAAGTGAATTAAAAAATTAAAAGATGTAGAATAGGAATAAGAGGATGACATGTGGTTTACCAGGGATATTACAGTGCGTTGTGAAGGTAATTTTCAACCTTGACCATTTCAACCTTTTGCCACATTTTAAGCTTCAAACATACAGATATAAATACTAATTTTTATGTGAAGAATCAACAAGTGGGACACAATCACGAAGTGGAACAACATTTTTTGGATATTTTAACCTTTTTTTTTTAAAAATTAAAAACTTAAAAGTGGGTCATGCAATATTATTCGGCCTCTTTACTTTCAGTGCAGCAAACTCACTCCAGAAGTTCAGTGAGGATTTCTGAATGATCCAATGTTGTCCTAAATGACTGGTAATGATAAATAGAATCCATCTATGTGCAATCAAGTCTCTGTATAAATGCACCTGCTCTGTGATAGTCTCAGGGTTCTGTTTCAAGTGCAGAGAGCATCATGAAGACAAAGGAACACACCAGGCAGGTCCGAGATACCTTTGTGCCGAAGTTTAAAGCCGGATTTGGATGCAAAAAGATTTCCCAAGTTTTAAACATTTCAAAGAGCACTGTGCAAGTTTGTCGCCCCTCAGGCTTTGGGGTACTCGGGTATCAGGCCCTACAGATGCGTTCCTGTTGTCATGGGGAGTGGTGGCCGCACCCTAGAGGTGGTTTGTACTCCCTCCTGGTTACCTCCCACTGTGTGATCTAGTGTGGGGTGTGGGTTTAGGGTTCCACCTATCATCCTGAAATCCACTTGCAGGTGGGGTGACTACACCTCTTTTACGGGTGCAGTACCCCTCTGTGGCACCTACATAGTGGGGCGCCACACAAGCGATCATATTAAAATGGAAGGAGTATCAGACAACTGCAAATCTACCAAGACCCGGCTGTCCCTCTCAATTTTCATCTTGAACAAGAAGAAGACTGATCAGAGATGCAGCCAAAAGGCCCATGATCACTCTGAATGAACTGCAGAGATCTACAGCTGAGGTGGGAGAGTCTGTCCATAGGACAACAATCAGTCGTACACTGCACAAATCTAGCCTTTATGGAAGAGTGACTAGAAGAAAGACATTTCTCAAAAAATGTCCATAAAAAGTCTCGTTTTCCACAAGCCACCTGGGAGACACACCAAAAATGTGGAAATAAGTGCTTTTGTCAGATGAAACCAAAATTAAACATTTTGGCCACAATGCAAAATTATATGTTTGGTGTAAAAGCAACACCGCTCATCACCCTCAAAACACCATTCCCAATGTCAAACATGGTGGCGGCAGCATCATAGATTGGGCCTGCTTTTCTTCAGCAGGGACAGGGAAGATGGTTAAAATTGATGGGAAGATAGACAGAGCCAAATACAGGACCATTCTGGAAGAAAACCTGTTGGAGTTTGCAAAAGATCTTAGATTGGGACGGAGATTTATCTTCCAAAAAGACAATGATCCCAAACATAAAGCAAAATCTACAGTGGAATGGTTCAAAAATAAACGTATCCAGGTGTTAGAATGGCCAAGTCACAGTCCAGACCTGAATCCAATCGAGAATCTGTGGAAAGAGCTGAAGACTGCTGATCACAAACGCTCTCCATCCAAACTCACTGAGCTCAAGCTGTTTTGCAAGGAAGAATGGGCAAGAATTTCAGTCTCTCGATGTGCAAAACTGATAGACATACCCCAAGCGACTTGCAGCTGTATTCGCAGCAAAAGATGGCCTACAAATTATTAACTCAAGTGGGGCGAATAATATTGCACGCCCCACTTTTCATTTTTTTATTTGTTGAAAAGTTTAAAACATCCAATAAACTTCGATCCACTTCACGATTGTGTCCAACTTGTTATTGGTTCTTCACAAAAAAATTTGAATTTATATGTTTATGTTTGAAGCCTGAAATGTGGCAAAAGATTGAAAAGTTCAAGGGGGCAAAATATTTTCACAAGGCACTGTATATATCCAGGAGGATCACGGTAAAATGATAGAAGGATTAAAGTGAAAATGAACCAGTCTACAAGGTATAGATGTAATATATAAAGCTGAATGTGTGTATGTGGTATGCATGTGTGTGTATGTATATCCGAGATTGGCATCTACACCGTCTCAACTACAGCCACAAAATTTTGCACAGTCACACGTCTGGACCCCGAGAGCGTCATAGGCTACGTTGTGGGCCGAAATTTTAACCCTGCCTGTTCCAGTTCACCAAACAATTTTGCCCCTATCTACATAATGGGGAAAAAGTGACAGTTACCAGTTGACAGTTGTGAATGAGAGGGGCTTAATGATAGCGCCAAAGATTAACAGCACATACCAGCATATAGTCACTAAGGTGGGGCCACAACATGAGATATTCACCATGTATGGGAACATGTATACACACCACACGCACACAAAGAGTAACAGCAAGGGTATAGTCGCTAAGGTACAGCCCCAACATTGGATACTAACCACGCACCCGAACAAACACACACACACCACAAAGAGACACACACAACACAGAGACACACACACACCCCCAAGGACACACACACACACCCTATAGCGACACATGCACTCACCCCACAGGGACACACACACACCACAAAGAGACACACACAACACAGACACACACACCACACAGACCCCTTCCCCCACAGGGACACACACACATAGCCACCCTATAGGGACACATTCACTCACCCCACAGGGACACACACCACAAAGAGACACACACACATCACACAGACCCCCCCCCACAGGGACACACACACATACACACCCTATAGGGACACATGCACTCACCCCACAGGGATACACATACACACCACAAAGAGACACACACAACAGAGACACACACCACACAGACCCCCACTGACAGGGACACACACACATACACCCCAGGGACACACACAACACACAGACAGACACAGATGTGCACAAATCACCTCACACAACTCGCCTCATACATGTGCTATTTTTAATTTCCAAACATAAACATCTGATTAAAAACAGCCAATGTGCAACACATGTGCCATATAGGGAATTAAGGCAGATGTCAGTCACATGAGCTGTCTATTATGTGTATGTGTGAGGTAACATATACTGCCCGGCCAGGGGGAGGGTTTCCTGTTGGCTGGAGATTTATAAGGCTGCCTATAGCAATCAATCACAGCTCAGCTTCTATTTTCTTACAGGTCATTAATATGACATATTCAAATTCTATTTTGTTATAGCTAACAGCAGTTAGTTATTAACCCGGGCGTAGCCGGGTACTACAGCTAGTATAAAATATTATCACACCACTTTCTCAATAGTTATTTTCAGTCCCTCTGGGGTAAGTGTTCCAAGTTTGAAAATCCAATAGCTCTCTTTATTAATATGCGAGGTAAAATGGTCAGGGACTGTATCAGCCACCTGATCAATAATTGTAAGGTTCAACAAGTCAGGTTTCTTCTGGTGGACATTATAAAGGTATTTGGAAATGCTGAGTAGCTGATAACCATTCCGAATATTTGACCTATGTTTATTTAAACGGGAATGTATACTCTGAATCTGAACTGTAGGCCGCACATGCATTTCAGCAAATATATCACGTAAGTAGATTGGCAATTTAGATGAACGTTACTTAAGAATTTTTTACCAGTTGTATTTGATCCAAACGTTTGCACCCCGTTTTTTATCATGTGGCAACACATAATAGTTACCTTTGTTTTAATAGTGCACATCTTCCCAAGTGGATCATCATACGGCCAATACTGGAGAATTTGAAGGAATTGTACTGAGGATTCAGAGTTCTTTAAGGAAACTAAATCTTTGAATAGAAGATTTAGACAAAAGGATTATCCAAAGAAACTTTTACATGCTACCTTCCTCAAAATGTGGTCACTCTCACAAGAGCACTGCATTACTACCCAAAATTTGGAAATAATAAAGGAAATAGTGCTGAAGACCTCACTCTTAGCACTACTGAAAACAAACTGTCCAAGAAAAAACTTGGACATAGAAAAATGGAGTTTGGTTACTACATATAACAAATCCCATTCCTCCATTAGGAAATTATTCAACCAGTTTTGGTTTATCTTAAAAGGGGATCCGATTATATCGGTACACATTTCCAATAAACCAAAAGTGATCTTTAGAAGGAACCGTAATCTGGGGAATTTAGTTGCCCCCAGCAACACTACACTTAAACCTGTGATCAAAAAACAGAAAGTTAAATGTTGGGTGCTTTTCATGCAAAAAAATCACAATATATGTGTTGCCACACGATAAAAAATGGGGTGCAAACTTTCGCAACAAGTGCAACTGGTTAAAGAATCTTACTTAACCATCATCTAAACTGCCAATCTAGTTATGTGATATATTTGCTGGAATGCACGTGCGGCCTACAGTATGTGGGCCGTACGATTCAGAGTATGCACTCCCGTTTAAATAAATATAGGTCAAATATTCGGAATGGTTATCAGCTACACAGCGTTTCCAAATATCTTTATAATGTCCACTAGAAGAAACCTGGCTTGTTGAACCTCACAATTTTTGATCAGGTGGCTCATACAGTCCCTGACCGTCTTACCTCTCATATTAATAAAGCGAGCTATTGAATTTTCAAACTCGGAACACCTACCCCAGAGGGACTGAATATAACTATTGAGAAAGTGGCATGATAATATTTTATATCTAAACCTTGTAGACGGGTTCATTTTCACTTTAATCCTTCTATCTTTTTTCCGTGACCCTCCTGGATATATAGTATCCCTGGTGTACCCCTTGTCATCCTCCTATTCCTACTCTGTCTTTTAATTTGTTTATTCATTTTGCAGTGTTTCTTTAATAGCTTTCCTATATATATATATATATATATATATATATGTTTCAATAATCCAGTCCATTCCTTTGTACTTTTTACAGATTTTATTTATTTTAAGATATATTGTAGGGTTTGTAGGAGGTTTTGTGATCACCTGCTGAAGTCAGTAAACCTCTGATGAAATGCTTTGTGAAATGAATTGAACCCCTGTAATAAAGGTCTGTTTTAATTTTGTCCTTTTAACATCCTTCTCCAGTCACCCCAGCGCTCCACAGACCACTAATCCATTGTCTCCTGATATCTATCCCTCTGTGAGGGCTTGCAGCAGGAGCAGCCACTTAGGACAGGGGATCTAAACACAAATCATCTTGAGGACCTGCAGTGACTTCACATTCCAGTTACGTGACCGCCTAGCATCAGCTGCCTGGCTCGGCTCCTCCAGCTTACACCCAGATACTGAGGCGTTCACTGTGGTTGTGCACGGCATTCACAACCCAGCAAGGTGAGCAAACATCCACTTAGCCCACCTACCCCACCGGAACACCAGGTTATACCCATAAGCGCTTTTCTCAACTTTTTTAATTACAATGCAGGGGGCATGACAAAATTCAAAAATCATCATGACTGATCTTGATTGACATCACTGATTGCATCATGTACATGAACAAACAGTCATTGGGGTGACAAACCCCTAAGCATCTAAAGTGCTTTTTCTATGCGAAATACAAGGATTTTTATTTTATGAAACCAGGCTAGTGATGCAAAGTGCATGATCTAGATTAGATAACATTGAGAGGTTTAAGAACAAAAAGGTACGTTACAGGTTCCCATTAAAGCAGAATTTTTACATATATATATATATATATATGTCATTGTGTAATAATTATTACTTTAATTTGATGCTAAGGACTTAAATTTAATGTAATTATTAAAGTATTTCCTCCTCTTTCTACACCTTAAGAGACATGAGTAGTTAATTGCTTATTGCCTTTAATTGTGTGTATTGCTATGCAATTATAAAGCCAAGTTTCCTTAATCTATGAACATTTTTCTCTAATTGGTAAGTTAAACTTTTGCAAGCTAATTAATTGCTTACACATAAATTAACTAGCAATTAGCAATTACATAAGTAAAAGCTACCTGATGTTCAAGAAATAGATTTTTTTTTCTATTTTATTAATAGGGATACATGTCACCATCTGGAATGACTATTTTCAGGCAGGTGTTACCTTCTGCTTAAACACTTTTAAACTAAATGCATTAGAGAAGTTTGACTGAATTTGTATCTTAGTCATATGACTACTATAAAAAAAAATAATTACTTAATATTTCTGCCAAGTTTACATGTAACTTCCCAATGGATCTCATATTAAACAAAGTGTAACAAATGTGCTTTCACGTTATCAGGGTAATTTATTTATTAATCCGGTTTTAAGAGACTCAAAGTGGCAAATGTGATTTGCTTCATTATAATAATTTTGTCCTCCATTGCTTTATAAAACATGTATTATTTTAATGCAACCAACCAAAGAGTCTTTTATTAAAATTGGAAAACTGTTTATCGGCTCTGACATTTTCATGCAGTGTATGGCAAAGATAATTTATTAATTAGTCTGTGCAAGAATGCCCTTCACATCCTCACTAGACGCATGTAAGGGTATTTTCGGCTGGAATTTCAAGCATGTTTTGCAACTTCTTTTGTGGGTTTTTATTTAGGGCCCCATTACACGGTACGATATCGTGAACGATATTGCTCAAATGTCACAAGTTTGGAGTTGTTGAAACGACATTGTTAGGACATCGTTGCGTGTTACACCGAGATACGACTACAATAAATAGTTGGATCGTTGATTGCAGATTTGAGAACATGTTCTCAAATCAAACAATCCTCGATCAGCCAACCTGCTGCATCATTGTGTGTGACACCGCACTAACGATGTGGTTCACGACTTCCCCTATTCACAACAGTGAACACGTATCGTTCACTGGGTTGTGCGAACGATACCTGCTCACTACATCATTGGTGCGTCATCCACGATATCTACACGAGTGACACCTCACCAACGATCTCAAAAAGATGTCCTAATGACCGAGATCGTTGGTGATATCTTAATGACATTGAAGCATGTAATGGTACCTTTAAGCATATATTTTAGCAAGCAATTTTTCCTCTTTTTTTCCTATATACAAGTCCATGGGAAAAAAAGCCTGACAAAAAGTCCACTCTGTTTGTAATGACTATATCATATATGCATTTCAGGATAATGATTAAGGGCTGATGCGCTAAGGGCGGCTTCACACTGCGGTCAGGTCCGCGGCTGTCAGGGATGAACTCCTATGTTATGGAGCGCCGGATTGCCCTGGATTGCGTCGGATACTGCTGGACAGATGAAAACCGGATGGCGGATAGCTGCCATCCGGCTCCATCAGGCCCCATAGAATACTATGGGGCCAAAATCCGGTCTGGGGCTGTCCGGTTTACACCGGTCAGCCCTGGACCGGACCTGACCGCAGTATGAAGCCGCCCTTACACTTGTAATAAAACTTGTACGCAACTAACCACAAGATGTAAGCAATTACCAACAAACGGATATAAATAATAATATATGAATAAATGAATATACACACCCAAATGACTACTGCAAGTGTATAATCACAAAAAAATGGAAATATTGACTTAATTAGAATTATCTCAGTCAGAGAAGGGGTAATTAAAGAATGGAGCCGAGAGGATGTCAGTACGGCAGATGTCCACTGAAAAATGTGATTAAATTAATGTCACGGGTTGACCAAGGAAATATCAGTATAACAGACTATATACAGTACCAATTAGTAACAGCTGACTGCTTAATGGATAAAGAATCCAAATGGCAAAATAATAGGGCAAGGGAGAGGTAACATGGTACCTGTAGATGTATATACAAATATTAGTAAAAACAAAAGTAGCCCCTTTAGGTGGCATTGAGGCACTCAGAATATTAGACTTAAATAAAATGAAGTAAAATGAAGAATACCTGCCAGCTAAGGGTTACAGTGACCATTCACAATCCTTTAGATGAAACCTTGAGCAAAGCTATATTACAGGGTGGGCCATTTATATGGATGCACCTAAATAAAATGGGAATGGTTGGTGATATCAACTTCCTGTTTGTGGCACGTTAGTATATGGAAGGGGGAAAACTTTTCCAGATGGGTGGTGATCATGGTGGCTACTTTGAAGTCTATAATTTTGGATCCAACTTTATTTTTTTCAATGGCAAGAGGATCATGTGACACATCAAACCTTTTGAGAATTTAATAAGAAAAACAATGATGCGCTTGGTTTTAAATTAACTTCATTCTTTCATGAGTTATTTACAAGTTTATGACCACTTATTATAAAATGTGTTCAAAGTGCTGCCCATTGTGTTGGATTGTCAATGCAACCCTCTTCTCCCACTCTTGGCACACTGATAGCAACACCGCTGAAGAAATGCTATCACAGGCTTCCAGCATCCATTGTTTCAGATGCTGCACATTTTATATTATTATTATTATTTTATATAGCACCTTTAATTCCATGGTGCTGTACATGAGAAGAGGTTACATACAAAATTTTTGATCTGGTTTACAGTAAACAAATTAACAATGACAGACTGATACAGAGGGGAGAGGACCCTGCCCTTGCGGGTTTACATTCTATGGGGCAATGGGGAGGAAACAGTAGGTCCGGGTTGCAGCAGATCTGGTGGTGGAGAGGTGGTAGCTCCGGTGGCGGTGGGGCAGCAGCTCTGGAGGCGGTGGGGTGGCGGCTCGGTCATTGCAGGCTGTAAGCTTTCCTGAAGAGATAGGTTTTCAAGTTCCGTCTGAAGGATCTTGGTGGATAATCTGACGTGTTGGGGCGCAGAATTCCAGAGGTTCTGGGATATTCAGGAGAAATCTTGGAGGCGGTTGTGTGAGGAACAGATAAGTGCGGAGGAAAGGAGGTCTTCGGAGGATCGAAGCTTACGTGAGGGAAGATAGTGTGAGATTGGTTCAGAGATATAGGGAGGAGACAGTTTATGGATGGCTTTGTAGGTCAGTGTTAGTAGCTTTAACTGGTTTCGTTGGGGAATTGGGAGCCAGAAGAGGGATTTGCAGAGGGTATAAACAGGAAATAGCAAGGAGAGAGGTGGATTAGTCGGGCAGCAGAGTTGAGGACAGACTGTAGAGGTGCAAGAGTGTTAGAAGGGAGGCCGCAGAGGAGAATGTTGCAGTAGTTAAGGCGGGAGATGATGAGGGCATTTACAAGAATTTTAGTAGATTGAGGGCTGAGAAAAGGACGGATTCTGGAAATATTCTTGAGCTGGAGGCGACAGGAGGTGGCGAGAGTTTCGATGTGGGGTTTGAAGGATAAGGCAGAGTCAAGAGTTACTCCAAGGCAGCGAATTTGAGGGGTGGGAGAGAGCAAGATGCCATTTACCATAATAGATAGATCAGGTGGTGAATATGAAAGATGGGATGGAGAAGAGATGATGAGTTCGGTTTTGTCTACGTTAAAGTTTAGGTAGTGAGAGGAGAAGAAGGAGGATATGGCTGACAGACACTCTTGGATTCTGGACAGCAGACAGTTGACATCTGGGAAAGCCATGGGACTGTATGAGTTGTCCTAGGCCAAGGGTATAGATGGAGAAAAGTAGAGGCCCCAGGACAGAGCCTTGTGGGACTCCAACAGAGAGAGGGCAGGATGAGGAGGAAGTGTGGGAGTGGGAAATGCAAAATGTGCGGTTAGCAAGGTATGAGGCAACCCAGGACAGGGCAAGGTCTTTGATGCCAAGGGAAGAAAGAATCTGAAGTAGGAGGGAGTGGTCGACTGTGTCAAAGGCAGCAGACAGGTCGAGAAGGAGGAGGATGAAGAATTGTCTGTTAGCTTTGGCTGTGAGTAAGTCGTTGGTAATTTTGGTTAGGGCAGTTTCGGTGGAGTGGTGGGGCCAGAAACCAGATTGTATATTGTCAAGGAGAGAGCTAGATGAGAGGTGGGAGAAAAGTTGAGCATGGACTATTGCTCAAGGAGTTTGGAAGCAAACGGGAGCAGCGATATGGGGCGGTAGCTCATCTTAGCAGTCAGGTCTAGGTTTGGCTTTTTGAGGATGGGCGTGATGGTGGCATGTTTGAAAGCCTAGGGGAAGGTCCCAGAAGATAGTGATAGATTGAAGAGGTGGGTTAGGGCTGGGATGAGTGAGGTTGGGGAGGAGGTGGGAAGGGATGGGGTCAAGTGCACAGGTGGTGAGGTGTGATTTGGATAGGAGCCGAGTAAGTTCTCCTTCAGTGATGTTGGAGAGGGAGGTTATGAGGGAAGGACAGAGGTCTGGTATATGGAGTGGTTAGGGTGGTGGAACGATAAAGGTTTGCCTTGTTTGGTCAATCTTATTTTTGAAGTATGTAGCGAAGTCCTCATCAGAGATGAAGGAGGTTGGAGGGGGAAGTGGTGGGCAGAGGAGAGAGTTGAAAGTGCTGAACAGTTGTTTGGGATTGTAGGATAAGGAAGATATAAGGTTTGTGAAGTAGGTCTGTTTAGCAGAGGTGAGGGCTGATTTGAAGGCAAGTGCAGCTCGTTTGAAAGATGTGAAGTTGCCTAACAGGCATGGTTTCTTCCAACGCCGCTCCGCAGCCCTGGACGCTTTTCAGAGTTTTTTGGTGAGTTTGTTGTGCCAGGGTTGCCTATTGATTTGTCGCCTCTTGCGATGAACGAGAGGGGCGACAGAGTCTATGGCTGATGTGAGGATGGCATTGTAGAGAGCAGTGGCACAATATATAGAGGACAGGGGGAGAAGAGAGTCGGAGAGTCTGTGAATGTCTAGGTGTGCAAGATTTCTGCGAGGATGAGTTAGTGGCTGGATATGGGGGACTGGTGAGGAGGACAAGGATAAGAAGGTGAGTAGATGGTGGTCAGATAGAAGGGAGGGGGAAGTTGTGAGATTAGATAGGGAACAAAGGCAGGTGAAGATGAGGTCTAGTGTATGTCTGTCTGTGTGGGTGGCTGTGGAGGACCACATTAGTAAGTCCAAAGGATGAAGTAAGAGAAAGGAGTTTGGAGGCCGCTGGCTGGCGGGTGTCAGTAGCAATATTAAAGTCACCCATGATGATGGTAGGAATGTCAGCAGAGAGAAAGTGAAGAAGCCAGATGGAGAATTGGTCAAAGAAGGTAGTGGCAGAGCCCGGAGGTCGGTATATGACGGCCATTTGAAGATTGGAGGGAGATACGGACAGAGTGAACTCCGAAAGAAGAATGTATAAGGGAGGGTGGGGGTTGGATTGGGTTGAAGGAGTAGTTTGCAGAGAGGAGGAAACCTACTCCTCCACCATGTCTGTTGTTCTTCACAGCATATACTTAACTTCTACTATATACAGTACTTATGTTGACGAAGGTGTTTCATTACACCGAAACGTTTTTTGCACTGAAAAATAAATTTAAAAAATCACAAAATACATTGGAGTGTCTTGTAAACAACCAGAAAAAAATCCTGCAGCACTCAGTTACTACCAAAAATGTGCACAAGCTAATAAGCAATTTATATATGAGGAAAAAATGTAAAAACATTTCTATTAGCATGTATACATTTTTGGTAGTAACTGAGTGCTGCAGTGAATTTTTTTCTGGTTGTTTGTTCCAGCATCGCAGCTGACACCAGTTCACACTATATCTTGAGTGCTGTGCAGCTTTTTTTCTGTTTATGTCTAATATGTGGAGTTGCTGGCTCCACAGCTACACTTAGCACCCTCATCGCCCCCATATGGTCTGGGATTGAGATGGTGTCAACCCACTTAGTTGTGGGATAGGGAGGACAAGGAGTACAGGGATGTCAGCGTAGGACTCATCAGATCTGGGGTCACTGTGGAGTGGTTGATGAGCAAACAGATATTGGCCAATATATGTACCAAGAACCCCAGCAATTAAAAAGATAAGAATATTGAGGTTTTTGGAAAAAAGGTAAGTTTTTAAATTTTTTCCTCATATATAAACCGCTTATTAGTATGTGTACATTTTTGGTAGTAACTGAGTGCTGCAGTGAATTTTTCTCTGTCTATCTATCTATATATCTATCTATCTATTTATCTATCTATCTCTTATCTCATCCCCTACCTACTGTTTCTAGGCAAGCTTGCCAAATGATGATTGAAAGAATCTGTGATTATTCTAAAGGTGTCTCCCTGTACTAAAATTATCTGTTTACTAATTTGTTTTTCTGAAAGTCACAATACTTTATCACGAAAGCTACATTTTCTGCTTACCATCTGCTGTATATTGGGCATATTAACCTAATCATATACCACTGGCTGTAATCCAGATTATTTTGCATAACATATTTATTGCTGTTTGAAAGTAACAATGAAAGCTGAAAAACTGAATAAATCTGATATATGTCTGAAATATGTTTTTATAAATAAAAAAATTGCTAAACATAAGGTATGGATCAGGATTCTAGTATTATGTTACGGACATTTATGAGTAGATATTAGTACTTTAAGCTAACATATATGTTTCTATTCTATTATGAAAACACTTTTCTCTTTCATAACAGTCTCGTGTTTTCTTTAAGGCTACTTTGGCAAGGGTCAGACCTGCCTGGCGGAACCTAGGGAAAAAAAATGAAACAGAGAATATGTTCATGACACACTTTATGGGGGTGATTTGCTGCTGACACTGTTATGGGTGTAACATCTCCATATTCTATCTTAATGTCCTCCAACTTGGCCCCTTCTTGGTATACAAGTTCCCCATTTGCTGGTATATATTCCCCATCCTGATATATTTTCCCTCATCCTTGTAAATGTCCATCATCCAGATATATAGCTCCCATACAGTGTTGGCCAAAAGTATTGACACCCCTGCAATTCTGTCACATAATACTCAGTTTCTTCCTGAAAATGATTGCAATCACAAATTCTTTGGTATTATTATCTTCATTTAATTTGTCTTCAATGAAAAAAACACAAAAGAGAATGAAGCAAAAAGCAAAACATTGATCATTTCACACAAAACTCCAAAAATGGGCCAGACAAAAGTATTGGCACCTTCAGCCTAATACTTGGTTGCACAACCTTTAGCCAAAATAACTGTGATCAACTGATTCCAGTAACCATCAATGAGTTTCTTACAATGCTCTGCTGGAATTTTAGACCATTCTTCTTTGGCAAACTGCTCCAGGTCCCTGATATTTTAAGGTGCCTTCTCCAAACTGCCATTTTTAGATCTCTCCACAGGTGTTCTATGGGATTCAGGTCTGGACTCATTGCTGGCCACCTTAGAAGTCTCCAGTGCTTTCTCTCAAACCATTTTCTAGTGCTTTTTGAAGTGTGTTTTGGGTCATTGTCCTGCTGGAAGACCCATGACCTCTGAGGGAGACCCAGCTTTCTCACACTGGGCCCTACATTATGCTGCAAAATTTGTTGGTAGTCTTCAGACTTCTTAATGCCATGCACACGGTCAAGTAGTCCAGTGCCAGAGGCAGCAAAGCAACCCCAAAACATCAGGGAACCTCCACAATGTTTGACTGTAGGGACCGTGTTATTTTCTTTGAATGCCTCTTTTTTTCTCCTGTAAACTCTATGTTGATGCCTTTGCCCAAAAAGAGAGAACATTCTTCCAAAATGTTTTAGGCTTTCTCAGGTAAGTTTTGGCAAACTCCAGCCTGGCTTTTTTATGTCTCGGGGTAAGAAGTGGGGTCTTCCTGGGTTCCCTACCATACAGTCCCTTTTCATTCAGACGCCGACAGATAGTATGGGTTGACACTGTTGTACCCTCGGACTGCAGGGCAGCTTGAACTTGTTTGGATGTTAGTCAAGGTTCTTTATCCACCATCCGCACAATCTTGCATTGAAATCTCTTGTCGATTTTTCTTTTCCGTCCATATCTAGGGAGGTTAGCCACAGTGCCATGGGCTTTAAACTTCTTGATGACACTGCGCATGGTAGACACAGGAGCATTCATGTCTTTGGAAATGGACTTGTAGCCTTGAGATTGCTCATGCTTCCTCACAATTTGGTTTCTCAAGTCCTCAGACTGTTCTTTGGTCTCCTTTCTGTTCTCCTTACTCAATGTGCTACACACAAGGACACAGGACAGAGGTTGAGTCAACTTTAATCCATGTCAACTGGCTGCAAGTGTGATTTAGTTATTGCCAACACCTGTTAGGTGCCACAGGTAAGTTACAGGTGCTGTTAATTACACAAATTAGAGAAGCATCACATGATTTTTCTAATAGTGCCAATACTTTTGTCCACCCCCTTTTTTATGTTTGGTGTGGAACTATATCCAATTTGGCTTTAGGACAATTCTTTTTGTGTTTTTTTCATTGAAGACAAATTAAATGAAGATAATAATACCAAAGAATTTGTGATTGCAATCATTATCAGGAAGAAACTGAGTATTATCTGACAGAATTGCAGGGGTGTCAATACTTTTGGTTAACACTGTATATGTATATGGCCCCCTTCCTGGAATATATCTAAATGAACAGTGTTTTTTCGATCTGCGCAAAATGTACAATGAAGTGGGCCACAATGCACCAGACCGGAAATGACGTACGTGTGAACGTCATATTGTATGCAGGAGGTGGGAATTTAAGCAGAGGACACAGAATAATTATGCCCAGAGGGCCACAAGAAGAGCCAGCGAGGAGAGAGAATGGTGCCTTGGAGACCGCCCATTCCACTCTATGGATGTAGACTGCATGTAAGTTATTAAATATTTTTTCGGAAGCTTAATAGTGTAATTTTAGGTCAGAGAGGGATGGTTAGGGATGAGCTAGCAAGCTGCAGGGACAGGTAGTGGTAGGTTAGTGGCCTAAAATGATCTGACGGGTTCCCTTTAATAGACATACTCTGCATTTGGGATTCAATTGCATTGCATGTCTTATCTGCAGGTATTGGAAAAAGGAACTGCACGGTATATTAAATTCCATCTGTAGTTGGGTAAAACTTGTTAGGACTGTATTTTGAAATAATTGAGATATCACATGTAATCCCTCATTCTCCCATGGTCTTCTGCACTGCAGTTTATGTAGTTGTGGTAATTTCTGATTATACCATATGAGGTAAAGTTCTGTCAGTTCAAAAATTCCCAACATCTTTTTCTCTCTGTCCCACACCTTGTATATCAGGGAGAGTGTTGCGGTTCTTTTCCCTGTGATCCTGCTTCTAATTGGCTGGCCGGAACCTCCAATCTTTTGTTTCCTTTATATTTTGCTCCCTGCATCAAATCTCTCCTCTTTCCCCCATCCTCTAAAGTGCCGCATCTGGGCCGCTACATAGTATAGCCATGGATTGGGCACCACAAGTCACCCATCTCCCTTGACCCTCTGCAACACCTCAAGTCTTAGACGAGCCTGCTGCTTTTTCCAGATCAACTCTCTTAACATTGCACTGACTATTTTGAAAAATTGCATATTGATCCAGATTGAGATGTTATTAAGGAGATACAGTAGCTTGGGCATCGGTACCATTTTAACCAGGTTGACCCGCCCAATGACCGACAGAGGGAGGTCACCACGTGTTTATTTTGGTTCTCAGTTGGACCACATAAAGCTCCAGGTTAAGGGATTGGTATTCCAACGGTCTAGCACTCACCATTATGCCCAGATATTTAAATTTGTTCAAAATTAGGACTGGTAATTGTAGTGCATCAAAGCTCAGGGGAAGTGGGTCTATAGGCATCAATGCAGATTTTCCAGATTTTATCCAATGTATTTGCAATCCAGACTACTCCTCAAATTCTTTAATGATGTTCATTGCCGGCACCACCGATACCTGCATCTCCCTTAACAATAACAACAAGTCATCTACATACAAGGAAACCTTAGGTTCTAGAGAACCTATTTTGAAACCTCCGACTTCCCCTGACCTTCGTAGTAAAATTACCAGTGGCTCCGTCAATACAGCAAACAAGAGAGGGGAGAGAGGAAATTCCTGCCTTGTGCCTCTAGACAGCTCAAAGACCTCTGAGGAGCAACTCAAATTCATGTCTTCGATACAGTGTATAGGAGTCTGACCCAGTTAATGAATCTGGGACCAAGCCCATCTTTGTTACCACTGCCCATAGAAACTGCCACTCCACATTATCGAAGCTAATTCGTGGGTATGCTCCATTGTTTTACCGTTATTGCAGCAAATTTTCCTCATGTATACCCCCTTCAGAAAAGCCTTCATGGTGTCCCATAATATGTGATCAGGGGCTGACCCTTCATTAATAACAAATTATTCCACTAAATTAGAGTTTAAAGTTCCCTCAACTGCTTGAATCCAAAAAGGATTAAGATGCCAGGAGACTCTTGCAATTTTTCTTGTACTCCAAATCATCCGAGATCCCTCTAGCTAGATACTTGACCAGGTTCATGTACGACATTAACTGAGCTTTACCAATGGCCAGGTCAATTCTCGAAAGATATTGATGCGAGCTGGAATAGCAAAAGAATTGTTGGGATCGTAGATTCCTATCCCTCCACAGGTCAGTGCACCCCATTGCACCCACCATTTTTGCCAGAGAAGTGGGAGAGGACCCCTCACATACTCCACCAGAATGCATCTTATACCAGTATGGGTGTAGAAAGATATTGAACTCTCCAATTAATAAATATGAACCACCAAGAGAGACCCAATAAAATATAGGATCGATCCAGTAATACCTTTAAACTAGAAAAGGAAATTATTCTATGCACCAGCACACTCACCCTTTTAGAATGTGTGGTGTACACAGCTTGATACCCATAGGCTATCCAATTTCTCTGCAGCAAATGAGATTTTCCTTCACCAAGTGTGTTTCTGAGATACAAATTATTGCTGGTTGTAGATGTTTGAGGCTGGGGTTACACATGAGCCCTTGGTCCGTCTTTGGCTTCATTTTTGTTAATTTTTTTTTCTAAGTCCAAAAACTGACAAAAAACGGATTGGATGTAATAAACACCCTGTCCGTTTTTTTGTGGACCTCAAAACCTTGCTCTGTCCGTTTTTGAGCCAAAAACGCTGCTAGCAACGTTTTTGGCATCAGTTAAAAAACGCATGCGTTTTTTTAACATGGGGCCCTATGGGAAACGCATGCGTTAACGCATGGCATATATAGCCACTTGCATTAACGCATGCGTTAACGCACATGCGTTTTTAAGGAAAAATAATTAAAAAATGACTAAGTCCAAAAACGTTCAGGGGTGTAGGAGGCTCAAAAAGCACCCTATAAAAAACGGATTGGTGATGAAAATCACTTCCAAAAATGGATTTCTATGTGTAACCCCAGCCTGAGGTACGTAAACATAGCACATCGTTTAGTCACCTCCCTCATCCCGTGGACATTTCATGCCACCACATTAACTACTGACAACATTTTGTCATCCTAACATATTCATCAGAAGTCACACCTTATCCTCAATTTTATATATTTACTCAAAATTCTTACTGAGTACCCAAGCACCAATTACATACAAGACAAACAACATATAAAACAAGTGACAAAAAAACTTTAACATTCCTCTCCAACAGAGGGATACGGGGTTACGCAGTGGCGCACAAGACATTCTGGATATCTGAGATGGTATTATATCCAGTGTGCAACATTCTAATGAGGTCCCGCTTAGAACTTGTGGTAAGGTCACAAATAATTAATTGCCAGAGCATTTATAATGCAAATTATTTTCTTGTCCAGAGTTTTAGTAAGTGCAAGAACCACCAGGTAATAAGCTCTGGAGGTGTGCTTACAGATTCTCCTTTCATTGCCTTCTAGTCAGACTGTTGCTTCTACTTTGCCCTCTACAGCAACCCATAGTTGCCTCATAATATCAGTAAATTTCATCCTCCTCTTCTGTACCTCTTCTGAGAAGACATGGTAGATGGAGATTCTGTTGCCAATAATTGACAGCTCTTTAATGTCTCTTGCTTTATGCAGGATGGCTTCTCAGTTCCGAAAGTGCAGTAATTTAAAGAGTATGAGACATGGGGTGGCGCCTGGGGATAACATCTGGGTTGGAACCCTGTGCACTCTCTCGTTGTTAAAAAGGTAGTCAGAATGTCCCCACTCCAAAACCCTGGGCAACCAATCCTCAAAGTATCCTGCAGAATCCTTCCCCTCCATCTTCTCCGGGGCCCCCTTAATTCAAAGGTTACTCCTTTGGGACTGGTTCTCCAGGTCACCCACCTTAGCCAGGAAAAGTGAGATGCTGTTGGTTGCTTTGCCAAAATACTTTGTTATTGGGGTGATCTTATCTTTCGCTGAGCTTCTTTTCCCATTGGGCCATGGCTATTTTTAACCTTGCTGTATGCCTTCTGGTCTCTGGTCAGGTAAGAAAATTGGGGTCTCAACACTGATGGTACAGGATAAATTCGGAATAATAAACAGAAGCCTTTCCAGCTCTCATGCATCTTACATGCCTGTCCAGTTACTTCCCTCAGGTGGAGTCTTTTAACACTGGTTAATTATGTGGATGAATGAGTTATATTTAGTTATGTTTTGCCTACAGATCTGGTATTAGCCTTGGGTGAATTATTCTGCCACCTCTAGGGGTTTCCAGAGGAAGTTTAATGCAGGGTGAATTTTTGTCTGAGATTAGGTAAGAAGTAATGCCACAGTTTGAGTGAAATTTACCAACATTCTCAATGTAATGTCCAAGGTCTCCTTCACTCTGTGGTTAGTTCTTATTTGTGAGTTTAGTAAATTAGGAGAAAGGGAGGTTTACTATTTAATGACTATTTTAGAAGGCCTATGGTTGCTATGACTCCCTTCTCTCTTTGTCCTCTGTAGTTTCTCTGCAGATGCTGGGGCTCGCAAGATAGTGCTACCTACAGCCTTGTGCTGTGATATGAAGGCACCACCTAGGGGGTGAATTGCTCACCTTCTCTGTCTCCCAGTGATGGTGGGAGGTATACTATGAGGTTCTGTTTGATGGTCATTGGAGGGAGGGAATCACTTTGGGTCTTCTCCTCTGCTTGGGTACCTTAGGTGGGAGTACCTATTCCGCTCTTGAAATGGCGTCTGGAGTATTTTTTTCTGGATCCCTCCATTCAGTCTATAACTTTTCAGGCTAAATCAGTCTGTGGGTGAACCTTGGGGGCGAGGAACCGCTTTCAGGATGTCTCAGGCTGGTTATAGGGCATAAAGTTCATTAATATATTGTCTAGAAGCAGGAGTTATGCAGATATGTGTCTTTACTGCTTGGTAACCATCAATACACTTTAATATTAAAATACTGCAACATTGCATTGGTACGCTCCATTATGTTCCTTGAGATTTCCCCTTTACCAAAATACTGAATCACCCAGACTTTATTCCCAGTTGATCAGATCCCATCTTTAGACTCTGGGCTGATTCAGGGTTAGACAGGGAAGAGAGATAGGGAGGTGGTCCATCCTGGCCTTCATTGAGTGCTCTCCTGGCCAAAACAGATCCAGTCCCCCTGGGTAGGTGGAGATTCAAATCAACCATTTCCTTATCTAGCTCCCCCCTAAATTAAGCTTCATGCACCCTAAAACACAACTTGAGTTATTGTGCAATAAACCAGACCCAATAAGACACACTTTGTCCAGGATCTACTTCTGATCCGGCCCACGGCCACTCTGCCCATTTTGTGACCATGGGCTCTTTAATTCCTCAGATGTGCACGCTAGAATTATGTCCAATGTGTAACATTGCCAGAGTGTGAGAGTTCTGTGTGGGAGGAGCTGCTGCGCTCTCCAGCTCCCTGCTAAAACCACTTAAGTGTGCTGCAATCAGCTCCTGCCGCCATCCTAAGGTCACAAGTCCTTCCACCTCCAGGAGGTCAGTAACCATTTATGTGACAAAATAAATTAATAAAAGCTTTGTGTTCTGTGCTGAATAATGATCTCCTGGTAGTGCAGGGACAAGGAGTGTTAGCAAAAAAAGGGAGATGCATCCAAAAGCAGCACCGCCAAGGGAGGGAGATTCAAATCATGTTAAAATCATATATGACCATATTGATTTTTATCTACCTTCCCTTAGATGTGTTGCTTAATGCATCTCCTTTTTGCTCTGGCCCTGTGTACCACTCCTGCGCTGTATTCCTTACACTCCATGTATTCCTGCACTTTACTTCTCAGGCTCCGTGTACCACTCATGCACTGCATTCCTTATGCTCCTTGTACCACTCATGCCCTGTATTCCTCAGGCTCCGTGTACTCACGCACTGTATTGCTCAGGCTCATTGTACCACTCATGCGCTGTATTCTATACGCTCCATGTAGTCAAGGGCTGTATGCCTCTGTCTCTGTGCACTCATTCGCTGTATTCCTTACACTCAGTGTACTCCTGCACTGTATGCCTCTGGCTCTGTGTACTTATGCACTGTATTCCTCAGGCTCCGTATACTCCTGCGCTGTATGCCTAAGGTCCATTTACCACTCAAGTGTTGTATTCCTCACACTCTGTGTACTCCTGCGCTGTATACCTAAGGCTCCGTGTACAACTCACATGCTGTATTCCTCAGGCTCTGTGAAATCTTGCGCTGTATGCCTCTGGCTCTGCGTACTTCTGCGCTGTATTTCTCAGGCTCCGTGTACCACTCATGCGCTGTATGCCTCTGGCTCTGTGTACTCATATGCTATATTCCCCAGACTCCGTGTACTCATTCGCTAGATTCCTCAGGCTCCGTGTACCACTTATGAGCTGTATTCCTTAGGCTCTGTGTACCACTGTATGCCTTTGTTTCTGTGTACTCATGAGTTGAATGCCTCAGGTTCTGTGTGCTCTACACTGTATTCCTCAGGCTCCATCTACCCATGCGCTGTCTTCCTCTGGCTCAGTGTACCCCCGTGCTGTATTCCTCTGGCTCAGTGTACCCATGCACTGTATTCTTCTGGCTCTGTGTACCCATGTGCTGTATGCCTCAGGCTTTGTGTACCTATGTTCTGTATACTTCAGGCACCATGTGCTCATATGCTGTATAGCTCAGGCTCCATGTATCACCCATGTGCTGCTTACCTCAGACCATGTACCATCCATGTGCTGCTTACCTCAGACCATGTACCACCCATGTGCTGCTTACCTCAAACTGTGTACCACCCATGTGCTGTATACGTCAGGCTATGTGTTCGCTGCTGAATGCTGTGTGCTTACCATCATGAGATGAAGGTGCACTTTGTAGTTGGGGTCACCGCAAAAATGCGTCTCTCCTGTTATGTATATGCCCCTATGTCTCCAATGATGTTTATACAGCAGTCCCAGTGTCTCCTATGTGATGTTTATGCTTTACAAAATTATTATCACAAACAATTGACAGCGCTCCAGGTTGACATAAACCTGGAAAAGCAGTCGTGAGCAGCAACAAAATCGGTATCACCCAACATCACAACTACACCAAAGGGCAGCAGCTTCATACACCACTGTAGGGGTCCGAAGGATGGTGGAAATTTCCAAATGGCCCTCGACAGGAAAAAGTTTCCCCACCCCTGATCTACTCCATGTTGATAGAACCCCGGTACCAGTCCCCCTCCATTTATCTCACAGCGGGAAAGGGATTTAAATTTATCCTCTGATGAAGACCAAAGAAATTGAATCTATGTCTACACATTGTGTATCAATTTGCTCTAGGTTCCAGGAGGCTAGGTACAAAATTTGTGCCCTCAAGATTACACATCATATTTCCAGAGTCTGACCACAATTGATGGAGGTGTGGGAGAGCGGAGTGCACAATTTAACATATATTCTGGAATTGTGAAATTGAGCATCTCTTTTAGTCAAAGGTCTGGGAGATTATTCGGCAGGCGACAGGCTGTACTGAGAAGTTTACTCTGTCTCTGATTTTATTCCATCATAATGAGATCCCTTTGCTGAGATTCCTGATGATGGTTTTGAGAGCCTGTATCCCAGAGAGATGGAGGAGTTCCCCTTCACCTACCATACAGGGATTTGTGAAAGTATTTAGCCCCCTTGAACTTTTCAACCTTTTGCCACATTTCAGGCTTCAAACATACAGTGTGTTCGACCTCGAAGCTGTAGGTCTAGGAGTGGGGCAATGCGAGAAAACAGGCACAGATCTAAGTGTAGATGTGTAAACCTTAATGTAGAAATTTGGCTAGTAAGCTCACCTTTAGAGGGTTTTGTTGGATGGCATATCGACCAAAATCGATCCTGTGGGTATCCTGTTCCTCCAGTATGAAGCTGCTGCCCGGATCAAGCGGATCTCCCATCCTTTAACATCCTTGACTCTGGGAGCCTGTTTTTACTTCAGCATCCTTGACTCTGGGAGTGCTCACTTGACCTGACAGGCTTCAAACATAAAGATATAAATTCTAATTTTTTTGTGAAGGATCAACAACAAGTGGGACACAATCGTGAAGTGGAAGGAAATTTATTTGGTATTTTAAACTTTTTTAACAAATAAAAAACTGAAAAATGGGGTGTGCAATATTATTCGGCCCCGTTGAGTTAATACTTTGTAGCGCCACCTTTTGCTGCGATTACAGCTGCAAGTCGCTTGGGGTATGTCTCTATCAGTTTTGAACATCGAGAGACTGAAATTCTTGTACATTATTCCTTGCAAAACAGCTCGAGCTCAGTGAGGTTGGCTGGAGAGAATTTGTGAACAGCAGTTTTCAGCTCTTTACACAGATTCTCGATTGGATTCAGGTCTGGACTGTGATTGGCCATTCTAACACCTAAATACTTTTTTTTAACATTCCATTGTAGGTTTTGCTTTATGTTTGAGATCATTGTCTTGTTGGAAGATAAATCTCTGTCCCAGTCTTAGGTCTTTTGCAGACTCCAACAGGTTTTCTTCCAGAATGGTCTTGTATTTGCCTCCGTCCATCTTCCCATCAATTTTAACCATCTTCCCTGTCCCTGCTGATGAACAGCAGGCCCAAACCATGATGCTGCCACCACCATGTTTGACAGTGGGGATGGTGTTTACATCAAACATATCGTTTTGCATTGTGGCCAAAAAGTTTGATTTTGGTTTCATCTGACCAGAGCACCTTATTCCACATGTTTGGTGTGTCTCCCAGGTGGCTTGTGGCAAACTTCAAATGAGACTTTTAATGGATATCTTTGAGAAATGGCTTTTTTCTTGCCAGTCTTCCATAAAGGCCAAGTCAAGTGACTTGTGCAGTGTACGACTGATTGATGTCTTATGGACAGACTCTCCCACCTCACCTGAAGATCTCTGCAGTTCATCCAGAGTGATCATGGGCCTTTTAGCTGCATCTCTGATCAGTCTTCTCCTTGTTTGAGATGAATATTTAGAGGGACGGCTGGGTCTTGGTAGATTTGCAGTGGTCTGATACTCCTTCCATTTCAATATGATTGCTTGCACAGTGCTCCTTGAGATGTTTAAAACTTGGCAAATCTTTTTGTATCCAAATCCGACTTTAAACTTCCCCACAATAGTATCTCGGACCTGCCTGGTGTGTTCCTTTGTCTTCATGATGCTCTCTGAACTTGAAACAGAATCCTGAGACTATCACAGAGCAGGTGCATTTATATGGAGACTTGATTACACATAGATGGATTCTATTTATCATTACCAGTCATTTAGCACAACATTGGATCATTCAGAGATCCTCACTGAACTTCTGAAGTGAGTTTGCTGCACTGAATGTAAAGGGGCCGAATAATATTGTACGCTCCACTTTTCAGATTTTTATTTGTTAAAAAAGTTTAAAATATGCAATAAATTTCATTCCACTTCACGATTGTGTCCCACTTGTTATTGATTCTTCACAAAAAAATTTGAATTTATATCTTTATGTTGGAAGCCTGAAAAGTGGCAAAAGGTTGAACAGTTCAAGGGGCCAATTACTTTCACAAAGCACAGTATTCCTAGGGTCACACATAAACCGTTATTTGCATTAGTTTTTCCACTTTGAATTCTAAGTCCAAAAACTGAGGCTCTTAATGGATCCTGGACTCAAGTGTGAGTGGTCTGCTATGAGTTTTTTAACAGGACCCAAAAAATGTTGCAGCGTTTTTGGGTGCAGTAAAAAAAACGGATCTGTTTTTTTAACATGGGGCCCTTTGGGAACTGGATCTGTTAACAAATGGCACATATAGGCATCATCCGTTAACAGCTTCTTTTTTGCTACCATTATTTTGCAAAAAATAGCAAAGTCCAAAAAATGCATAGCTGCACAGGAGGCTCAAAAAACAGTCTTACGAAACAGATCTGTTATTGAAACTAGTGGAAAAAACTGATTGGCGTGTGTGACCCTAGCCTATCTCAGTGAAATCATGTATATGGAGGATCACATCTAAATCATTCATGAATCTTCCATGAAATTCTGGACTACGTGGCTTGACTGGATGGAGTTTTAGCACACTGGAGAACACTGCGATCTATTGCAAGAGGCTAAACTGTCATAAATAAACTAATAAATTTGGACTTTCGTGTTAGTAGGTACAAATTACCCTGTGGTTGACCGCCTTTTTTCCTCCTTCTCTCTCTTTCCCAATGCCCCTCTCCTTCCCCCAGCCTCCCTTTCCCTTTTCCTTCCCTATGTCACTTCTTTTACTCTTCCTATCCCGTCCCTCCTTTAAGTGCTAACCTTTTTCTCTTTTTCCCCTGTCTTTTTTTCTGCTGTGATACTTCATTTAAGGTTAAAATTGGAAGATTAACCAGGCCTAGCCTTTGATTCCTGTTGTATGGTTCCCAAGTTTTGGGGGCCAGTGGTGTGATCCTCTGGCATCATTTCATGTGCTGTCAAAGTAATCTAGATCCTATTTGATGAGTGCTAGAAGGTATCTGGTTTGTTTTCATAAAATCATCAAATGGTAGCATTGCAAGGGATATTCTGGATAATCTGTTCTAACCTCCTGCTCAAAGAATGATTTATTAAATCATCCCAGACAGATGACTGTCCAGCCTCTGTTTGCAGACTTCCATTGAAAGGGAACTCACCAATAGCGAACAGCACAGATTGGTCTTTGCAATATATTACTCTTCCAGCAATGTGAAAAAAAGTACTCACACACAAGCAGCCTGTATAAACAACGCACGTCTCTATCCAGACCAATCAGACACAGTTGAGCTTCATCCACCAATTGCTGATGACAGCAAAGCTGATTTGGCACCAGAGGAAGCTCTTGGTTAATATCAACTCAGTTGTTTATTTCTGATGCCAATAACCTTCTCTAATGGACTCAAATCCTAATATCCACTGTTTGACTCCCAGATTGTGTTGGTTGCTATACAATACATGAGCATCTGTGATTGACTGTTGCAATCAGACTGCATTCCCTCAATCTGGACAGAGATTATGCTTGGTTGACATACACAATAGTGTATGGCAACTAAGCTGCCACCATAGTGTGTTAAAAAATAATTTAAAAAAGTGCAGTATTTTTCAGTCAAGCCCAGTAAAAGCGGACAGCTAAGAGCTGCCACCCTCAGCTGTCTAATTTTACCTTGGCTGGCAAAAAAATGTGTGGGCTCTGCCCTATTTATAATTGCCAGCCAAGGTAAAACTAGGCAGTTGAGACCTGGTATTCTGAGGGCTGGTATTCTCAGCGGCGTGATGACCTATTGTTTTAGAGCCACTCACACTTAAAAATTGCAGCCCAAAGCTGCTCTTGAAAATGGTGCATTCATCATAGTGCCATTTCCAGGCGCATTGCCAGGCTCTTCCAGCGGCCTTGGAGGGGGGTGGTAAGCTGGGTAATAAGGAGTTAATACCAGCTTTGTACTGCCAGCTGGTATTAAATCCTGAGATTCTTAATCTAAGGCCAAGTTAGACCCAGCCATTAAGAATCTCAACTAAATGGTTAACAAATACACAACAGAGAGATAAATCATTTTTATTAAAAATAAAATCACAGAGACACTTAGTGACTCCATCTTTATTACCCTTACCCCACCCTCATACCCCTCCATGATCCTCTGCAACATCTTTTTCATTGGGGGCTATAGTAACTAATAAAGCACTATATCACCACAGCCTGCAGTCACTGAATGAATGGGCTGCAAGCTCTGTCCGTAATCAGTGACTCGCTGAGGTGACCTGAGGTCACTGTTCAGGTAACTATGGTACTCCCTATGATTAGTGACCACCATGGTTACCTAAACAGTGACTTCAGGTCACCTCAGCGAGACACCGCACACCTGCAGCAGAGCTAACGGTGATTGAAATGTGTGGCAGTTGATCTGGTGACCATAGTATCAGCTGACATTACCTGGTCACGTGATGTGATTGCTATAGTGATCAGATCCCATCACTCACAAACAGTGTGGATGTGGAAATGAGAGGGAGCATGTGAAGACGGACCGGCACTATCAAGCAGTGAGGACACGGAAAAATAATCTGTGTGTGTCTGCTGCTTACGCAAATTGTGTACTGCACCCACCGCTATCCATGGTGCTGAAGCCTTAAACATCAGTTCTATGGCCAGCTTACAGGAGTTTCTATGTGTCCTGTTGATGGCTTCAGCGTCATGAATAGCGGCGGGTACAGTACGCAATTTGCATAAGCAGCAGGGTCAGCTCCTTATTGAGGATGCTGCCCTGCAATGTGCTTATGCACATTACGTTCTGATAAACCTCCTTACAGCAAGTAGGCTTTCATTCATAGAATAGTAAAAGCCGACAAAAGCCGTCAACACTGTAATAAAGCGATTTAACCCCTCACATGCCGTGCTATGTGGACAACATGTCTCTAGGGAGGGTGGACACTCCCTGGAGACATGTTGCCCACATATAATATTAACATTAACCCTTTGTTCATCCCCGCAGCAGCAGGGATGAGTAAAGCATCCGGCAACCGGATTGCACATTATGAGCAATCCGGTTACGGGATGTGGGTTTAGGGACACATTTTGAATGCAAAATGTGTCTGAAGGCACATGAGATTACCGCATCCGGATCTGGATGCGGTAATCGCAATGTGCCTTCCAAATGTGACCCTAGCCATAGTATACTACCTCCTGTCAAATTGATTATTGTAGAACTGAGTGTATCTGAATGCTACGATGCATATTCCTGAAACAGAAAAGTGTTACAAAACATGATTAATTGGATTTTGTAGGATTCTGACTTCCATATCTCCTGTTTAAGTCACCTTGTACACTTTCATCAGATCCAGCATATTATTGGTCAGCGAGAGCATTCTCATGCAAATAATGTACTACACTAGTTCTTTATTTATCTTGGAGTTTCATTTTGCTTCCACTTATATACCGGCACCACTCCCTTCACTGAATTGATGCATTAGTAAACACATTTTACTGCTTTAATTTCTTATTAATTCATATATTCAGCTTACGTAAATAGCATTGTTATATTTTGCAATGCTTTACAGACATCATCACTGCCCCTTTTTGAGCTCAAAATATAAATTTCACTTCAGTATGTCTTTCGAGTCTTGGAAGAAATTTGAGAACCTGGAGGAAAACCATGCAATCAATTGGGAGAACATAAACTCCTTACAGATGTTGTCTGTGTTAGGATTTGAACTCAGGACTAGAGATGAGCAAAGCTGGTAAAGTAGAGGTTTGGTTTGGTTCGATGAACAGGCATATGTTTGCCAAATAGATGGGCGAACAGTTGGCCAAGCTTCCAATCCCCATTTAAATCAATGGGAGGAAAAATCAAGGGCCTAGCAAACACCTTCAAAGGGGCTAAAGACTGTCAAACATTTTACAGTGGAGCCCCACTATTTTGGCACAAACATCTTCCTATACTATTACTTAGCAAGCTTCAATGCCGCTGTCACGATGCTTCTGGGCCCGCTCATTAACTTCAGACATCCTCATGACTTCCCTGGGGTTTTCTCAGGTTACTCAGTGGGTATCATGCAGCAAGGAATACCATCATATGACCTGAGATAACCTCAGTGGCATGAGCGCACGTTAAACTAGCTGTTTCGTGAGAGCCGCAATGTCGCACAAGATGTAGTGGATTTATCTTGCTGGTATCGTGACACAGCACATGTGAGGAGCGATGATGTCAGGGAGTGTAGCGCAGTTCAAAATTGTGGGATTGCCCTTGAATGACCCCTCGAGTCTGAATTGCAGTATTGTTTGTGATTGCACTGCTTGTCACACTGTTACACGTGCCTGCTCTCACAGCATATGGGGGATGCTTTCTGTGAACGTGACTCTACCATATTGTTGTAAGGCTGCATTCTCACAATATGTTGTTTAATGCATCTTTTGAAGCCAATTTTGAGAATCTGCATCAAAATCTGCATGTCTATCCTGAAGCCAGCAAAGTCTATGAGAGTTTAGGAGTGCTGTGCTAACATGTTTTGTTTCCTTGCAGGTTTGGTGCAGATTTTTGGGTAGAAAATAAAATCAGAAACACATGTGCAAGGGAAAAAAGTGATGTGGACACATTATTTATGACCTGTCATAGATTAAGAGAGTCTAGGGAGAGCTGGAGTTGTGGTAAAAAGGCTTGAGGATTCCTTTTGCCTCCTGGTTACCTCCACAGAGACTTCTAGGGCAGGAGTGGCCAACTAGTCCTCAAGTTCTGCAAACAGTGCAAGTATTCAGGATTTCCTTAGCATTGCACAGGTGCTAACTTGATCACCTGCAGAGGTGATGATTCCAGCATCTTGTGCATTGCTAAGGAAATCCTTAAAACATGTACTGTTTGCAGTCTTTGAGGACTGCACTTGGCCAGCCCTGTTCAATGAGAGTGTGTGGAGTATCTGTCATTTCCATACCTCAGAACATCAAGCCAGAGGCTGCGGCTTGCTTGACAGTCTCTGCAGGGCAGTATCAAAGAACATCTTTGTAGAAACAGTCCAGCACACAAGGAGTGAAATAATTTTTTTTTACTTTAGCACAGATTATAGTAAGTCTCAAAGATATATATATCAATATACACAGCATATATAAAGAAGGCCCCACAGAAATCAGCAGACTCCATTACAACAATGGTGCAAAGTCCATTAAGGGCACAGTCCATTGTGGGCTTTGAGGTGTAGTCCAAAGGTTGCAGTCCCACTAATAAAGCAGTGGTAAGTGCAACCTGTGCTAAACTTGGGAAGTGGGAAAATAGAATTAACAAAAAAATAGGCCTCACTCTTTGAAGAACTGAAAAACAATTGAAAAAACCCTTCTTCAGACAAAATGCCAACTAGGTACAGGTCATCAACCCAACAACCTGTCTAGCAGCTTTCTTAACACTGACAAGTATGAAGGTTAATGTTGCTCATGATTCTCCAATGTCGGGTGGTTTGGGGCGGTCACAGGCACAACTCTTTTTGTCTAGCTCCACATTAATCCCTCCATGGAGTGGGTTGCAGAAGACACTTGACTTACGTTACAAATCCCATTTTCCATGCCACAGGTAAAACCTGAGCTTGCGGTTAAGTGGAGTGATTAATGAAGCCTGACATAAATGGAGTGAGTCAGCTCACTTCCAATTCATCTGAAATGTTGAGTAAGGCTAGTGGCAAGCAATGAATGGAAAATTCAATCTTAATGATACATATAACACACTTGTGCACATGCCAAAATTCAGTATTGTATGGAATGAAATGAAATAATATGATTGCACATTTTCAAGGAGCAATATCCTTAGTATAGTGTTCCATGAGTGTGAATATACGTATAAGACCATGTATGTTAAGCCTACAATGTCTATATGCTACTGTATTTGTATATAATTTGCTATCACATAAGTGTAGAAGAGATGGCCTCACACGGTGCTGACCCTCTGCAATAATAAATGTTTGCTCTTAAAAAATACATACCGTATATACTCGCGTATAAGCCGAGTTTTTCAGCCCAAAATTTGGGCTGAAAAGTCCCCCCTCGGCTTATATGCGAGTATATAAATTTTACAGCCGCAGCCCCGGTGGTATACAGGCCCCCCCATCAAGCTCCAGGGCCCCCCCCTTGCGCGGCAGCCTGTGAAGTAAAATCATACTTGCCAGTGTCCTGTCGCGCCGTCCGCAGCTTGCCGACACACGATCCCCGGCTTCATTCCGCGTCTTCCGCATTCCTCTCTAGTCGCGGGCAATGACGTCATTGCCCGCGACTAGAGGAAGTCGGAAGCCGGAAGACGCGGAATGAAGCCGGGGATCGTGTGTTGGCAAGCTGCGGACGGCACGACAGGACACTGGCAAGTATGATTTTACTTCACAGGCTGCCGCGCAAGGGGGGGGGGCCTGGAGCTTGATGAGGGGGCCTGTATACCTCCGGGGCTGCGGCTGTAAAATTTATATACTCGCATATAAGCCGAGGGGGGACTTTTCAGCCCAAATTTTGGGCTGAAAAACTCGGCTTATACGCGAGTATATACGGCCCTGGGGCTGCTGTATACACCACTGGGGCTGCTGGCATATATCTCTGGGGCTGCTGGCATATACCTCTGGGGCTGCTGGCATATACCTCTGGGGCTGCTGGCATATACCTCTGGGGTTGCAGGCATATACCTCTGGGGCTGCTGGCATATACCTCTGGGGCTGCTGGCATATACCTCTGGGGCTGCTGGCATATACCTCTGGGGCTGCTGGCATATACCTCTGGGGCTGCAGGCATATACCTCTGGGGCTGCTGGCATATACCTCTGGGGCTGCTGGCATATACCTCTGGGGCTGCTGGCATATACCTCTGGGGCTGCTGGCATATACCTCTGGGGCTGCATATACCACTGGGGCTGCATATACCACTGGGGCTGCTGCTGTATACTACCACTGGGGCTGCTGCTGTATGCTACCACTGGGGAGGCTGCTGTATACTACCACTGGGGAGGCTGCTGTATACCTCACTGCTGGGGGTTGTATACCTGTGCTGGAGTCCACCCTCGGCTTATACGCGAGTCAATAAGTTTTCCCAGTTTTTGGGGGCAAAAGTAGGGGGGTCGGCTTATACACGGGTCGGCTTATACACGAGTATATACGGTAATTAAAATATTAAAAATAATTCATAATAAAATGTAAAATAATCCAAAAATGTATTATATTAGGCAGTCTTAAACTGATATTTTCAGGAGATTGTAAGGTTCCAATATGTCACACCTGCTGCCACATCTGGCACTGTTTTCAAAATTCACACCGTGCAGTGTTAAAAACGCCTGCAAACTCCAGGGAGCTTAAAAAAATTATTTTTATGAGCTCCAATAATGTAGTAAATCAGCAAGCTTTTTCAGTGCAAAGTGGGATTAAACTAAGACAATCACACCAGTCTTCACGCTGCTCTCACAATATTTTTGGTTCTGCTCATGAAACACCTCATATATATTCACTGCTTCCCCTGCTCACCTTCTGTGACAGCATCTGTGATTGGCTGCAGTCTACTATGCCACCATCCTCTGTGCCATGTTTGATATGGTTGCACAGCCTCACAGTCGCTGTCTCTGTGTCTCTGTATCTGTGTACCTAGAGTGTAAAAATTTCATATATATATATATATATATATATATATATATATATATATATATTGGTCTCACTACCACATAATCATGATGCTACAGTGTCTACAGTAGTGAGCACCTGTTGTGCCCTAAATGCCACACCAAAGATGGCAAATGTAGTGGTGTAGACCAACTGCTGTAAAATACTGTATACCAGCTGGTGCAGCACAAATGACATTGTTCATCTCTGTTAGTAAATTATTATCAGGCACCACAGGAGAGGATATAGCGGTAGTCCACACGAAGGTTTCCCACTACAACACACAGGTGACAGAAGAGCAGAGGAGGCCAGGCCAAGTTACATACAGGTCAGGGACTTCACAAAAGGAAAAAAGACAAGGAGGCCTTATCCATCATTCACTGTGGAGATCCAGAAGTGTTTCCCGACCACCGGAGAGTACACTGGACATTATCTGCAATTCCACCAGTAAAGGAACAGAAACAACTTACGGTGTGTGTCGATTTCTCAGTCCCTGACCCTGTCCCCTAGAGATTGTCATGGCTGCCCGGCAGCATAGCCAACTCCTTGCAACCATCCTTGTCACCTCACCACAGCCCCGAGGACTCTGCTTCGCCTGTGAGGAGCTAAACCACCTAGCTGCCTGTCCATCCCCGAGGCCCACAGCAGCATTAGTGCATTCACCAGAAATCACAGGTGGCATCACAAGAGATTTGTTTCCTTTTATTCCCTTTTACTCCAATTTTTGAGTTAACCACCAGGGCTACGGGTCCGGGCAGGCCACCAGTGACATCCCTCTAACTCCATGCCCGGGCTCCGAGTTCCCATAGACCCCTGGGTGAATCATAACCTACTCCATAAAAATTCCCCGTAAGACCATATGTATCAAACTCGACAAGCCTCAACTATGGTGCTTGACTGCGGGTCCCCTGGTTTAAACAGCACCCATTATGCTACTGGAGAAGAGCAAAGGAAGGTCCTACATAGCCAACACACTCATGACGCAAGAGAAGAAATCCCGCATGGGGCCACAATTATTGATGTGGCCTATGGGGAAAAAGACCACCTGAGCTGGTCTGACTGATATATCATCGGAATGTAGAATGTGAGAGGAATGACTACAGAAAAGTTGGATATCGTTAAGAAGGAAATGGAGAGAACTGGAGTGGATCTTTTGGGTATCAGTGAATTACATTGGATAGGCTCTGGAGACTTCATTTCAGATGGCTACACTGTCTACTACTCAGGGAACAAGACAGAGAGGAGTTGCTCTAAATGTCAACAAAAGGGTCTCTCAGTGTGTAGAGAACCCAAAACACCGCAACGACATCATGCCCATCTGCATCAAAGGGAAGCCACTGAATGTGACAATCTTGCAAGCATATGCATCGATATCAGATGCTCCGGAGAAGGCCATCGAAAACTTCTACGGACACGTCTAAAGTGCACTCAATGAAATCCTGAAGCAAGACATCATCTACATCATGGGACACTTTAAAGTCAAAGTTAGAGCAGGCGAGGGGTGGTCTCATGTTTAAAGTACCAATTTTTAAACAGAAACAACACATACCTCCAATGTTCATGTCATGGTTTGGATCTCTTTATCGCTTCATCAGGTACCCTCTTTACCTCCCTGGTGAAGCAATAAAGAAATCCAAATGTTGAAGTTATTTCTTGTCTCTGTTTTTGATTGGTACCTTAAACATGTGATCAGACTATTTTTCACTACCCTCTCTGTGGGAGTCAGCACTGGTGGTGACCGTTACTGTATACTTTCTTTATAGTGCTCCTGTGTAGGATGGCATCTATATTTTTTTATGCTTAATTAGGATATTTATTCTTTACTGCAGTGAACCTTTCTATTACAGATGGGTACACTTAGAGCTCTGTTATTTGAACTCTATACCCTATAGGAATCTCTGTACCCTACAGGAATCTCTGCATTGATATTCACAATTATCTCTTTATTTAGTGATCCTGTTTATGTCCACAGTCTTGGATTTTTTTTGTTCTGTTTTTGTCCACGTGGGTGTCATCAAACTTTTTATGCCTCCTAGTTCTTTTGTTCATTTATTTCATATGATATCTTGCTATTGTTAGCTGAATAAAAATTATGAAACCTTTTGCACTAAACAACTCTTGCTTTCTACTGTTTTTGTTTTATTATGTGGGGTTTTAATGCACTAAATATGGTGCTCAACATGTGAATTTATAGCGCCAAAACTTAAATTTAAAATGAGATTGAAGGATTTAAGGTTTTTCTATAAATCAATACTGTATAAGTTGACAAACCCTAGAATTGACTTCATTTATTCTTCTTTTATATTTACATAATATTCTATACTTATCTCTAAATCTAAGATTTAAATTTAGATTACATTCATATTTCCTAGATATGAAACTTTGTATTCAATTAACAATTTGTGTCATCATGCATAATAATCAGGTCATTGGGGATGAGCAGATATTTAGAAATTCAGATTTATTGGGTTAAGTCATTTTTTCCCAAAAATGAATTCCTGATGAAAACTTTACTGCAAATTTCAATACTGAGAAAAGCCTCTAATTGAATGTGGGAGGGAGAATTAAATAGAGATAGAAATATATTTGCTAATGTTTAAAAGTTTTGATTTTTATAAATTTGTATTACACTGTTCATAAAACACTATATAACATTAAAATTATGATCCACGAACATTTTAAACTACTTTTTTGTAAACCAGTTAAGTAAAAATTGTTACATAATGTTATCTAAAAATTAAAATGTTTCTAAACTCATTTTTCAGTTTCTTTATTTTATGTTTATAAAGATGATAAATATCTACTGACATTAAAACACTATAATTTATTTAGATTTGTGGCATAAAGAAGCAGTAAGATGCTGTACTAAAAGCATCTGCTATTTTATTATTCATTGAGGCAAAATATTTTATTATACTATTTATATTATACTATTAGGCAGTGGAACAAAAAAAATTGGGTTACTACAGGATTTAGAAAGAATATGCTAATTAGAGGTTTTGACAAGGTCAGAAACACATGATTGCATAAAGTAAAATTTGTATTTCTTTCTACATGAGAACATGCCATGAATAACTGTGGATATAAGAATAACAGGAGCATGAACCTCTCCGCAGCCAAAATAATCAGAGAGAAAGTGAACAGCTCTGATGGACAACTCTTAATAAATAGACTGCAACATCAATTGGGTTCTCTATTTTTGCACAAAAAGTCATGGTATGGTAGGCATTGCATATAAATTAGACAAAACAGACGACCAAAGTATTTTAGAATTCAAATAAGAGCCCATTAAACTTTAATAAAATACTTGTCCTTTTGGTCCTCTTGTTCACAATGTCATATCAGTTATAATATTCCTAAATATTGCGTACCATTTAGCCACAACTTCTTTTTGAATTGTTTAAGGCAACATTTCTACATCTAAGGCTAGGGTCACATTCCCGATTTTTTTACAAAATCCTGATCCGGTTTTGAGCTTTCAAAAAGCTCAAACCGGACCAGGAAACGCTCCTCATAGGAGCCTATGCAAAACACCGTATCCGGCACTGCTTCCTGCGTTAAAAATCATGCAGGCAGCAGTTTTCGCAGCGTTTCCCTGGACCGCACTGCAGTAACCGGATGGCTCAGGATGTGTCATCCTGAGCCATCCGGTTACTGCAGTGCGGTTTTCTGCACACATTTTTGTCAAAAAATGTGTGTGCCCGCCATTGCGTTCACCGCATCCGGATCCGGATGCGGTGAATGCAATTCATGTTTGAAATGTGACCCTGGCCTAAGTTAGCGTTAAAATATTTTTTCCCAGATATCATCATAGATGCATTTGTTTTTTTTTATCAACCATTTTTATTTTCACTAAAGCAGGTAGACTATGCCTAGGGTCACACATAACCCCTGCCTGCATCTGTTATTTGGATCAGTTCTTCAACTTTAGAATTCTAAGGCTAGGGTCACACATGCTAATCTGTTTTTTCCACTGGTTTCAATAACAGATCCGTTATTTTAAGGCTGGTTTTTGAGCCTCCTGTGCAGCTATGCATTTTTTGGACTTTGCCATTTTGTGCCAAAATTTTTTAGGAAAAATGGATCCGTTTCCCACAGGGACCCATGTTAAAAAAATTGATCGTTTTTTTTACTGCACTCAAAAATGTTGCTTGCAGCGTTTTTTGGGTCCAGTAGAAAAACAAATAGCTTTTGCTAAAAATGCAGTTACACTTGACCCCGTTTTTAGCATCAGTTTTTGGACTTAGAAAAATCAAGTTAAAAAACTGATGCCAATAACAGATCCAGGGCTTATGTGTGACCCTAGCCTAAGTCCAAAAACTGATGCTGTTAATGGATCCAGGACTCAAATGTGACTGCTCTGCTATGCGTTTTTTTACAGGACCCAGCATTTTTTGGGTGCAGTAAAGAAGGATCCATTTTTGTAACATGGGCCCTATGGGAAACGGATCTGTTAACCCCTTCATGACCGAGCCTATTTTGACCCTAAAGACCGAGGCATTTTTGGCAATTCTGACCAGTGTCCCTTTATGAGGTAATATCTCTGGAACGCTTCATTGGATCCAAGCGATTCTGAGATTGTTTTTTCGTGACATATTGGGCTATTAAATTTAGGTCGATAATTTTTGCGTTTATTTGTGAAAAAAATCAAAAATTTGGCAAAAATTTTGAAAATTTAGCAATTTTCAAATTTTTAATTTTTATTCTGCTAAAGCAGAGAGTTATGTGTCACAAAATAGTTAACAAATCACATTTCCCACATGTCTACTTCACATCAGCACAATTTTTGAAGAAAAAAAAAATTTTGGTAGGACGTTATAAGGGTTCAAAGTTCATCAGCAATTTCTCATTTTTCCAGCAAAATTTACAAAACCATTTTTTTTAGTGACCACATCACATGTGAAGTCCCTGTGAAGGGGTGTACATGACAGAAAACACCCCAAAGTCACACCATTCCAAAAACGGCACCCCTCAAGCTACTCAAAACTATATTCAAGAAGATTATTAACCCTTCAGGTGCTTCACAGAAACTAAAACAAAGTTGAAGGAAAAAATAGACATTTTAATTTTTGTAACAAAAATGTTCTTTTAGCCTCAATTTTTTCATTTTCACATGGGCAACAGGATAAAATGCATCCTAAAATTTGTTGGGCAATTTCTTATGAGTACACCGATACCTCATATATGGTCATAAACCACTGTTTGGGCGCACGGCAGGGCTCGGAAGGGAAGGAGCGCCATTTGAATTTTGGAGCCAATTTTCCGTTCAAAAAGTAAAATGGTGCTCCTTCCCTTCTGAGCCCTGCCGTGCGCCCAAACAGTGGTTTATGACCACATATAAGGCATCGGTGTACTCAGGAGAAATTGCCCATTAGATTTTGGGATGTATTTTATCCATTTGCCCATGTGAAACTGAAAAAATGTAGGCAAAAAGAAATTTTTTATGAAAGAAAAAGTGTTTTTTTCATTTTTATGGATGAATTTGTGAAGCATCTGGGGGTTCAAAGTGCTCACTATGCATCTAGATATGTTCCTTTTGGGGTCTAGTTTCCAAAATTGGGTCACTTGTGGGGGAGCTCCAATGTGGAGACACACAAGAACCCTCAAAACGCGACATGGTGTCCGCTAACAATTTGAATGGAAAATGAGCTCAAATTGTTAGCGGACACCATTTCGCGTTTGGAGGGTCCCCGTGTGTCTCCACATTGGAGCTCCCCCACAAGTGACCCAATTTTGGAAACTAGACCCCCAAAGGAACGTATCTAGATGCATAGTGAGCACTTTGAACCCCCTGATGCTTCACAAATTCATCCATAAAAATGAAAAATCACTTTTTTTTCCACAAAAAATTTCGATTTTCATTTTTACAGATCAATTTGTGAAGCACCTGGGGGTTCAAAGTGCTCACTATGCATCTAGATATGTTTCTCTGGGGGTCTAGTTTCCAAAATGGGGTCACGTGTTGGGGAGCTCCAATGTGGAGACACACAAGGACCCTCCAAATGCGACATGGGGTCCGCTAACAATTTCAGCTCATTTTCCATTCAAATTGTTAGCGGACACCATGTCGCGTTTGGAGGGTTCTTGTGTGTCTCCACATTGGAGCTCCCCAACACGTGACCCCATTTTGGAAACTAGACCCCCAAAGGAACATATCTAGATGCATAGTGAGCATATTGAACCCCCTGATGCTTCACAAATTCATCCATAAAAATGAAAAAGCACTTTTTTTTCCACAAAAAATTTCTATTTTCATTTTTACGGATCAATTTGTGAAGCACCTGGGGTTTCAAAGTGCTCACTATGCATCTAGGTACGTTCCTTTGGGGGTCTAGTTTCCAAAATGGGATCACGTGTTGGGGAGCTCCAATGGGGAGACACACAGGGACCCTCCAAACGCGACATGGTGTCCGCTAACAATTTGAATGGAAAATGAGCTCAAATTGTTAGCGGACCCCATGTCGCGTTTGGAGGGTCCTTGTGTGTCTCCACATTGGAGCTCCCCCACAAGTGACACAATTTTAGAAACTAGACCCCCAAAGGAACGTATCTAGATGCATAGTGAGCACTTTGAATCCCCAGATGCTTCACAAATTCATCCATAAAAATGAAAAAGCACTTTTTTTTTCCACAAACATTTTCTATTTTCATTTTTACGGATCAATTTGTGAAGCACCTGGGGGTTCAAAGTGCTCACTATGCATCTAGATATGTTCCTCTGGGGGTCTTGTTTCCAAAATGGGGTCACGTGTTGGGGAGCTCCAATGTGGAGACACACAAGGACCCTCCAAATGCGACATGGGGTCCGCTAACAATTTCAGCTCATTTTCCATTCAAATTGTTAGCGGACCCCATGTCGCGTTTGGAGGGTCCTTGTGTGTCTCCACATTGGAGCTCCCCCACAAGTGACCCAATTTTGGAAACTAGACCCCCAAAGGAACGTATCTAGATGCATAGTGAGCACTTTGAACCCCCAGATGCTTCACAAATTCATCCATAAAAATAAAAAAGCACTTTTTTTTTCCACAAAACTTTTCTATTTTCATATTTACGGATCAATTTGTGAAGCACCTGGGGGTTCAAAGTGCTCACTATGCATCTAGATACGTTCCTTTGGGGGTTTAGTTTCCAAAATGGGGTCACTTGTGGGGAGCTCCAAAGTTTAGGCACATAGGGGCTCTTCATATCCTACATGGTGTCCGCTAATAATGCCAATTGTTAGTGGACACCATGTTGCGTATGGAGAGCCGCTGTGTGTCTCCACATTGGAGCTCCCCCACAAGTGACTCGATTTTGGAAACTAGACCCCCAAGGAACGTATCTAGATGCATTGTGAGCACTTTGATCCCCCAGGTGCTTCACAAATTAATCCGTAAAAATGAAAAAGAAACTTTTTGTGGAAAAAAAAAGTGCTTTTTCATTTTGTTGGATGATATTGTGAAGCATCTTGGGGTTCAAAGTGCTCACTATGCATCTAGATACGCTCCTTAGGGGGTCTAGTTTCCAAAATGGGGTCACTTGTGGGGAGCTCCAATGTTCAGGCACACATGGAGGGGCTCTCCATACCCGACATGGTTTCCGTTAACAATTGGAGCTAATTTTCCATTGAAATCGTTAGCGGACACCATGTCTCATATGGAGAACCTGTGTGCCACCAGCACAAGGGCAACTGGAAGAGTTGGGGTACAGCACCAGAAAATGCCGCCTCTAATGAATGCGCTATTTTCTTGGGTGGCTGTGGGTTGCAATTTGCAGCGTGGGGGACCCACAACATTTGGGTCTCTCCACGCTGAGGATTCCAGTCAGCCAACTGCCAAGTTGTACCTGGCTGGCTACCAAAAATACAGTGAAGGCCTTTTTTTTTATTTCTAGAACTAATTCTAGGAAAAAAAATGACATGGGGCTCCGCCATATATTTGGTCCAGCCAGGTACATCTTGGCAGCTACAGACTGCCAGCAACCCCCAGCTGCCTCGTTGTACCTAGCAGCAACCAAAAACACAGCGAAGCCCATTTTTTTTTATTTCTAGAACGATTTCTAGAAAAAAAAATGACGTGGGGCTCTGCTGTATTTTTGGTCCAGCCAGGTACAACTTGGCAGCTACAGACTGCCAGCAACCCCCAGCTGCCTCGTTGTACCTGGCTGCAACCAAAAATACAGCGAAGCCCTTTTTTTTTTTATTTCTAGAACTAATTCTAGAAAAAAAATGACATAGGGCTCCGCCATATTTTTGGCCCAGCCAGGTACAACTAGGCAGCTGGGGGCTGGAATCCTCAGCATGGAAAGGCCCAAGCGTTCTGGGCCCCCCATGCTGCGAATTGCAGCCTGCAGCCGCCCCAGAAAATGGCGCATTCATTGAAGCGCCGTTTTCTGGCGCTGTACCCATGCTCTTCCAGTTGCCCTGGTGCCGGTGGCAAACTGGGTAATAAAGGGGTTAATGCCAGCTTTTTATTGGCAGCTGGCACTAAGCCCGAGATTCATAATATTGGGCCAATGTTAGACCCGCCATTAGGAATCTCTGGTAAGTAGTCAATAAATACACACAGAGAAAAATATTTTTATTTGGGAAAAAAACACAAACAAAATTCAGACTCCATCTTTATTATAAAAAGATCCGACGTAGTCCATAACGAAGGTCCCACGACGCTCAATCGCCTCCGACGTAGTCCATAACGAACATCCCACGATCGTCATGCAGGCGGATCGGACTGCAAAGTAGCGATCTGACAGCCCGGGTGCAGTGATCCACACCGGGGCTGTGAGATCGCTTTCTGCAGTTCAATCCGCATGCAGGCAGATAGGACTGCAAAGCATCGATCTGGCATCTCGGGTGCAGCGCCGGGGCTGCGAGATCATTTTCTGTAGCTCGATCCCCATGCAGGAGGATCGGACTGCAGAGCAGCGATCTGGCAGCCTGGGTGCAGCGCAAGGGCTGCGAGATCGCTTTCTGCAGCTCGATCCCCATGCATGAGGATCAGACTGCAGAGCAGCGATCTGGCATCCCGGGTGCAGCGAGATCGCTTTCTGCAGTTCGATCCGCATGCATGAGGATCAGACTGCAAAGCAGCGATCTGGCATCTCGGGTGCAGCGCCGGGGCTGCAAGATCGTTTTCTGCAGCTCGATCCCTATGCAGGAGGATCGGACTGCAGAGCAGCGATCTGGCAGCCTGGGTGCAGCGTCAGGACTGCGAGATCGCTTTCTGCAGCTCGATCCCCATGCAGGAGGATCGAACTGCAGAAAGCGATCTCACAGCCCTGGCACAGGGATCACACAACAGATCCCTGCGCCAGGCCTGGCAGATCCATTCACGGCTGCTGTGAAGGGATCACACAACGGATCCCTGCGCCAGGCCTGTCGGATCCCTTTATGGCTGCGGCAAAGGGATCTCACAGTTCTGGCACAGGGATCACACAACGGATCACTGCACCAGGACTGTTGGATCCCTTCACAGCTGCGGCAAAGGGATCTCACAGCCCTGGCATAGGGATCACGCAACGGATCTCTGCGCCAGGCCTGGCAGATCCATTCACCGCTGCGGCAAAGGGATGACACAACGGATCCCTGCGCCTGGACTGTTGGATCCCTTCATGGCTGCAGCAAAGGGATCTCACAGCCCTGGCACAGGGATCACACAATGGATCCCTGCACCAGGACTGTTGGATCACTTCATGGGTGCGGCGAAGGGATCTCACAGTCCTGGCACAGGGATCACTCAATCGATCCCTGTGCCAGGACTGTCAGATCCCTTCACGGCTGCAGCAAAGGGATCTCATAGCCCTGGCACAGGGAGCACACAATGGATCCCTGCACCACGTCTGTCAGATACCTTCACAGCTGTGAAGGGATCTCATAGCCCTGGCACAGGGATCACATAATGGATCCCTGCACCAGGTCAGTCAGATCCCTTCACTGCTACAGCAAAGGGATCTCACAGCTTTGGCACAGGGATCACACAACAGATCCCTGCACCAGGACTGTCAGATCCCTTCACATCTGTGGTGAAGGGATCTTACAGCCCAGGCACAGGGATCACATAATGGATCCCTGCACCAGGTCAGTCAGATCCCTTCACTGCTGCAGTGAAGGGATCTGTCAAGATATCAGGTATGTGGCTGGGAGTCCGGGAACCGCCAGAGTGGAGGTGAGCGGCGGCGGCTGGAGCAGCAGAGGTTGGAGCGGCGGCGGAGGCGGCTGGTGAGTATGCAGCGGCTGGAGCGGCGGGGGCCTGGTGAGCTGGAGAGGTGGAGGCGGGGGCTGGAGAGGCGGCGGCGGCACCACCTATCTCCGGTGATCGCCGCCGCCGTACCGCTGGGCAGGGGAGAGATACGGGAGGCTGGAGGGGCTTAGCGGTGGCGGCGGGGGCTGGAGAGGCGGTGGCGGCACCATCTCCGGTGATCGCCGCCGCCGGTACCGCTGGGCAAGAGGCAGGGGAGTGTTGGCAGAGGCTGGAGGGGCTGGAGCAGCGGCGGCGGCGGCGGGGGCTAGAGAGGCGGCGGTAGTTGCAGAGGCGGCGGCACAGACGATCCCCGGTGATCGCCGCCGCTGGTACCGCTCGGCAAGGGGCAGGGGGCAGGGGAGAGGCAGTGGAGGGCTGGGAGGGATAATGGAGGGGCAGGGAAGCTTCAGAGGACAGGGGAAGAGGCGGGGAGCACAGGGAGGCAGCATAATGCTACATTCCCGGTAATTGGCGGTTTCAATTTTAAACCGCCAATCACTGAGGCTGTAGCATCAGGGGGGCAAAGTGACCCCCCATGGGGTGTAGCACAAGTCCCCATGTCCCTGCAGCTCAAGTTACAGGTCAGTGAGACCCTCACTTGAGCTGCAGCAGTGCGTTCCCCAGATGTCTCAGCATTTGGTTTTCATGTCTCATACGCTGAGACACGTGTCGGGAAGGGGTTAAAAGAAGGCACCATCCATGAATGGATCCGTTTTTGCAAGCATTTTTTGGCAAAAATGGCAAAGTCCAAAAAATGCATAACTGCACAGGAGGCTCAAAAAACAACCTAAAAAAAGAGGATTTGTTATTGGATCCTTTAAAAAAAACTAATTGGCATGTGTGTCCCTAGCCTTTCTGAACTTTATTTTATTCATAACAGCTTTAAGCAATGCATCAGTTAAACATGGATAAAACTCAGATATAACACAGCAGTACAAAGTACGTCTTCTGTGTTTCTTCATTTTTATATGGATCCTCTTAGACTTTGAGCGTTGTCAGACATCGAGAGCACCGCCTTTTAATGAAAGCGACATAATTTTTCCGCCTGCATCTCCCTCACAGTTCAGCAGTTTGTCCCTGTCTCAGCACATCAGCCAGCCCTCAGTTCCACAGATGTTGACAAGTAAAAGACCATTTCCTCCTAACCATCCCAAAGCTAAGAGGTTGAATTTTATCATCTGCAAGCTGTTGGCTACTGAAATGCTGCCTTTCCAGCTGGTGAATACAGAGGATTTTCAAGACCTTATGGCCGTTGCAGTCCCCAATACCAGATGCCCAGTCGCGACCACTTCTTGAAGATAACTGTGCCTGTGTTACACCAGCATGTCGCACACAACATCATCGCTTTCTTGAGAGACTCTGTCTGTGACAGGGTGCATTTCACCACAGGCACCTGGATAAGTAAGCATGGATAGGGGCATTACATATCACTAACTGGGCACTGGCAGACTATGGTGGCAGCAGGAGAAGGGGCTTCTGTACAAATCTTGCCATCCCCACGGCTTTTGCATTAAACCTCTGTATGTAGAAGTTCCTCCACTGCTTCTGCCTCCTCCACCTCTTCTAGGTCCTCCACCTGTACCCAAAGCCTGTCTGGTAGTGTTACACGCATTCAAACTGCGCAGGAGGAATCCAGCACACCTCCTTACTATGCTGGCAGCAAGGCTCAATGCGATCAGGCAGTGTTTATATTAAAATGTCTGGAAAATGTGAGTCACACAGCTGAGGAGTTGTGGTCAGCTCTAGAATCAAGTTTAATCAATGCTGTCTCCACTGAACCTGTAGCCAGGGAAGGCCATGTGCGACAATGCTGCAAACCTGGGTGTGGCCATTCGCCGGCGCAAGGTGACACACGTGCCTTTCATGGCTCACGTCTTGAACCTGGTCATCCAGCAATTTCTAGCCCACTATCCCGGCCTAGATGGGCTGCTGCAGAGGGCACGGTTGCTGTGTGCCCACTTTTGCTGTTCGCATCCTGCAGCCGAATGACTTGCGTTTCTACAAAAGTCTTTCGGCTTGCCGATTCACCACCTGAAATGTGATGTGCCGACATGATGGAATTGCACTCTGCACATATTCCAGCGACTTTGGCAGCAGCAATGAGCCCTGGTGCAGTATGTTATGATATATAGCCTGGGCCCACGCGATCCAGAGGTGGGACAAATCACGCCTGTGGAGTGGTCTCAGACCAAATACCTCTGCATGCACCCTGCTACAGAGTTTTAAAATGGCTACTAAGATGTTTAGCGCTGACGATGCCATTACCAGCACGACTTTTCCGATCATCTACATGCACACTTTAATCAGTATTCAGAGTCAGGTGGTTGTCCAAGAGGAAAGGGAGGAAGTAGAGAAGGAGGCGTATGCGGAAGGGATAACAAGATCTCAAAGGTCCAGATGGTTGGCTGCACCAAGGTGGCTGGCATGGTAGGGTGGGGGAAAGGGAACAACGAGGGCGCATGGTAGCAGCCAAACTGTTGATGAAGGTGCAGGAGCCGAGGGAGAAATGAAGGACAAACAGACAATGGGCATGGAAGACTCATCAGATGAGGTAGATCTTGATCACATTTCTGTTGTGTGTTTGGGACATTTTGAAGATATCACACTATTTTAATCATACTGTAACAGAATCATATTGTGTTTGGGCACTATAGGGGCATCATTTCCTGGGTGTACTATGGAATCAATGTACTGTGAGTATTATGCCCTATTTAAATACTTTCATAGTGAGTATATTACCCTTACTGCCACTGCACCAGGGCAATTGGGATGAGCTAGGTATGCTCCAGGTTTGGTGCATCCAATAGATGCGCCAATTCTTGGGCAGCTGATGGCTGCTATTTTTAGTCTGGGGACGGCCCTATAACCACAAAGCTCCAGTCTAAGAATTCCAACCCAAAGCTGTCAATTTTACTTTGGCTTAGTATTAAAATTGCAGGGGACCCTACAACCTTTTTTAAAATTGTTTATCTAAATAATTTAAGAAAAATCCAAATGGGCTCCCTGTATTTTGATACCCAGCCAAGATAAATCACACAGCAGGGTTTTGTAGCCACCAGCTGTCTGCTTTATCTGCACTGGGTACTAAAATACGGGGGACCCCATACCATTTTCTACAATTATTTATGTACTTTTAAACTAGTAAGTAGGGCAACTATTCACAGACACTGTCAGAGAGTGAGGGCTCAGTCTGACTGAAATGAATCACAGACGCTGTCACAGAGGGTAGGCGATTGAAGCAGGGAAATAATCATAAGGTTTAATGAGCTGACTAGGAAGCATTGTGGCAGCAGCACAGAAACTCAGGAAGTATAGTTACTTTAATTCTTATTTTGCTTCCTTCTGCAGCCCCCTAGCTTTTACTGTCACCATTATATTGTACTAAACTTTGGGTCCCCATAGACTTATATGTGGTTTGGGGTCTGTGCTAAAGTTCATATCAAGTCTGGTCCTGAAACTGACTATTTTTTTATGTCTGGCTAGCTCCGGCAAACCCGAACATCTGTGAGTTCACCCATCTCCAGTCACAAGCAAAAGGTTTTCTTTATTATACATTTCTAAAAAAAAATAATTCACAACTTAAAGCAAAAACGTTGCATATTTATTATCACTGTAATCATAGTTATCTGGAAAATCATACTGCCATATCAGATTTATTATATAGTTAAAAAAATGTATTTGATGAATTGTGTTTTTTTTTGCTATTTTGCAATAAGCCCTCATGTGGACAAAAAATATAAAAGTTATGGCTCTTGGAACAAGAAAAAGGAAAAATGAAAGCACAAAAATGAAAAATAGCCCAAAAGCTTAAAAGACGACAGCTTATTAAAGTGAATCTGTCAGGTCAAAAATCCATATGTAACTGTTATCATTTTCTAATTCCTCCCTCTAAGCTTGCTCTATTAATGTATTTCATTTATTTATATTTCCCTCCTATCCTCTGTAAACTTCAAATAAAGAGATCCATTCCATCTGTCAGTCACAGTGAATGATCCACTTAGTTCTCTGCTGTCCACTCCCCATAGGATGAATATTCATGTCACTAATTCACACCACAATACTGCAAAGGAGATCAGTAGAAGAGGGGGCTGTATGTTCCTCTCTAGTCTCTTTGCAGCAAAGCAAAAGGTCAGATAAAACACAGAATCTCTCACAGGACATCACAGATTCCTTCTTAGAAAAGCAAATGGAGTAGATACCTTATTTAGATCAGGTAAGGTGTGTGCCTGAAATCTCTCCTTCCATCTCATCAGAAGTAATCTGAATAGAATAGAATCTGAAATCTGACAGTGAGAGCAAAGGGAGGAGGGAGGGAATAGAGAACTGCTGAGGAGTGAACTTTAACACCTTAGTGATGGCGCACTGCATATATACGTGGTCAAAACAGGGTCCTTATTCTGTTAGGACGTGAAAATAAGTCACAACAGAAAGGGCCCTGGTTTGACGCCCCTGGAGCTAAAATCTCCGGGCTTTCAGCTACCGGTGTTAAATGAGACCCTAGAGATTAAGAATTAGCTGGTGTTTTACCGGCAACTGTAATGTGATGACCGATAAGCACCGTTTACCGATCATCACATTACACAAAGTGAAAGTGCCGGTAAAAATGCTTTCACTTTGATCCGACATGAAAACACATGTCGGAATATAGTGAAAACATTAACCCCACTACCAAGACCCCCAGTACTGGGGATAATCCCCCTACACCCCCCCCACCCCCTAACCATCTAAAAATGGCGCCAAACCCCAGAAGCTTCACAAATTGATCCGTAATAATAAAAAAGTACTTTTTTTTTCACAAAAAACTTTTTTCCTTTTTACGGACTAATTTGCAAAGCACCTGGGGGTTGAAAGTGCTCACTGTGCATCGAGATATGTTCCTTGGAGGATCTAGTTTCCAAAATGGGGTAACTTGTGGAGGAACTCCAATCTTTAGGCACACAGGGGAACTCCATATGCGACATGGTGTCTACTAACAATTTGAATGGAAATTTAGCTCCAATAGTTAGCGGACACCATGTCCAATGGCGGATCTACATTGGGGCGATAGGGGCGGTCACCCCCGGCCCAAGGCTTCTTGGGGGGCCCAGGGGAACGGCCGCCTGTGAACGGATCCCCCGCGGAGGAGACAGTGTCAGAGAGAGAGGCGGCACTGCAGCCATTCCTCTCCCTCCAGGGAGAAGCGGAGGAATGGAGGGGCCTGCAGTAGAGATGGGGAGGCAGGGCCCAGAGAGATTGACTGGAGATAGGAGGACCTGTGTGACATGAGCCCTTCACATCACTTGGGTCCTCCTATCTCCAGTCAATCTCTGGGCCCCGCCTCCCCATCTCCACTGCAGGCCCCGGAAGTTGTTCCAACTTCCATTCCACAACGCGGGAGCCAGCAAAATGTGTAAAGAGATAAAGATTATGATGAGCTGCAGCAGCAGCTGGTGGTGGTGGGTAGTGTGTGTGTGTTTGTGTGTGTGTGTGTGTTGCTCTCTCTTTGTGTGTGTGTGTCTTTCTGTCTATGTGTCTGGGGCTCTGTGTGTCTGGGGCTCTGTGTGTCTGGGGCTTTGTGTGGCTGGGGCTCTATGTGGCTGGGGCTCTGTGTGGCTGGGGCTCTGTGTGGCTGGGGCTCTGTGTGGCTGGGGCTCTGTGTGGCTGGGGCTTTGTGTCTGGGGCTCTGTGTGGCTGGGGCTCTGTGTGGCTGGGGCTCTGTGTGGCTGTGGCTCTGTGTGGCTGGGGCTTTGTGGCTGGGGCTCTGTGTGGCTGGGGCTCTGTGTGGCTGGGGCTTTGTGGCTGGGGCTCTGTGTGGCTGGGGCTCTGTGTGGCTGGTGCTGTGTGTGGCTGGGGCTTTGTGGCTGGTTGTGTGTGGCTGGGGCTGCGTGGCTGTGGCTTATTATGTGTCTATGTTGCTAGGGCTGACTGTGTCTGTGTGGCAGAGGCTGCGTGGCTGGCTGTGTGTGGCAAAATGTGTCTGTGTGGCTGACTGTCTCTATGTGTGGCTAGGGCTGCGTGGCTGCATGTGGCTGTCTGCGTGTCTGACTGTCTTTATGTAGCTGGGGCTATGTGGCTGTGGCTGGCTGTGTGTGCCTATCTATGTCTGTGTGTGGCTGGGGCTGTGTGTGGCTGACTGTGTGTGTGTGGCTGGGGCTGCTTGGCTGTGTGTGGCTGACTGTGTGTGGGTGGCTGGCTTTGTAGTTGGCTGTATGTCTGTGTGTGGCTGACTATGGCTGTCTATATTGCTCGCTGTGTGTGTGGTTGGCTGTGTCTGTGTGTGTGGGTAGCTGCGCCTGTGTGTGGCTGGCTTTGGCTGTGTGTGTGGCTGTCTATGTGGCTGGCTGTATGTGTGTGGCTGTATGTGTGGCTGGCTGGCTTTGGCTGTGTTTGTGTGGCTAGCTATGTGTGTGGGCGTGGCTGTATGTGTGTGGCTGATTGTGTGTGTGACTGATATTGTGTGTGTAGCTGGCTGTGTCTGTGTTTGCCTGGCTGTGTCTGTGTGTGCCTGTGTGTGGCTGGCTATGGCTGTCTATGTTGCTGGCTGTGGCTATGTGTGTGGCTGGCTGTGGCTATGTGTGTGGCTGTCTATGTGGCTGTGACTCTCTGTGTGGCTCTCTGTGTCTGTGTAGCTGTCTATGTGGCTGGCTGTCTATGTGGCTAACTGTTTTTGTGTGGTTGTGGATCTGTATGTGGCTGTGGCGGGCTGTCTATGTAGCTGGCCACTGGGACATCCAAATGCTGTGCGAGTGTCCGACAGTTTTCTTAGATCACATCCATATGCAATCTGTTTTGTTTCTCAGCAGCTATTACTGTAGAATCATTTACAGGAGCATTTTACAGTTGTCTCAGCTGAAGAATGATAATGTATCAGAGAAAAAAACAGATGCCTCTCGGATGGTTCGTGTGCTGTCAGTGTGCGGTCCATGATTTTGTCGGACTCATAGACTTGCATTGGCGAGCCTCGCACATGAATCGCATACTGTCGCAGCATGTTGTGACTTTTTTCCCAACCAGAATCAGGATGAGAAAAAAGCGTCCGACACTCACCAATGTGTTTCAGACGTTGATTAACTGACTGCACTGCGATGAAATCACACATTGCACTCATCCGAGTTTCACCCCAGTGTGTCCGTGCCCTCATAATAAAATCCATATAGTAATCCTACAATGTCTGCTGGACATGGTATGGGGAGGGTTTATGGTTCAGTTAGTACACACACACCATACTTCATGGTATGGGGAGGGTGTATGGCTCAGTTAGTACACACTCCATACTTCTTGTTATTAACTAGTTAATGCTCTCTTGTCCACCGCACTGCAGTGTCAAAAGAGGAAGACAGCGAGACAGGCAGCGATATGGCGCCAGAGAGTCCCTGACCTCGAAATAGAAGATCCTCAGATCCCGGTATTGTGACGACATATGAATAAATATTTTTTTACATTTATATTACTCTATGAACTCCACAGCACTTTACATACATCATCAACACTGTCCCCATAGGGGCTCACAATGAAAACATCCTACCAGTAGGTCTCATATTGTACATCACCTTTCTTTGATATCACCTTCACAAATATTGCATTTATTGCACTTGTCAGGTTTTGGATGTTTTAAGATTGCATTTGTTTGCAGGATGTCATAATTGACTCCCAGAGCTGCTGGTTTGACGGTTAATGTCTTACAGCATCTTAGATTTTTTTTTGCTTAATGGTACTTCCAAGTTTCTCAATAGGGTGGCCTCCTGCTGTATACTGGGTCTGGAGAATGTAACATACTTGGGGTTGAGGGGCCCTAGCCTTCAAAACAGCCCCGGGCCCTGGCTAATCTTAATCCGCCCCTGACCATGTCGCGTATGGAGAGCCCCTGTGTGCCTGAACATTGAAGCTCCCCCACAAGTGACCCCATTTTGGAAACTAGACCCCCCAAGAAACTTATCTAGATGCATAGAGAGCACTTTGAACCCCCAGGTGCTTCACAAATTGATTCGTAAAAATGAAAAAGAACTTTCTTTTCCACAAAAAGTCTCTTTTTTCATTTTTACGGATTCATTTGTGAAGCACCTGGGGGTTCAAAGTGCTCACCACCAATCTAGATAAGTTCCTTGGGGGGTCTAGTTTCTAAAATGGGGTCACTTGTGGGGAAGCTCCAATGTTTAGGCACACAGGGGTTCTCCAAACGTAACATGGTGTCCGCTAACAATTGGAGCTCATTTTTCATTCAAATTGTTAGCGGACACCATGTCGCATATGGAGAGCCCCTGTGTGCCTAAACATTGGAGCTCCCCCACAAGTGATCCCATTTTGGAAACTAGACCCCCCAAGGAACATATCTAGATGCATAGTGAGCACTTTGAACCCTCTGATGCTTTACAAATTGATCCGTAAAAATGACAAAGTACTTTTTTTTCACAAAAATTTACTTTTGTTCTCAATTTTTTCATTTTCACATAGGCAACAGGATAAAACGCATCCTAAAATTTGTTTGACAATTTCTCCTGAGTACACCGATACCTCATATGTAGATATAAACCACTGTTTGGGCGAACCGCAGGGCTTGAAAGCGAAGGAGTGCCATTTGACTTTTTGAATGGTAAATTAGCTCCAAAAGTCAAATTGCGCTCCTTCCATTCTGAGCCCTGCCGTGCGCCCTAACAGTGGTTTACGATCACATATGAGGTATTGGTGTACTCAGGAGAAATTGCCCAACAAATTTTAGGATGCATTTTATCCTGTTGCCCATGTGAAAATGAAAAAATTGAGGCTAAAAGAACATTTTTGTTGGAAAAATTAAAGTGTCCATTTTTTGTTTCCACTTTGCTTTAGTTGCTGTGAAGCACCTGAAGGGTTAATCATTTTCTTGAATGTAGTTTTGAGTAGCTTGAGGGGTGCAGTTTTCGGAATGGTGTCATTTTTGGGTGTTTTCTGTCATGTACACCCCTCAAACGGACTTCAAATGTGATGTGGTCACAAAAAAAAAGGTTATGTAAATTTTGCTGGAAAAATGAAAAATTGCTGATGAACTTTGACCCCTTATAACGTCCTAACCAAAAATTTTTATTTCCAAAATTGTGCTGATGTAAAGTAGACATGTGGGAAATGTTATTTATTATTAACTATTTTGTGTCACTTAACGCTCAGGTTCAACAGAATAAAAATGAAAAATTTGAAAATTGTCAAATTTTCAAAATTTTTGCCAATTTTTTTATATTTTCACAAATAAACACAAAAATTATCAACCTAAATTCACCACTAACATGAAGCCCAATATGTCATGAAAAAACAATCTCAGAATCGCTAGGATCCGTTGAAGTGTTCTAGAGATATTACCTCATAAAGGGAGAGTGGTCAGAATTACAAAAAACGGTCTGGTCATTAAGGTGGAAATTGGCTCCGTCACTAAGGGGTTAAATGAACAGTTTAACGCAGCTGGACTAATCATCTGTGTTTATAATGGAAAGGACTAATGCAGTAGCTCCCTGCAAGGTGTGAAAATGCTGACAACATGGAAACTACAAATGGTACAACAATGATTTTACATGTTTTTAAAAGATCTGCCCAGACACTATTCAAGGGTAATATTAGTATCATACTGAAAAATGACCTTACAGAGTCTCTTTAATAAAATCATCTATATTACTGCTCCTTTTCTCTTTTTATGTTGTATATTGAAGTTACAACATTTTTATCCAAAAGGGTACCTTTACACGCCGCTACAACAAGGTGGAAACAACCGGGTTGATGAGACAAATGCATCTTGCACCGCCAAATCAACCTGAGGTAGCGGCGTGTAAAGGTGGTTGTTTCCACCCGTCACTTGCGGCACCTGTTTCAGAGCAGTGCTCTAAAACAGGTTGATTTCAACCCGATGGTAACGGCGTGTAAATACAGTAGGGTAAGGTTTATTCGTCACCTAGATAACTCCCTGGGGCGTGACACAGCCTCCGTGAAACCACCCCCCTTCAGCGATCATTGGAGGAAGCTCCTGCGTTACGATTGGTAGTCGCTGCATAGGGCGGCATATTTAAGGAGCTGACCAGTCACACTACACAATTGCTCGATTGTCATGTATTAGTCAGCCTCCTGCACTGGCTGGCCAATCATGATGCTATTGCTTTGTCCTATCAGCGTGCGAAATTCTCGTGATCCACAATTCTGGCACGCCTATGTGTTGTCCCTGCTGCACCAGGTCCTCCTATATTACCTTGTTGTAGTGGCGTGTAAATGGGGTAAGGTGCTCTGCAGAAGGTAACTTTAGACACCCGGCGGTGCATCCAGAGATAGATTCAACCTTCTGTAGAGCACCTTGTAGCGGCGTGTAAAGGCGATGCGGGTACTGTTTGTAACCCTTTGTGCGTGCTCGTGCATGTGAAGCACCCGGTTGTTTCCACCTCGTTGTAGCGGCGTGTAAAGGTACCCAAATGGTTTAAAGTATCCTAATAAACCTAATTTTATGTGTCTAAATAATCTGTTTTCACTTTCATTTTGTCTAATTACATGTTCAATTTCCCTCTATCTATAATATTTCTTTGTGTTAAATCATTACACTATATCTCACTTGTTGTTAATAGCATATTAGTTCAGACCATCTGTTCCCTCTAGGAGTCCAATTATCTAAATATTCTCACTTAAATCTCAATCCTACAGATCTGTAACCTATGTTTATAAATTAGACATTTCTATTTCTTCTTTTTTTAAAATCTTTCAGTCAAATACTTGACTCAAGTTTTTGCGTCCTCCAACCTTTCATTACATTTCACAAAACCATCTCATAGTGAAAAGACCTGATGATTATTGTATTGTATAACAGTATTTATGTATTTACATACATCTTAGTCTTTTAGTATAATATTGAAAGCCCACTATTAATCAGCATTTACAGCGTTGGGGGCTGTTACATATCTTTCTGACATCAAAACCCACTGCCGAGTACGAAACGCCAATTGAAGGGAGAAAGGGAATGTTGTCACATTATATACATCCTATTTAACGCAGCATCTATGAGGTTGTATTTTGAAGAAGGAAATTGATAGTCATTCACAACTCTAGTAAAGACTGTCATAATGGTATAGAGGTTTATTTAAAAAAAATCTCGTTTTGATTGTTATAACTGTTCACATACTGGAAAATATATGCTCATCTATGTAATCATTTTAAAGAGAGTCTAGTTTACCCAGCTATATGTACCTTAAAGGGATTTCCACTGGTAGGACAACTCCTTCTGTTTCCACATGTCTCCTGAATCTAATTTACAAATCCGAGTGTATGTGTGTATGTATGAATGTCCACTAAAGAAATTTGCACCGTCGCGTTTACAATCACGAAATTTTGCCCAGCTACCCCATTTTACTCAGAGAACATCTATGAATATATTTTGAGGGGAATTTTAACCCTGCGCTTTACAGTCATTTGCCAAAAAAAGCATCTTTTCAGCTCTGTATGCCCACACGCAGCCCCACCCCTTCATGGGAGCACACACAGGGTGATGATGAGGTTGAAGATCCCACTTACTGTCAACCCTCAGCCAGGCAGTTGATGAACTCATCAGATGAGGTGGAGGAGGATGCTAGTGACGAGGTTAGTTTGCGGCTTCCTGGACAGAGATGGAGTTCTGGAAACATGTCAACAACTGCATCCTCAGCCACAACTCTGCCTCTGTGCAGACGTTGTGGTGGCTCTGCAGGTCGCATGGGCATTAAGCCTTGCCTAGCCTGGGACTTTTTTCAGATCGGAAAGGATGCCCAACTCATGTTATCTGCCTAATTTGTAAGCTAAAACTGAGTAGAACTAAAAAAATCAATAGTTTGAGTACTTCAAGCATGAACCGTCACATGGACATAAGCATAAGTCACAGTGGGAAGCTCACTGTGCTACAATGCGGCCTAGCGGGCCTGGCCAACCACAGTCTGCCCCATCAAGTGCATCTGTGGCCTCTTCATCCTCTTTGACTGTAGAGACAGCTGTCAGACAGACTTTCGGATGCAGAACTTCCACCTCTTTACCCGCAACAGCCAGTGTGATTAACAGGTCGTCAGCTGTTTTCGAAGTGGAAACACCTGCTGGTGTTGAGCGCTGTCAGACGTCGATAGCATCACCTTTTCATGAATGCGACGTAATAAGTCCGCCTGCACCTCCCTCACAAACCATCAGTTTTTCTTGGATGCTCTACTCAACCCAGTCTCAGCACAGCAGCCAGCCCTCAGTCCCTCAGATGAGGACAAGTAAAGACTATTTCCTCCTACCCATGCCAAAGCTAAGAGATTGAATTTCACCATCTTCAAGCTGTTGGGTACGGAAATGCTGCTTTTCCATCAGGTGGAAACAGTGGATTTTTGAGATCTTATGGTCGTCGCAGTCTCCCAGTACCAGATGCCCAGTCGCCACTACTTCTCAAAGAAAGCTGTGCCTGCGCTACATCAGCATGTTGCCACAACATCACGGCTTCCTTGAGAGACTCTGTGTGTGACAGGGTGTATTTTACTCTGACACTTGGACGAGTAAGCATGGCCAGGGGCGTTACATGTCGCAGACTGGGCACTGGGTAACTATGGTGAGAGCAGGAGATGCGGCTGCTGTACAAGTCTTGCCATCCCCACGGGTTGCCCCTCAAACCTCTGTATCTAGATGTTCCTGCACTGCTTCTGCCTCTTCCACGTCTTCTAGGTCCTCAACCTGCGCCCAAAGCTGTCTGGTAATGTGACCCACGTTCAAACTGCTCCGATGGAATCCAGTACACATCCTTACTATGCTGGCAGCAGGGCTCAATGCCATGAGGCGGTGTTTATATTAAATGTCTGGGAAATGTGAGTCACAAAGCTGAGGAGTTGTGGTCAGCTCTGGAGACAGAGTTTAATGAATGGTTGTCTCCACTGAACCTGCAGCCAGGGAAGGCCGTGTACGACAATGCTGCAAAATTGGGCACGGCCCTTCGCCGGGGCATGGTGACACACGTGCCTTGTACGGCTCACGTCTTGAACCTAGTGGTCTAACAGTTTCTAGCCCACTATCCCGGCCTAGATGCACTTCTGCACAGGGCACGGTCACTGTGTGCTCACTTCCGCCGTTCGCATCCCGCAGCTCAATGACTTGCATCTCTACAGAAGTCGTTCGGCCTGAAGTTCACCGACTGAAATGCAGACACGATGGAATTCCACTCTGAACATGTTGTAGCGCCTCTGGCAGCAGCTACGAGCCCTGGTGCAGTATGTTATGACATATAGCCTGGGCCAACGCGATCTAGAGGTGGGGAAAATAATGCTGCTGGAGTGGTCTCAGATCAAGGACCTCTGCACCCTTCTGCAGATTTTTGAAATGGCAACTAAGATGTTTAGCGCTGACGATGCCATTATCAGCATGACAATTCCATTCATCTACATGCTGGAGGATACTTTAACTGGTATTCGGAGTCAGGTGGTGGGCCAAGAGGAAGGGGAGGAAGTACAGGAGGAGGCGTATACGGAAGGGATAACAAGATCTCAACGGTCCAGATGGTCGGCAGCACCAACGCGGCTGGCAAGGGAGGGTGGGCGAGAGGGATTAACAAGGGCACATGGTAGCAGCCAAACTGTTGATGAAGGTACAGAAGCCGAGGAAGAAATGGAGTACGAAGAGGCGATGGGCATGGAAGACTCAGCAGATGAGGGAGATCTGGATCACATTTCTGTTGTGCAAGGTTGGAGGGAGAGGGCAGAGGAAGGAAGCGAGAAAATTACCTCACCGCCACCAACACAACAAGGACTTGTTCCTCCTGGATGCGCAAGACACATGAATGCCTTCTTGCTGCACCACCTGAAACATGATCCTCGGATTGTTAGAATTCGAAGTAATGCCGACAACTGGGTTGCCACACTCTTAGATCACCGGTACAAAAGTGAATTTTGCCAAATGATTCATGCCCTGGAAAGGGATTTTCGCATGCAGGAGTATCAACAGAAACTTTTACTTAATCTTATGCTTTTCCCCAAAACACCAGTAGAGCACATAGTGAATATTGCAGTTCCTACTTTCCAACCCTGGGAATGTCGAGTCGTCATCATCACTCAAACGTTAACAGTAAAAGTCTATTTAGTAACAGCAATTTTGTGGAATCGTTTCACCAATTTTTTTACACCATCCTTTGCAACGCCAGAAGACAGAGCAAGTCTGACACATAATAAACGCCTAGAGAGGATGGTACAGGAATATCTACAGCTCAATATCGATGCCATGACTGGGCAACTAGACCCTTGTTCATTTTGGGCTTACAAACTGGAAAAATGGCCTGAGCTTGCCACTCATGCCTTTGAGATTTTGTCGTGCCCCGCAGCCAGCGTTCTCTCTGAACATGTCTTCAGCGCTGCTGGTAGTGTGCTGACGGATAAGCGCACGCGTTTGTCAAATGACAGTATCGACAGACTAACATGTATCAAAATGCACAAGTCATGGATCCGCAAGGACTTTGCCACCCCTGTGTCAGCCTGGGGAGACTAAACGGTCGTGTACTTTACAATGTGTTGCATTAAACTCCAAATTTCCATATTTCTACTCTGGGGCAATTGATGCCACTTAAGTGGTGGCTGTTCCTAATTTTATAAGAAAAAATGGAGAGTGTTGTTGGGGTCTCCTTGCTGTTTGTTGTTTAACACTCCTGCCTCTGTTTCTGAATATTCAACCATTTTGTATATCGAACCATTGATGAACAAATTAGCTGTATTCATATCCACCATTTTTCGGTGCTTAAAAGCATTGTTTGGTCAATATTCCCTGTCCACAAGGCCTAATCAAGTCACTTACTTCTGTTATTTCCTGTAGTAATCCACACAGCTGATAGTGGTCACACCTGTGTGTTGCGAGGCATAACTTTGATGGGAACACTTGCATGAGCTTTGAGTTTATCCGGTTTACTAGGCCCAAACAGGTCTCTGACCTACCTCTCTATTATTTCCTGTAGTACACCACAAAACTGATGGTGATTCCACCGGTGTGTGGCAGGGTATATCATTGATGAGAACGCTTGCATGAGCTTTGACTTTATCCGGCCTACAAGGCCCAAACAGGTCTCTGACCTGCCTTTCTATTATTTCCTTTAGTACTCCACAAAACTGATGGTGGTGCCACCAGTGTGTGGCAGAGTATATCATTGATGGGAACGCTTGCATGAGCTTTAAATTCATGTGACCCTCTAGACCCAAACAGGTCTCTGATCTACCTCTACATTATTTCCTGTAGTACTCCACAAAACTAATGGTGGTCTTACCTGTGTGTGGCGCTGCATATCATTGATGAGAACACTTGCAAGAGCTTTGAATTTATGTGGCCCTCTAGGCCCAAAAAGGCCACTTACCTACCTCTCTTATTTCCTGTAGTAATCCATGAAACTGATAGTGGTCCCACCTGTGTGTGGTGGGGCATAATTTTGATGGGAGTGCTTGCACGAGCTTTGAGTTTGTCTAACCTACTAGGCCCAAACAGGTCTCTGACCTCCCTATTATTTCCTGTAATATTCGACGAACATTCGATGAACAAATCACTAATTCGACAAATCGAACCAAATACAAACATTGAGGTGATGGCTCATCACTACTTGCAGGTCTTCACCTTTTACTGTAGTTGTTGCAGCAAGTCCAGGGTATTGGTACAACCGGGCACGCAGTCAAGCTAGTCTGGAAAGAACTGAAGTCCATTCTGCTAAAGTCAGGTATTATGCAAGAAAAAATTAAAGAAAGGCGCTCTTTGAAGAACCTAAGTAGTTCAAGGATAATGATTGGGTCACACCGGTATGGTTATCACCTGTCCGGGTTGTGCCGTCCGCGTAACCAGGATGACAAGCGGTAGGAGCGAGCTCACTCAGTCAGCGTCCCTGCTCACTTCCAGATCACGTGGGCCGCCTTCCGATCACGGGACTCTGCTCCTCTCCACGTCACACAGGTCCTGCGCTCATTCGTATCCCTGTAGCCGCCTGCAGCTCCAGCCACACAACCTGAGGGTTGTATATATAATTATAAGAATAGCTTTGTGGTTTGATGAGAGCGCTGGGGCAACAGAGACAGGGGCAATGATTATAGGTTATCAAAACCTTTTATCACCACAACGCATTTCAACAGTTTAACATTGTCTTCATCAGGTGGATTTACCTAAAACTGTTGAAACGCGTTGTGGTGATAAATAAAAGGTTTTGATAACCTATAATCATTGCCCCTGTCTCTGTTGCCCCGGCGCTCTTATCAAACCACAGAGTGAGGTATTATAGCCTTCCTGCTGACTTGTCTCTGTGGTGTATAGGTACTTTGGAACTCTCCTATACTCCTATACTCCCTCACAGTGGATATTCTCCAGCCAGGAGGGTGACATGGACCCTGCAAGTGGCTGCTTAACCTCAGCCTTCTGGTCCTCTTTACCATTGTGCCCTGCATGGGCCCACAAGTGTCGCTATTGGACATAAAGTCCAGCAACCTCCAGATTCTGCTGCCAGATCATGAAAATCTGACAGCCTGGGTCTGGTGCCCTGACTGCAGCTTGTCCCTCTGCCCAACCTCTGGGCATCTGCAGACTGAACCTCTCCTCTTACCTTCCTCTCCCTCCATATCCTAACTCCTCCCTCCAACCAGATGTAGGTGTCTGCCCAGGCTGGGTCCTTCCACCCTCAACTCTCTGGTTGGAGTTTTAAAGTGTTTGGTTTCCTGCAGAGGGCTCCAGAATTCTCTCAAGACAACACATTGTAGTCAATGTAGAACTATATAATCTGTGGCAGCCAAACCTCAGGGGTGCCACTATAGCAACTCCCCCTTCATAGCCATGCCCCTTCATAGCCATGCTCCTTCATAGCCATGCGCTATAGCACTTCATAGCCAGCTATATATTCTGTTTATTTACTTTGTGACTTTTATGTGCAAAATAATCATTCTATTTTGTTATAACAAAGAACAGCTAAAAAAAATTAGAATTTGAGAGTCCTCAGTGATTAATATCTTATTAATTGCTAATTGAAAAGATGGTAAATAATAGCAAGCTTTCTAGACAGTTCAGGTCTCTTTTTCATTATCAAGCCTGGAGAAGAGATCTTAGTTGTCTCGAAAGCTTGCTATTATTTACCATCTTTTCAGTTAGCCATATTTCCATCTAATGGCTAACATGGTACAAACATTTTTTACCTTAAGAACAGTTAATTACTATGTCCGAGAAATGCCGGGCTGTACAGGAAATATAAAATAAAAGAGATTGTACTCACCCTTGCTGCCGATTCCAGGGCTCGTGTGACATTGTCAAGTCACGCATGCCCCAAGTCGCATCACCGCCAACTTCTCTCGCCACACCTTCAGACCAAATGAGCAATCAACAGGAAGTGAGTGGAAGTCACAGCATCACTTCCTGTTGATTGGTCAGAAGGCGGGAAGAGAAATGTCGGTAGTAATTAGTCTGGGACTTGCATGAAGTCATATTATCACGTGAGCCTCAGAACTGTGATTACTGAAACCATTGAAATTGTACCAATATGGGAAGTGAGTACAGACTCTTCTATTTTATCTGGAAAGACATGTGGAATTTTCCTAGTTATTGACAACCCTTTTAAAGAAAATAAATTGCTGTAAGAATACAACTGTAGATCACATTATATGTATAAGTAGAGTCCTTTTGAAATTCAAATTTGCCTGCTATAAAAATTAAAAAAAAACACAGAATATTTTTCACATTGATTTGTCATGAACCACACACAATACTGAAAAGCCTCTAGGTAAACTCAAAAGACACGAGACATTATGAAGTCTCCTAGAATAGTGTCCGATACCCACTAACAGATTTTTCATGTTCTTTGTAAATAGAAATGGTGGAAATACAATGTATTTCACTCATTTGTGATTAGTCAGATCATTATTAGTGATGAGCGAGTACTAAAATGCTCGGGTGCTCGAAGCTCGGGCCGAGCATCCCAAGATACTTGTGTACTCGGCTCGAGCACCGAGCCCAATGTTATCCTATGGGAGACCCGAGTATTTTTATGAAATGACTGCCGGCAGCATGTAGAAACCCTAAAAATGTCACAAAAGTCTCAGAAGAGTGCTGAAATGACATGGCAACACCATGGGGAAGACCCCTGGAAGCATTTCTCACTCAAAAATCACAGCTGTGAACAATCTTCTCCGAGTTTCACGCCAATTTTACGGAGTCACCAGAAAACCTTCCAAAGTGACACCAAAATGAATATTCAGGGTGGAAATGTTAAGGGCACATACCCAATAGTGAGATACAGCTGGTGTAAGTTACTTTTTGTGATTACATGAAAGATTTTACGTGAAAACATTGTGCGACACTCCGATGACCCTGAGGAGAGACGTACATGAAGCCCTGTCTTGACATAATGTGCCCATTTTGAGGAACTGGGTCTATTGTAGTATTTTCCTTTGTCAGGGCAGTCCAAAATTGGGAGGTTCACCAATGCCCCTGGATAGAGACGTGCATGAGGGCCTGTAAACCTGAAGTGCCCATTGTAAGGAATTGGGTGTATTGTAGTATAGCCCTTTGGCAGGGCAGCCAAAGTTTGGGAGGCTCCACATTGTACCTGGATAGAGACGTGCAGTAGGGCCTGTGAACCTGAAGTGGGTGTATTGTAGTATAGCCCTTTGGCAGGGCAGCCAAAAATTGGGAGGTTCAACAATGACCCATGCATACAGACATGCATGAGGGCCTGTAAACCTGGAGTGGGTGTATTGGAGTATAGCCCTTTGGCAGGGCAGCCAAAAATTGGGAGGCTCCACATTGTTCTTGGATAGAGACGTGCAGTAGGGCGTGTAAACCTGAAGCGGGTGTATTGGAGTATAGCCCTTTGGCAGGGCAGACAAAAATTGGGAGGTTCAACAATGACCCATGCATACAGACATGCATGAGGGCCTGTAAACGTGGAGTGGGTGTATTGTAGTATAGCCCTTTGGCAGGGCAGCCACAAATTGGGAGGCTCCACATTGTCCCTGGATAGAGACGTGCAGTAGGGCCTGTAAACCTGAAGTGGGTGTATTGGAGTATAGCCCTTTGGCAGGGCAGACAAAAATTGGGAGGTTCAACAATGACGCATGCATACAGACATGCATGAGGGCCTGTAATCCTGGAGTGGGTGTATTGGAGTATAACCCTTTGGCAGGGCAGCCAAAAATTGGGAGGCTCCACATTGTCCCTGGATAGAGACGTGCAGTAGGGCCTGTAAACCTGAAGTGGGTGTATTGGAGTATAGCCCTTTGGCAGGGCAGACAAAAATTGGGAGGTTCAACAATAACCCATGCATACAGACATGCATGAGGGCCTGTAAACCTAGAGTGGATGCATTGGAGTATAGCCCTTTGGCAGGGCAGCCAAAAATTGGGAGGCTCCACATTGTCCCTGGATAGAGACGAGAATTAGGGCCCGTAAACCTGAAGTGGGTGTATTGGAGTATAGCCCTTTGGCAGGTCAGCCAAAAATTGGGAGGCTCCATATTGTCCCTGGATAGAGACGTGCAGTAGGGCCTGTAAACCTGGAGTGGGTGTATTGGAGTTTAGCCCTTTGGCAGGGCAGCCAAAAATTGGGAGGCTCCACATTGTCCCTGGATAGAGACGTGCAGGAGGGCCTCAAAACATTTTTCCCATTGAAAAGGAGCGGGTCTCCTGTCGTTGTAATGCCCATTCTAAAAGAATGGGTGAAAAAATTTACCTCTGGGGTATACCTGAAACAACAGCCTAACTATTGTAACGGTCATCATGGTGGCACATGAGGAGAAGGAGGAGCAGTCCAGCGATTATCCAAAGTCCAGAAGTGTGTACCCATGGGTGAGTGGAGGTACATGGCAAATTCCCAGAACAAAATTTAAATTCCGCTGTCATTTGTTGGTGGTGTGGTGAAGTCTGGCCCAATCCAACCCTTGTTCATCTTGATCAGAGTCAGCCTGTCAGCATTTTCAGTTGACAGGCCGGTGCGTTTATCAGTAATGGTTCCACCTGCAGCACTGAAAACATGCTCTGACAAAACGCTAGCGGCAGGGCAGGCCAGGACTTCCAAGGCGTAGAGAGCCAATTCATGCCATGTGTCCAGCTTGGAGACCCAATAATTGTAAGGCACAGAGAAATGTCGCAGTACAGTTGTTGGATCTGCAAGGTACTCCTTCAGCATCTGGCCAAAGTTAGCATTTCTTGTGGCACTACCCCGCACCTCTGGGGCTGTGGTACGCGAGGGGCTGAGAAAACTGTCACACATCGTAAAGACTGTTCCCCTACCTCTGGCGGATTGGACTTGTGCCTGCCCCTCTCGGCCGTACGCCTTGGTTGTCCACCGATTCCTAACCTATGCCGCTAGCGTTCTGTGAGGGGAATGCTTTGCCTACTTCCGTCACTATGGCCTTCTGGAACTGCATCATTTTGGCTGACCTCTCCGCCTCAGGAATGAGAGACATAAAGTTCTCCTTGTAGCGTGGGTCTAAGAGTGTTGCCAACCAGTACTGATTGTCGGCCAAGATGTTCTGAACGCGAGGGTCACGAGCCAGGCAGCTTACCATAAAGTCAGCCATGTGCGCCAGACTCTTAACAGCCATCACTTCAGTATCCAGACCAACACGATGACTGAACATGCTGTCCTCCTCCTCCTCCTCATCTCCCCTGTCCTCTGGCCAGCCACGCTGAATCGAGGGTATGACTGGTGTGCATGTCATATCCTCAATTTGGCCAGAGAGTTGCTCCATGTCTTCATCCTCCTCCTCCTCCTCCACGTCATAGTCCTCCACTGCACGTTCTGATGAGATGAGGCTGGGCTGTGTGTTATCACCCACACCCACTACTGTTTCTTGCTCAAACTCATCGCTCTCCGCCTGCAACGCATCCTCTTTGTTTTTCAACAGAGACCATTTTAGAAGGCAGAGTAGCGATATGGTGACGCTAATAATGGCGTCATCGCCGCTCACCATCTTGGTGGAGTCCTCAAAGTTTTGGAGGACGGTACATAGGTCCGACATCCATCTCCACTCCTCAGGTGTTATGTGTGGAGTTTGACCCATTTCCCGATGGCTTAGGTGATGCAGGTACTCAACAACTGCCCTCTTCTGCTCACATATCCTGACCAACATGTGCAGAGTTGAATTTCAACGCGTGGGGACATCACACACCAGTCTGTGGGCCGGAAGACACAAACGGCGCTGAAAGTCGGCAAGGCCAGCTGAAGCAGCAGGTGACTTGCGAAAATGTGCAGACAGGCGGCGAACTTTTACCAGCAGATCAGACAGCTCTGGGTATGACTTTATAAACCGCTGAACCACCAGGTTGAGCACATGGGCCACGCAGGGAACATGCGTCAGCTGGCCTCGCCTCAAAGCTGCCACCAGGTTCCGGCCATTGTCACACACGACCTTTCCTGGCTTTAGGTTCAGAGGTGTGAGCCAGTGATCTGCCTGCTGTTTCAGAGCTGTCCACACCTCTTCTGCATTGTGGGGTTTGTCACCTATGCATATTAGCTTCAGCACAGCCTGTTGCCGCTTTGCAGAGGCAGTGCTGCAGTGCTTCCAGCTTGGGACTGGTGTGGAGGGTAAAGTGGATGAGGAAGCGCAGGAGGAGGAGGAGGAGGCTGAGGAGCATGACATTCCAGAGCTGTAGAGTCTGGGTGAAACCATGACTGAGGTTGGGCCTGCAATCCTTGGTGTGGGAAGGACGTGTTACGTCCCTCGCTCAGACTGGGTCCCAGCTTCCACAATATTAACCCAGTGTGCCGTCAAGGAGACGTAGCGGCCTTGCCCACAAGCACTTGTCCACGTGTCTGTGGTTAGGTGGACTTTGGCTGAAACAGCGTTGTTCAGGGCACGTGTGATGCTTTGTGACACGTGGTTATGCAATGCGGGGATGGCACATCTGGAGAAATAGTGGCGGCTGGGGACCGAGTAACGTGGGACAGCAGCCGCCATCAGGTCGCGGAATGCTTCCGTCTCCACCAGCCGGAAAGGTAACATTTCTAGTGCAAGAAGTCGCGAAATGTGATAATTTAGGACTGTGGCATGCGGGACGTTGGCAGTGTATTTGCGCCTGCGTTTAAAGGTTTGCTGAATGGATAATTGAACGCTGCGCTGGGACAAGGACGTGCTTGATGGTGGTGTTATTTGTTCTTGGGCAACGTCAGGTGCAGGGCCGGAGGCTTGTTTGCGGCCAGCATGGACAGGGGATTGGCTCCCGTGCACAACACGCGAAGACGTAGCAGTGACATCAGCAAGCACCCCTCCTCGATTCGGTTGTACTTCCCACAAAGTCGGGTGCTTGGCTGACATGTGCCTGATCATGCTGGTGGTGGTCAGGCTGCTAGTTTTCGTACCCCTGCTGATGCTGGCATGGCAGGTGTTGCAAATGGCCTTTTTAGAGTCATCTGGAGCCAACTTAAAAAACTGCCAGACTTGGGAAGACCTAACATTTGCACAGGCACCTTGTGTCGTGTTGTTGTTCCGGGGAACGGTTGCCTGCCTTCTGCCTGCGGACACGACCCTGCTTTTTACTGCCTGTTGGGATGCTACGCCTCCCTCCCCCTGTGCACTGCTGTCCTCGCTCTGCATATCCTCCTGCCAGGTTGGGTCAGCTACTAGATCATCCTCCACGTCGTCTTCCTCTTCCGCACCCTGATCCTCCTCCTGACTTCCTGGCAATTGTGTCTCATCATCGTCCACCCCTTGTTGAGACACGTTGCCAAGGTTCCCTTCGTGAGAACGTGGCTGCTCAAATATTTGGGCATCTGTACATACCATCTCATCACCCACTTCAACAGGAGCTGGCGAGATGCCAGATTTTGCGAATGGATACGTGAACAGCTCTTCCGAGTGTCCTAGTGTGGGATCAGTAATGTCCGTGGACGTGTACTCGGCCTGGTGGTAGGAAGGAGAATCGGGTTGGGAAATGTGCGGTGCAGTATCACGGCTACTGACACTTGACCGTGTGGAAGACAGGGTATTTGTGGAGGTGCCCATCTGACTTGAAGCATTATCTGCTATCCAAGTAACAACCTGTTGACACTGCTCTTGGTTCAAAAGTGGTGTACTGCTGCGGGCCCCAAGAATTTGGGACAGGATGTGCGAGCGAGTAGATTTGCCACTTTGTTGTTGCGAAATTAGTGCTTGCACATGACCTCGGCCTCTGCCTGCACCACCATCACGTCCACTTCCTTGTCCCTTGCCAACGCCCTTGCGCATTTTGCCTGTATACAGCGACAACAGACTGGTGACTGATCAGGTCACAGGAAAGTTGGATTTTAGACCCTAACCTGTATAAAGCTATCAAGTACAACAGTCCGGTGACTGTTCAGGTCACAGGAAAGTTGGATTTTAGAACCTGCCTGTATAAAGCTATCAAGTACAACAGTCAGGTGACTGTTCAGGTCACAGGAAAGTTGGATTTTAGAACCTGCCTGTATAAAGATATCAAGTACAACAGTCAGGTGACTGTTCTGGTCACAGGAAAGTTGGATTTTAGAACCTGCCTGTATAAAGCTATCAAGTACAACAGTCAGGTGACTGTTCAGGTCACAGGAAAGCTGGATTTTAGAACCTGCCTGTATAAAGCTATCAAGTACAACAGTCAGGTGACTGTTCAGGTCACAGGAAAGTTGGATTTTAGAACCTGCCTGTATACAGCTAGTCAATTTTGACAGTCTGGTGACTGTTCTGGTCACAGGAAAGCTGGATTTTAGACCCTGCCTGTATACAGCTAGTCAATTTTAACAGTCTGGTGACTGTTCTGGTCACAGGAAAGCTGGATTTTAGACCCTACCTGTATACAGCTAGTCAATTTTAACAGTCTGGTGACTGTTCTGGTCACAGGAAAGCTGGATTTTAGACCCTGCCTGTATACAGCTAGTCAGCTCCAACAGTCTCCTGAGGACTGTTCTGGTCACTGTAAAGCTTGGACTCAGATCTGGATCACCCTGCCTATATCCTCCTAGATTAGTCCTGACAAGGACTGTTGTGGTCAGCAGCAGTTTGCAGCCCTGCTCCGGATCTACCTATGAGGGCTGCAAATCTGTCCCTAAGCAGCAGCAGACACTCTCCCTACACTCACTGTCTGGATGGCTGTGTGCAGAGCACAGCGCGGCCGGGTCTTATAAAGGCTCGGTCATGCTGTGCAGGCCAGCCAATCACTGCAATGCCACAAGTAACAGGGCTGTGGCATTGCAGTGGTCTGCCAGCCAATCCCTGCATGTGGGCTGGCTCTCTAAAGAGTGCCAACATGCAGGGATGAGGACCACGAGCACAGCACGAGTATCGCGAGATTACTCGGTGCTCGCCGAGTAGCCCGAGTACAGTGATACTCGTGCGAGTACCGAGTAGTAGCGAGCATGCTCGCTCATCACTAATCATTATGTACAGAACACTGACATCAAACTGAGAAGAGTGAGGTCTCATAAATTCCATAAAGTCCTCCACTTCTTTTCCCCTAATATTCTTACGAGTTCAAAATAGGCTAATTGTGATCTGTGTTTGGAAGTAATTGTCAAATATTTTGCATATTCTTTTCTTATATTTTTATTACAGAGTATTGAGCAATGATGTTCTAAATTAGGGTTTATGCAAGCTACACATGTGGGCAAAATTGTTGTCACCCCTCGTTTAATAAAAGAAAAACCCACAATGGTCACAGAAATAACTTGAATTCGACAAAAGTAATAATAAATATAAAATCTATGAAAATGAACAAATGAAAGTCAGACATTGTTTTTTAACTCTGCTTCCACGGAATTTAAAAAACAATTAAAATCATGAAATAGGCCTGGACAGAAAATATGCTACCCTTAATATTTTGTTGCACAATCTTTTCAGGCAATCATTGAAATCAAGCGATCCTCTAACTGTCTATGAGATATCTGTATCTCTCGACAGGCATTTTGGCGACTCCTCAAGAGCACACTGCTCCAGTTGTCTCATATTTGAAGGTTGTGTAGCGCCCCTGTGACTAGGCGCCACAGAATGGTATTGCATTTATTATTTATGTGTAATATTATTGTAAGTTGCTAGTTTAGGATTTCAATCTTATGGAGTCTATTTTTACACTCACTTAGGACCGCACCACTTAGAGTAGGGGGAACTGGTAATATAGTAGTTTCCACCGGGTGGGGGCGGAGCTTAGGATAGAGGTAGAGTGACAGAAGACAATTTACCTCAGACGGTGCTGGGAAGGCAGACAGAGTGGTCAGGCCTGGCAGCCCAGCTGAGTGAAGGGTACCTCATCTTTATGTGGGGACCCAGGACAGAAGGCAACGGGCCAGGGCTGGTAGGAGCCAGCTGGTCATGTTGAGGGGACACCGGTGACACGGACAACCGAGGCAGCCAGGAGTTCATCCCTGACTGCAAAGCCGACGAGCTGCAGGCCCAACAGGACTGGGTTGCTGACAGCCCACAAGGTACCTCTCCCCTCAGGACTGAAAACCGGTTCAGGACACTAGAAGAAACTAAAAGGGACAGACATATACTGCGGTACTGGAAAGGAGCCTCTTTACTCTTTGTCCGGGTTGCCTTATCCAGACCGGGTAGTGGACAGACCTTATCTTCTAGATACAGAACGTAGGACTGGCGGGGGAGCTCTTCAAAGGTGGTGAAAGACTGAAAGAACTAGAGTCAGAAAGAAAGTAGTAAACCCTGAGAGACAAAGAATGGACATCTAGAGACTCCATAAGAGAAACCCTGAGTTGGCAACAACACCCTAAAACCAAACTGTACCGTGTTTTGTTATGCCATCAGCCGGTACCGAGTAAAACAAAGTTAAACTGGAACTGTTTCTGTTATTCTTCCTGCCGCAGCCCGGAGGGCTTAACATCATCAAGCAAAGGGGTAAGAACTGCACCACCATTACCATCACTGTCCTCCCTCACCGTCTCACCACAATAGCTGCCCTGAGGTAAGGGTCCACCTGTGGGGAGCTGTACCACACTCAGCTGCCTCATCCATCACCTCATTGGCCGGCTGGCAGCGCCGGTACCATCTTACCGGACTCTACAGGTGGCGTCACGTTCCCCTGTAAATAACCCCTTTAACCCCCACCGTTTACCATCAACATCTGGTATAATTGATCACCAGGGCACGGCACCGGTGTCCTGACCATCCGTGACTCCCCACACAGTAGCCCCGGTGTCCGAGTCCCTCACCCACCATAGCTCTGGTTGAGTCAGTTGCATTTTTCAGATGGCATGTTTCAGCTCATTTCAAAGATGCTTTGATTTTAATAGGATTTAGGTCAGGGCTCATAGAAAGCCATTTCAGAATAGTCTAATGTTTTAAGGATAAGAAAAAGAAAATTACCGGGCACTACTGACCACACTTTTCGCCTAAACAGGTTACACTGACCACCGGTGTTGCTCAGCCACATTTAGTCCAACATCAAAGAGATGGCACCGTGTCGTGGGGATTCTGCTTCTACGGGTACCGTAGAAACGGAATCCCCGCCAAACAGTGTCGTCGTCTTTCACCTCCACCCCCTCCCTGCATAAACTGTCCACCTGGACATAGGTGAAAAAAAAGAGCACAAAGAAACCAGTGAGTGCTGTTTTTCTCTTTGGATTATGATATTGATGTTAGTCCAATGTTTTAACCATGCTTGGGTGATTTTAGCTGTGTGTTTTGGTTCATTATCCCGTTGCAAGGCCTGCAACTGAGACCAAGCTTGATGACACTGGGCAGCACATTTCTCTCTAGAATCCCTTGGTAGTCTTGCGTTTTAGTTGTACTCTGCAAAGATTCAAGACACCCTGTGCTAGATGCAGCAAAGCAGCCACAGAACATAACAGAGCCTCCTCTATGTTTCATAGGAGGGGCAGTGTTTTTTCATTGAAATGCTTCATTTTTCTGTCTGTAAGCATAGAGCTGATTTATGATTTTTTTTTTTGCAATGGTGTACTCCTTGGTCATATTCCATGTAGTCCACTTTGGCTCAAACAATGATGGATGGTGTGATCTGACACTGATGTTCCTTAAGCTTGAAGTTCACCTTTAATCTTATAGAAGTTTTTCAGGGCTCCTTTATTGCCATTTGTATTATTTGTCTCTTTGATATGTCATCAATTTTACTCCTGCGGCCATGTCCAGGGAGGTTGGCTACAGTCCCATGGATCTTAAATTTCTGAATAAAATTTGCAACTGTAGTCACGGAAAGATCAAGCTGCTTAGAGATTGTCTTATAACCTTACCTTTAACATGCTTCTCTATCATTTTCTTTCTAATCTCCTGAGACAACTCTTTCCTTTGCTTCCTCTGGTCCATATTAAGTGTGGTACACACCATGTCACCTAACAACACAGTGAATATCTGTAGCACTACATACAGTTACACTGACTGATTACAAGATTGTAGGCACCTGTGTTGCTAATTAGTGGATGCACCTTGATTTAATATGTCCCGTTTGTCACATTATTTTCAGGGTACCATGATTTCTTTACTGGCCTATTTCAGGAGTTTAATACTTTAAACAATTGTGTGGAAGCAGGGTTGAGAAGCAATGTCTGACTTTCACTTGCTCATTTTCATAATTTTTTTATTATTATTACTTTTGGCAAATTTAAGTTATTTCTCTGACCATTGTGTTTTTTTTTCATTAAACGAGGGGTACCAACAATTTTGACCACATGTGTATGATAGCTTCCCTGATTGGCTACATTCTACCATGTGAAATGATCATTGCAAGACGGTATATGTAATCCTATATGGTTTCGCCTGAACTTATACCAGCCTTCTGTGGTTTCTGCAATCTCCTGCAATGTGTAAAATGGTGGAGCCATTTTTTGTTGATAATTTGTGAAAATAAAATCATAATTGTTCAATTTGCCATGACCTGCAAATTTCCTACTTTTTTACATGAATCCATTCATATTGAATCAATTTGCTCGCCTATGAGTTAATAGCTATGGGGCTCTTTTAGTATGTAAATGTGGTCAATTTATTACATATTTTTGGTCTCATATTTTTGGTCATATCACCCCGAAATACAGCAGATTGGGGTTCTGATCTGGCACAAATCCTAAATCTTATTAAAAGGATTGATATGGAGTTAAAGTTTTAGTCTTAGGATTGCTACCGTCAATAGGTGGCACTTGAGTTCGTCTACTTCCTCACTGAAGAGATAATTTGCATATTTCAAAGAAAAGCATTACAGCTAAAAGACTCTTCCTCCCTGCTTGCGTGCAAGATTAATCTCCTTAAGATGAATAGCTACTCCTTTGACCTCATCTTAACCCCTCATACAGTCATATCAGATCTCGTTAGTCATATTGAAAAGCTCAAGGTTGACTTTAAGGATTGCTACTTCCAATAGGTGGCACTAGAGTTCATCTACTTCCTCCCTGAAGAGAAAATTTGCAGATTTTTGTGATTGCAAATCCTTCCCTCAAATATGAATGGGGTATAAAATAAGCATTGATAATTATGATTGATCAATCTTTATGACTGTCTGCCAAAAAGCTGATCTGTCAGGTTTGGCATTTTTACTGAAACCATTAGCTGATTGTCTGACTCTTATACACATTGTCAACTTGCTTTTATTGAATTGTCTAACATACTCTAATACATTGCATTTTAGATTACTGTACTGCTGTCACTATTTTAGTTTAGTAAAGTGTATCTTTCTCAAAAGAATATTATTATTGAGCTGAAACGTAGTAAGAGATTTTAAAGAGAGCCTGCAAATGCCTCTTGGTAGTAGCGCATTCTGATACTTTACATACAGTACAGACCAAAGGTTTGGACACACCTTCTCATTCAAAGATATTTCTGCATTTTCAATGAAAATCGTAGATTCTCACTGAAAACATCAAAACTATGAATTAACACATGTGGAATTATATGCTTAACAAAAAAGTGTGAAATAAATGAAAATATGCCTTATATTCTAGGTTCTTCCAAGTAGCAACCTTTTGCTTTGATTACTGCTTTGCACACTTTTGGCATTCTCTTGATGAGCTTCAGAGGTAGTCACTTGAAATGGTTTTCACTTCACGGGTGTGCCCTGTCAGATTTATTAAGTGGGATTTCTTGCATTATAAATGGGGTTGGGACCATCTGTTGTGTTGTGCAGAAGTCTGGTGGGTACACAGCTGATAGTCCTACTGAATAGACTGTTAGAATTTGTATTATGGCAAGAAAAAAGCAGCAAAGTAAAGAAAAACGAGTGGCCATCATTACTTTAAGGAATGAAGGTCAGTCAGTCCGAAAAATTGGGAAAACCTTGAAAGTGTCCCCAAGTGCAGTTGCAAAAACCATCAAGTGCTACAAAGAAACTGGCTCACAAGAGGACCGCCCCAGGAAAGGAAGATCAAGAGTTACCTCTGCTGCGGAGGATAGGTTCATCCGAGTCACCAGCCTCAGAAATCGAAGGTTAACAGCAGCTCAGATTAGAGACCAGGTCAATGCCACACAGAGTTCTAGCAGCAGACACATCTCTACAACAACTGTTAAGAGGAGACTTTGTGCAGCAGGCCTTCATGGTAAAATAGCTGCTAGAAAACCACTGCTAAGGACAGGCAACAAGCAGAAGAGACTTGTTTGGGCTAAAGAACACAAGGAATTGACATTAGACCAGTGGAAATCAGTGCTTTGGTCTGATGAGTCCAAATTTGGGATTTTTGGTTCCAATCACCGTGCCTTTGTGCGACGCACAAAGATGAACGGATGGACTCTACATGCCTGATTCCCACTGTGAAGCATGAAGGAGGAGCTGTGATGGTGTGGGGATGCTTTGCTGCTTTGAAGCTCATCAAGAGAATGCCAAGAGTGTGCAAAGCAATAATCAAAGCAAAAGGTGGCTACTTTGAAGATCCTAAAATATTAGACATATTTTCAGTTGTTTCACACTTTTTTGTTAAGTATATAATTCCACATATGTTAATTCATAGTTTTGATGCCTTCTTTTCTTTTACAAAATTCTTTTTATTATTTTTGCAAAAGAAAAACATTAGAACAATATGGACATTGTGAACAGAGCTTAAAGTTCCAGAAGAATACAGATAACGGTCCACATAGTAGAATCGGTGTTATATCTAGCCGAGAACATATCATAAAATCAATTATAGCAATATGCGGTAAGATAGGTGTTAAAGAAGTATAGTACATCGGCGCAAGGGGTCCAGAGAGCGCTCGAGCAGATCACAGCCATAGATTCTGCCAATGATTGTAAAACCCATCCTGCGTGATAATATAGGTGAATCTAATGGAAATGTAGAGTCTCTGTGGGTGGAGATAAGGGGAGGGGGGAAAAATAATAAATTACTTATAGGGGTTTGTTATAAGTCCCTAACAATAATGGAAGTGGAGGAGAATATCCTCATAAAGCAAATAGATGAAGCAGTGACTCAGGGAGAAGTCATTATTATGGGAGACTTCAACTACCCTGAAATACATTGGGGAACAGAAACCTGCAGTTCTAGCAAAGGTAATAGGTTTTTGACAACTATGAGAGACAATTACCTTTCACGACTGGTTCAGGACCCAACAAGAAGGGGTGCACTGCTGGACCTAATATTAACCAACAGGCCAGACCGCATATCAAATATACAGGTTGGAGATCACTTGGGTAATAGTGATCATAAAATAATAAGTTTTCAAGTATCCTTTAATAAGATGTGTAGTAGAGGGGCTACAAGGACACTAAACTTCAGGAAGGCAAATTTCCAACGGTTGAGAGATGATCTTAGTGCAATAAACTGGGATGATATCCTGAGAGATAAAAGTACACAAAGCAAGTGGGAGATGTTTATTAGCATCCTGAATAGGGCCTGTGCACAATATATACCCTATGGGAATAAGCATGCTAGAAATAGGAGGAAACCACTATGGCTAAATAAGGCTGTAAGGGGTACAATAAATGACAAAAAGAAAGCATTTAGGGAAATAAAGCAAGTAGGTAGTGATGAGGCATTAAATAAATACAGAAAATTAAATAACATTTGTAAAAAGCAAACCAAGGCAGCAAAGATTGAGACAGAGAGACTCATTGCCAGAGAAAGTAAAAATAATCCCAAAATATTTTTTAACTACATAAATAGTAAGTAACTAAAAAATGATTGTGTTGGCCCCTTTAAAAATAATCTGGGTAAAAGGGTGGATAAGGATGAGGAAAAAGCCAAGATGCTAAATGACTTTTTTTCAACAGTATTTACACAAGAAAATCCCATGACAGACAATTAGATCAGTGATAACAAAAGCTGTCAATTAAATGTCACCTGCTTAACTCAGCAGGAAGTACGGCATCGTCTAAAAATCACTAAAATTGACAAATTCCCGGACCCGGATGGGATACACCCCAGAGTGCTGCAGGAATTAAGTACTGCCATAGATAGACCATTATTTTTAATCTTTAAAGATTCCATAATAACAGGGTCTGTACCACAGGACTGGCGTATAGCAAATTTGGTACCAATATTCAAAAAGGGAACAAAAACTGAACTTGGAAATTATAGGCCAGTATGCTTAACCTCTACTGTGGGTAAAATCCTAGAGGGTTTTCTAAGAGATGCTATACTGGAGTATCTGAAGAAAAATAGCCTCATGACCCAATATCAACATGGTTTTACGAGGGACCGTTCCTGTCAAACTAATCTGATAAGCTTCTATGAAGAAGTAAGTTCTGGACTGGACCAAAGAAATGCAGTGAATGTGGTGTATATGGAATTTTCAAAAGCTTTTGATACGGTGCCACACAAAAGGTTGATACATAAAATGAGAGCAATGGGGATAGGCGAAAATATGTGTAAGTGAGTTAAAAACTGGCTTAGCGATAGGAAACAAAGGTTGTTCATTAATGGAACACACTCAGGATGGGTCACAGTTAACAGTGGGGTACCACAGGGGTCAGTGTTGGGCCCGCTTCTTTTTAATATATTTATTAATGACCTTGTAGGGGGCATACAGAGTAGAATCTCAATATTTGCAGATGACACTAAACTCTGCAGGGTAATCAATACAGAGGAGGACAATTTTATATTACAGGAGGATTTATGTAAACTAGAAGCTTGGGCTAATAAATGGCAAATGAGCTTTAATGGGGATAAATGTAAGGTCATGCACTTGGGCAGAGGAAACAAAAGTAGTGATGGGCGAATCCTAAATTACTCGGAATCGCTTGACTCTAGCGAGTCCGAGCCCGGGACTCGCTACTCGTTGCGAGTCTAGCGAGTCCAATGTTAATGAATGGGGAAGCGAGTAATAGCGAGTAGTGTGAGATTTACAAATCGCAGATGTGTCTCGGAAGCTTCAGCCTGAAGCAATCCTAGTTTTGCCATTTATTTGCATTGGACTCGTTTACTTTGCAAGTAATCGCTGGGAAACTCGCACAGATAAGAGTCCTGTCTGCTCTGTGTGCTGGCTGCCGCAGCTCCAGGGTAGTGATGGGCGAATCCTAAATTACTCGGAATCGCTTGACTCTAGCGAGTCCGAGCACAGGACTCGCTACTCGTTGCGAGTCTAGCGAGTCCAATGTTAATGAATGGGGAAGCGAGTAATAGCGAGTAGTGTGAGATTTACAAATCGCAGATGTGTCTCGGAAGCTTCAGCCTGAAGCAATCCTAGTTTTGTCATTTATTTGCATTGCTCGTTTACTTTGTAAGTAATCGCTGACTCGCACAGATAAGATCCTGTCTCCTCTGTACAGGCTGCCAGCTCCAGGGTCCTAGAGCCCGCCTGCTGCCTGATGTAGCAGTGCTGAGATTGTTCTCAGTCTGCTCATTCCCTGTGTACAGACATGAATGTCTGTGCACAGAGATGATGTAGCAGAGCTGAGATTGTTCTCAGTCTGCTCATTCCCTGTGTACAGACATGAATGTCTGTGCACAGAGATGATGTAGCAGTGCTGAGATTGTTCTCAGTCTGCTCATTCCCTGTGTACAGACATGAATGTCTGTGCACAGAGATGATGTAGCAGAGCTGAGATTGTTCTCAGTCTGCTTATTCCCTGTGCATAGACATCTATATTTATGCACAGGGATGTAGCAGAGAGGACATCGCGTTTTGGACTGCGTCGGACGGAAGAGGATTTTTTTAATTAAAGATGGAGTCCCTAATGGCTTTTTTTTTTTATTTCTAATAAAAATTTTTCCTTGTGTTGTGTTTTTTTTAAAACAATTTAATAGAAATTCATGGCGGTCATGTCTAATATTGGCGTGACCGCCATAAATTTCGGGCTTAGGGTCAGCTGATAATACAAAGCTGGCCCTAACCTCTATTACCCAGCGTGCCACCGCTACCAGGGCCGCTGGAAGAGCGGGGTTCAGCGCCAGAGGATGGCGCTTCAATGAACGCGCCATCTTCTGGGGCGGCTGCGGGCTGCAATTTGCAGCGGGGGGTGCCCAGAAAGCTTGGGCATCCCTGCGCTGCGGATTCCAGCCCCCAGCTGCTTAGCTGTACCTGGCTAGACATAGAAATTGCGCGGAGCCCCACGCATTTTTTTTTAATTATTTCATGAAATTCTGAGATTCTGACTCTGAGACTCTGACTCTGAAATTCATGAAATAATAAAAAAAAAATGCGTGGGGCTCCGCGCAATTTCTATGTCTAGCCAGGTACAGCTAAGCAGCTGGGGGCTGGAATCCGCAGCGCAGGGATGCCCAAGCTTTCTGGGCACCCCCCGCTGCAAATTGCAGCCCGCAGCCGCCCCAGAAGATGGCGCGTTCATTGAAGCGCCATCCTCTGGCGCTGAACCCCGCTCTTCCAGCGGCCCTGGTAGCGGTGGCATGCTGGGTAATAGAGGTTAGGGTCAGCTTTGTATTATCAGCTGGCCCTAAGCCCGAAATTTATGGCGGTCACGCCAATATTAGACATGACCGCCATGAATTTCTATTAAATTGTTTTAAAAAAAACACAACACAAGGAAAATTTTTTATTAGAAAATAAAAAAAAAGCCATTAGGGACTCCATCTTTAATTAAAAAAATCCTCTTCCGTCCGACGCAGTCCAAAACGCGATGTCCTCTCTGCTACATCCCCTGTGCATAAATATAGATGTCTATGCACAGGGAATAAGCAGACTGAGAACAATCTCAGCTCTGCTACATCATCTCTGTGCACAGACATTCATGTCTGTACACAGGGAATGAGCAGACTGAGAACAATCTCAGCACTGCTACATCATCTCTGTGCACAGACATTCATGTCTGTACACAGGGAATGAGCAGACTGAGAACAATCTCAGCACTGCTACATCATCTCTGTGCACAGACATTCATGTCTGTACACAGGGAATGAGCAGACTGAGAACAATCTCAGCACTGCTACATAATGTCTGTGAGCAGGCGGGCTCTAGGACCCTGGAGCTGCACAGAGAAGACAGCTGGACTCGGCTCGCAAAGAAACAGCAGTTATCTGCGAGTTTCCCTGCTATCACTGGCACAGTAGCCAGTGATTACTCGCACGAGTCTAATGCAAACAATGGCAATCCTAGTTTTGTCAGCGTTTCTGACAAAACTAGGATTGATATTGATTTGCATTGGACTCGTGCGAGTAATCACTGGGAAACTCGCAGAGTACCGAGTCCTGCGAGTCCCTTACTACTCGCCGAGTAACGAGTCCTAGCGAGTAGATTCGCCCATCCCTACTCCAGGGTCCTAGAGCCCGCCTGCTGCCTGATGTAGCAGAGCTGAGATTGTTCTCAGTCTGCTCATTCCCTGTGCATAGACATCTATATCTATGCACAGGGATGAGCAAAGAGGACATCGCGTTTTGGACTGCGTCGGACGGAAGAGGATTTTTTAAATTAAAGATGGAGTCCCTATTGGCTTTTTTTTTTTATTTCTAATAAAAAATTTTCTCTGTGTTGTGTTTTTTTTAAAACAATTTAATAGAAATTCATGGCGGTCATGTCTAATATTGGCGTGACCGCCAAAAATTTCGGGTTTAGGGCCAGCTGATAATACAAAGCTGGCCCTAACCTCTTTATTACCCAGCGTGCCACCGCCACCAGGGCCGCTGGAAGAGCGGGGTTCAGCGCCAGAGGATGGCGCTTCAATGAACGCGCCATCTTCTGGGGTGGCTGCGGGCTGCAGTTTGCAGCGGGGGGTGCCCAGAAAGCTTGGGCATCCCTGCGCTGCGGATTCCAGCCCCCAGCTGCTTAGCTGTACCTGGCTAGACATAGAAATTGCGCGGAGCCCCACGCATTTTTTTTTTATTTCATGAAATTCTGAGATACTGACTCTGACTCTGACTCTGAGACTCTGACTCTGAGACTCTGACTCTGACTCTGAGACTCTGACTCTGACCTGAGACTCTGACTCTGAGACTCTGACTCTGGCTCTGAGACTCTGACTCTGAGACTCTGACTCTGACTCTGAGACTCTGACTCTGAGACTCTGACTCTTAGACTCTGAGACTCTGACTCTGAGACTCTGACTCTGAGACTCTGACTCTGACTCTGAGACTCTGACTCTGAGACTCTGACTCTGAGACTCTGACTCTGACTCTGAGACTCTGACTCTGAGACTCTGAGACTCTGAGACTCTGACTCTGACTCTGAGACTCTGACTCTGAGACTCTGACTCTGAGACTCTGACTCTGAGACTCTGACTCTGAAATTCATGAAATAATAAAAAAAAAATGCGTGGGGCTCCGCGCAATTTCTATGTCTAGCCAGGTACAGCTAAGCAGCTGGGGGCTGGAATCCGCAGCGCAGGGATGCCCAAGCTTTCTGGGCACCCCCCGCTGCAAATTGCAGCCCGCAGCCGCCCCAGAAGATGGCGCGTTCATTGAAGCGCCATCCTCTGGCGCTGAACCCCGCTCTTCCAGCGACCCTGGTGGCGGTGGCACGCTGAGTAATAAAGGGGTTAATACCAGCTTTGTTATACAAGCTGGTATTAAGCCCGAGATTCTTAATGTCAGGCCACGTTTGACCCAGCCACTAAGAATCTCCAATAAAGGGTTAAAAAAACAACACAGAGAAAATTTTTTATTTGAAATAAAAAAAAAAAGCCATTAGGGACTCCATCTTTAATTAAATAAATCCTCTTCCGTCCGACGTAGTCCAAAACGCGATGTCCTCTCTGCTACATCCCCTGTGCATAGATATAGATGTCTATGCACAGGGAATGAGCAGACTGAGAACAATCTCAGCTCTGCTACATCATCTCTGTGAGCAGGTGGGCTCTAGGACCCTGGAGCTGCACAGAGAAGACAGCTGGACTCGGCTCGCAATGTAACAGCAGTTACTTTGCGAGTTTCCCTGCTATCACTGGCACAGTAGCCGAGTCTAATGCAAACAATGGCAATCCTAGTTTTGTCAGCGTTTGCCATTGATTTGCATTGGACTCGTGCGTGTAAACGCTGGGAAACTCGCAGAGTACCGAGTCCTGCAAGTCCCTTACTACTCGCCGTGTAACGAGTCCTAGCGAGTAGATTCGCCCATCCCTAAACAAAAGGTATAATTATGTGCTTAATTGTAAAACACTGGGCAAAACTGTCACTGAAAAAGACCTGGGTGTATGGGTAGATGACAAACTCACATTTAGTGGCCAGTGTCAGGCAGCTGCTGTAAAGGCAAATAAAATAATGGGATGCATTAAAAGAGGCATAGACGCTCATGAGGAGAACATAATTTTACCTCTATACAAGTCACTAGTGCGACCACACTTAGAATACTGTGTACAAATCTGGTCTCCCGTGTATAAGAAAGACATAGCTGAACTAGAGCGGGTCCAGAGAACAGCGACCAAGGTTATTAGAGGACTCAGGGGTCTGCAATACCATGACAGGATATTAAACTTGAGGTTATTTAGCTTGGAAAAACGAAGGCTTAGGGGTGATCTTATAATAATGTATAAATATATGAGGGGACAGTATAGAGAACTTTCTAATGATCTCTTTACTCTTAGGCCTGAGACGGGGACAAGGGGACATCCTCTACGTCTGGAGGAAAGAAGGTTTAATCAGAATCAGAGACGCGGATTCTTTACTGTAAGAGCAGTGAGAATGTGGAACTCTCTGCCACATGATGTTGTAATGAGTGACTCACTACTAACATTTAAGAAGGGCCTGGATGCCTTTCTTGAAAGCTATAATATTACCAGTTATATACTGTATACTAGATTCTTTGATAGGGCGTTGATCCAGGGAACTAGTCTGGTTGCCATATCTGGAGTAAGGAAGGAATTTTTTTCCCCCAATGTGGAGCTAGTGTTGCCACATGGGGTTTCTTTGACTTCCTCTGGATCAACATGTTAGGCTATGGGTTGAACTAGATTGACTTAAAGTCTTCCTTCAACCTTAAAAACTATGTTACTATGTTATTATGTTACTATCTTAAGCTATGTTTCCTTAGATAAACAATGTATGCCCAGCGGGCGTAGTAAATCTCGGCGTCAATATCAAGGCTGAATGTTTCAGATAAGGATAGGCTGGGACGGGCGTACAGGGAAGGTATAAGGGGATGGGAAGTGGAGGGGAGGTATAAGAATGGGTAGGGAATTATGGGAGGTAAGTAGAAGCAGAAAAGGTAGGGTTAGCTTGGGCTTAGGAGAAGGGAAGGTATGAGAGGGGAGGGGAGATAGAGGTGTGAGGGGGTGGGGTATAAAGGGTGGGTTAGTCAAGCAACGTCTTTTGGAGCCCGCTATAGGGGTGCAGTTATGTAAAAGCAACATATAAGTGAACAATGCTTAAATGTTTATCTATAGTCGCACAAAGAGGGTGCGATAAACGTACAAAAAATACACTTGTCCAAAGGACCTATGTCTAGTGGACGTATGTGAAGGCACTTAATGAATGACTAGAAAAATATGTCTACTCAGGTGGCGTCCTTTGGGCCCTTCGATGAGGGGGACTTCGCTGTTCTCCTCTTGGAGCGCTGGGATTTCGGGGTCATCACCTGTTGCCAGGGCGGCGGGGTTGGGAACACCTGAAGCAGCGATGTTGCGTGGAAAGTCTCTAAGTCCGGATAGGTTTCCAGAACAATATCCAAAGTGGTGCATGCTGCTTTTATGTCTGTCGAAGACCTGGCAACTATGGATCTCTCTCCAGCCGTGATGTGAATGCCGAAGGGGAAGAGCCAATGGAATTTATGGCCTTTAGCTAGGACTGCTCCTGTGAAAGGCTTTAGGAGGCGTCGTTTTCTCAAGGTTGTTGCCGATAAATCTTGAAAAAGGAGGATTTTAGAGTCCACATAAGTAATGTCATTAGTCTCTCTGGCCCTGCGCAGCACCAGGTCTTTTATTCGATAGTCCAGAAATCTGCACAGCACGTCATGGGGGGTGTCCCCAGGTGTCGGTTTATTGCAGAGGGTACGGTGTACTCGGACCAGCTCAATATCATGTGGCTCCTCCTCTCTTAGCAATAACTTGAATATTTCTAGTGCTGCTTTGCCCAGAGCCTCGAATGCTACCGACTCAGGGAGGCTTTTGATTCGGATGTTGTTGCGGCGCTCCCTGTTCTCGTGATCCTCAAGGGTAGAATGGATTTGGTGAAGCTGTTGTTCGTGTCTCACCAGACATTCTAATAAGGAGTTGGAATGATGGATTATTGGTCCCTGCATATTTTCTAGGGATTCGAGTCTGTAGCCCTGGAGGGCTAGATCCTGTTTGATGTCTGCTATATCTCGCCCTATGGGTTCCAGAGCTTTCAAGAATAAACGTTTCAAGAATGATCTAGTGACCAAAGTGTCCTTTGCTTTGGTGCTTGTGTCAGATTCACACTCCATATCCGAGTCTGAGTCATCAGCATACGAGAGGGCGGGTTGTTTGCTTGATTTCTGGGTGCCCGAGAACTCACTTTGTTTGCATAGAAATTGAACAATGTCTGCTTGTGTGATCAACTTGGATGCCTTGGAAGCGGTCTTGGGGGTTTTTACGGTCGTTTTCACCATGTTATGACCAGATAATGTGTACAGTGTTAGGTCTTGCTTATTATAAGCTCCATGCCCCCTGCTGGCTGTCAAGCAGATCAGCATGTCATTATTTGGAATAGGAGATAGAGGGTTAACCCAGGATGAGAGTGTCTTTGGAGATCCTACTGGGACCTAGGTGGACAGCTCCAGATGATAGGAGAGTAGGGTCAGATTAGGTATGTGTGGGACTCTTGAATGTACCAGCAGTGAGAAGTTAATAGAGAGAGGGTTCCTTGTATATATCTGAGATACAGTCTCACTGTCTCGCATTTATAAGTGGCGTATCTACTGGCAGTAGGGGTAGTTCTCCTCCAACACTGTGTGCACTCAATAAGCAGGGGAACTCCCTGTTTGCTACCACAGGGCCCCAAGCATTCCCCCACAGTGGCAGCAGTACCCCAGCTGCTGCAGGAGTGCCCTCAGACCGGGAGCACCGATTATTCACCGTGGGCACCGGATGTGAATGAGAACACCCCCTCCCTGGTTCCAGCCTCTGAGTGTATGCCACAGAGTCGGCACTGCTATAACTGCAGCGTGCGAGTGCCGCCCGCAGCAGCCTGTAATGGCGGCAGGACCGGAAGTGGAGGGTCCGACTCTCTCTCCCTACAGTCTCCTGGTGTTTGCCTGTGGCCGGTGGCTCCCGTGTTGCGAGTTACTCGAGCTCCCCGCTGCCGGTCCGTTCCCGTGTAGTTCTGGTGTCACCTGTTTGATGCGCGGGCAGACCTGGTGGTGCCGGACCTCTGTCTCCTCTGATGCCTCCACCGGCCCCCACGTGCCCCGCTGTGTCGCCGCTCCCTCTCCGTGGGGTGGTCGGTATCACCGTTTGGTTGTGCAGGACGGGTAGACCGGAGATTAAGAGTCGCAGTGTCAGGAGGCAGGCGTTGTCTGGTGGTGAGCAGGTGATGTTCGGGGCCTCGTGCTGCAGGTATTGGGTGCCCGGCGTGTCTCGCCTGAGGGAATCGTTTTGATGCCTTCAGTGTGAATCTACAATTTTCATAGTCATGAAAATACAGGAAAATCTTTGAATGAGAAGGTGTGTCCAAACTTTTGGTCTGTACTGTACATTCGTATCTGAAATAACCTGTATCTGAAATAACCTGCTCAAGTTGTTGAACATGATCTACAATGTGAATATTAGATCTACAATGTATTAGTAACATAAATTATTTGGATCACACATCTGTTCTATCTGTAATGACAATGATTCCATCACCATTAACAAAAGCATAGCATTCTTTTGCCTCTGGGCATATACTGTATATATATTTTATACATAACAATTAAACTTTTCACAAAGTTTTCTTTATTTTCTTTCATTGTTTGATTTTGCATAACATGCATATGAATGTTATATATTAAGACAGAAATGAAACACATCAAATCTTTTCAATGCAACAGATGCTTTGCTCCAAAATATAAGCAAGCCGCAGGAAATATTTGCTCTATGGTGGTGTCAAATTGCATGGATAATTTAATAACTAATCATTTTAATTCCTGAAAACCAATATGTGATACATAATATAAGCATCAGAGCAACAAAATTAACCCTGTAGGCCTATGACATTTTTTAAAACCCATTAAATGATCTTAGTTGATTTACCTTATGTAGATATCTGTATACAAATGATATTCACAAAGAAAAAATAGTGGTAAAAATCTATAGATTCTAAAGTAAAATAAAAACTTTACTTAATCATATTCACAGAACAGTACCTTAATAGCTTTTCTACAAGAAAAATAATAATAAAATATCACATCATTATTTTCCTAATGTTTCATTCATCAAATATCTCATTGAATTACAAGTTAGAAAAATGTTTTCTCATATTGAGGAAAAAAGGGATAAAAAAAAATATTAAACACATTCTTATTATTAATTTTATAGAAAAAAAGCATAGTTTATTTAGTTTTTGGTCTGTTTTTCCATTGCCCAACGGTTAAGAAAATATAAATATGAATGAAAAATGTTGATGTTTCAAAGAGAAAGCCAAGCTAAGAGCTAATTGTGTAACGAGAACATATCGCTTTCCTGAAAGAGAACCTGAATGGCCCCAACTCTCCAAAATGTGTTGATCCAGAGAATATATGGTAAAAAAAACTTCATTAATATGACTACTACTTGTTATGGAGTTGGTCCAATTCCTTCATAAGCTTCATGGATCAGGTAAGCCTGGTGAAGAAGGTGGACCAGCTTTATACCAGGTGGCTAACATGTTTATAAACGTTTTGTCTTATCTCCTCTGGATCTTTTACATTCTTGACAGCACTCCCCAAATCTGATCTTTTTTCCAGCAATCCAAAGGACTTTAGTTCTGGCGCTTATAAATCCAGAAATGTTTTTGGAGGAATAATTCCTTACTATAAAGAGTGTTGTTCTTGCCTTGTACAAACCACATTAAGGGCCCTTTCACATCAGCGGATTAAGCAGGTGGCGCTGCTTGCAGCGTTTTTTTTTGCAGCCGCAAGTGCAGGATCTGCTGCATCCGACAGAACCGCACTTTACGCACCGGACCGTAAGCCCCATAGACAATACATGGGCTTGCCGGATCCGGGCCGCAAGTCGGCTGTTTGACGGCAGATCCGGCAGATGCAGCGCCATCTGCTGGATCTGTCACACATCAGCTTAATCTGCTGATGTGAAAGGAGCCTAAGGCCCCTTTCACATCAGCGGTTTTGCGCTGATCGCGGCAGTTGCGTTTTTTTCACAGCAACTGCCACGATTACCGCATAATGGCTGCACTTGCAGTTTACTTGCGGCAAGCCCCATACAATGTATATGCGGGCTTGCGGTATCGGCACTTGCGGCAAGTGCGGCTGTGAAAAAACCGCGGCATGCCGTGTTTTCTTCACGGCAACACCTGCCGCAAGTGCCAATACCGCCATTGCCGCACCTGCCGCAAGCCCGCATATACATTGTATGGGGCTTGATGCAAGTAAACCGCAAGTGCAGCCGTTATGCGGTAATCGCGCAAGTTGCGGTTTTTTCACTGCAACTGCCGCAATCAGCGCAAAACTGCTGATGTGAAAGGGGCGCAGTTGCGGTAAACGCCATACAAGGTATAGGCTGACTTGCGGCAGGTGCGGCAAGTGCGGTTTTGGCACTTGCGGCAGGTGCGGCCGCGAAAAAAAATGCTGTCAGCCGCGTTTTTTTTCGCGGCCGCACCTGCCGCAAGTGCCAAAACCGCACTTGCCGCACCTGCCGCAAGTCCGCCTATACCTTGTATGGTGTTTACCGCAATCCGCGCTGCAACCGTGCCGCAAGTGCAGCCGGTATGCGGTAATCGCGGCAGATGCGTTTTTTTTCACCGCATCTGCCGCGATTTGAAAAAAACGCTGATGTGAAAGGGCCCTAAGTGAGTAAAAAAATATTCATTGTATTTTATCAGTTATCATCTAAATAAGAGTTCTCTTTTCTCTATTTTTAATCTTACGCTAACACCCTGACTAGCCAGCCCTTTCTATAATATAAGTGATTACATTGTATGACAAAAAATGTAAAAATCTATTTACAATATTCTAATTAACTTTAGAATAGTTTAAAGGGTGTTATCCAAACTTTTCATTCCTGTAATTTAGTTGCCACATGTTGCCAAAAAAGTAGGAGCAGGCGGGGCATTGGCATGGCAACCGGTACTTGTCAATTTCATGATGAGAGGATGCATTTGTGGTGAGGCGCACACATATAAATCTCTTAATAAAAAAATTGTCTCCATCCCATTGTGGCATCCCTGCGGGGGATTGCCACAAGTTACACTGGTGCAAGGAATGACTGAAATCTTGGTCTGCTCAGCACACACCACCTACCACTCCAGACCTGAAGGGGGAGCTCTACTGGCTGCATTAAGTCAGTTCCCCTTTAAGAAGATCCAGGCTGAGAGGAGGAGACAGTTTGTCCCAGGAGACAGTTGGCAGTTAGTTCATGTGAGGAGAGGAGAAAGGAGGAGGCTGAGCTGCTGGTCTCTGGAAAAGACATAGGCCAGGACCAGAAGGGACAATTGTCGGCTGGCTATTCATACCCCAGGGAAGGGGCCTTAGGCAAGTAGAGGAGATAGGGAACAAGAAAAGGGATCTGAATATATTCCCCTTT
>JARQOC010000003.1:139291549-139308300 GCA_033576535.1 Allobates femoralis
TTCTGATTGCAATCATTTTCAGGAAGAAACTGAGTATTATCTGACAGAATTGCACGGGTGTCAATACTTTTGGCCACAACTGTAAATGTTCATTTTTTAATGACACCTTTCCAGGCTGCATCACGCTGAATAGTCTGCAGTATGTAAATGTTCATTTATTATTCACACCTTCCCAGGCTGGCATTCCCTCCCCCCATGCTCTGCCTCCTACTTGTTTAATTTTCATTTTGCTGTTCTGCATGGTGCTTCTGATGAGGAGGGGGAGATAGAGGAAGAGAGAGATGGCAGACACATATCCGAAAGCTCAGCTAAGTAAGGCAATCTCCTCCATTTTTTGGTCTAAGAAGAAGCCATGCTGTTTGTGAAAATATTCTGTGTGTTTATTTGAACATTTACTTTGCTGCATTCAAGGAGAACAGAGACAAGAGGATACAGCTCCCCCTCCTCCATCATGTGTGTTATATCTACAGAACTTTCCTCATACATGAGTGATGTCAATATATGAATATTCATTCCTTGGGGAGTGTGCAGCAGAGAACTAAGTGATCATCATGGTAATTAACAGATGGAATTAAGCTTTTTATTCACAGTGTACCCAGGATAGAGGGGAGTATAAATAAAATAAATATATGAATAGAAAGAGCTTAACCAGAGGAATTTTAAAACGATATCAGTTGCATATAGATATGTGAACTGACATATTCCCTTTAAGTAGAATTCATTTATACTGGAAGTTATTTGTTTCACTTAACCACTGAAATACTTTAATTTGTAGCTCTTGATTAAACAGCTTGCTGCATAATTTCAAATCTTGCTTCATAATTTCAATGCAGTTTTATTAGGTTTTTGTATTTTTTTGTTGATAGGGAATTTTTTGTGGTTAATGGAAAATCCAGGATGGTAGTAGATCTCTGTGCACTGTAAAAATACATGAAAATACATGACAGCAAAGTAGCTGCTAGAAAATTAAAAGAATTTGCTGCTCCAGTACAGAATGGTTAAGATTGTGGGTATCAGCCTTAAACAAGGAATTAACTACAGTATTTTTTGCTTTAAATGAAGCACCAGATTATAAGAAGCACCCCCAAATTTGGTGAAGGAAGAGAAAAAAACATTTCTAATGTTAAATGGGGTCCATCTTATAATGCCAGTGTCTGTCTTACAATCAATATACAGTGCCTACAAGTAGTATTCAACCCCCTGCAGATTTAGGTGGTTTGATAAGATGCAAATAAGTTAGAGCCTTCAAACTGCAAACGAGAGTAGGATTTATTAACAGAAGCATAAATCTTACAAACCAAAAAGTTATGTTGCTCAGTTGAATTTTAATAAATTTTAAACATAAAAGTGTGGGTCAATTATTATTCAACCCCTAGGTTTAATATTTTGTGGAATAACCCTTGTTTGCAATTACAGCTAATAATCGTCTTTTACAATACCTGATCAGGCCGGCACAGGTCTCTGGAGTTATCTTGGCCCACTCCTCCATGCAGATCTTCTCCAAGTTATCTAGGTTCTTTGGGTGTCTCATGTGGACTTTAATCTTGAGCTTCTTCCACAAGTTTTCAATTGGGTTAAGGTCAGGAGACTGACTAGGCCACTCCATCACCTTGATTTTTTCCCTCTTGAACCAGGCCTTGGTTTTCTTGGCTGTGTGCTTTGGGTCGTTGTCTTGTTGGAAGATGAAATTACGACCCATCTTAAGATCCTTGATGGAGGAGCGGAGGTTCTTGGCCAAAATCTCCAGGTAGGCCATGCTATCCATCTTCCCATGGATGCGGACCAGATGGCCAGGCCCCTTGGCTGAGAAACAGCCCCACAGCATGATGCTGCCACCAGCATGCTTGACTGTAGGGATGGTATTCTTGGGGTCGTATGCAGTGCCATCCAGTCTACAAACGTCACGTGTGTGGTTGGCACCAAAGATCTCGATCTTGGTCTCATCAGACCATAGAACCTTGAACCAGTCTGTCTCAGAGTCCTCCAAGTGATCATGAGCAAACTGTAGATGAGCCTTGACATGACTCTTTGAAAGTAAAGGTACCTTACGGGCTCGTCTGGAACGGAGACCATTGCGGTGGAGTACGTTACTTATGGTATTGACTGAAACCAATGTCCCCACTGCCATGAGATCTTCCCGGAGCTCCTTCCTTGTTGTCCTTGGGTTAGCCTTGACTCTTTGGACAAGCCTGGCCTCGGCACAGGAGGAAACTTTCAAAGGCTGTCCAGGCCGTGAAAGGCTAACAGTAGTTCCATAAGCCTTCCACTTCCGGATGATGCTCCCAACAGTGAAGACAGGTAGGCCCAACTCCTTGGAAAGGGTTTTGTACCCTTTGCCAGCCTTGTGACCCTCCACGATCTTGTCTCTGATGGCCTTGGAATGCTCCTTTGTCTTTTCCATGTTGACCATGTATGAGTGCTGTTCACAAGTTTGGGGAGGGTCTTAAATAGTCAGAAAAGGCTGGAAAAAGAGATAATTAATCCACACATGTGAAGCTCATTGTTATTTGTGCCTGAACTACTTCTTAATACTTTAGGGGGACCAAACAGAATGCTGGTGGTTTGAGGGGTTGAATAATAATTGACCCACACTTTTATGTTTAAAATTTGTTAAAATTCAACTGAGCAACATAACTTTTTGGTTTGTAAGATTTATGCTTCTGTTAATAAACCCTACTCTCGTTTGCAGTTTGAAGGCTCTAACTTATTTGCATCTTATCAAACCACCTAAATCTGCAGGGGGTTGAATACTACTTGTAGGCACTGTATATGTCCCTCATCCTTGTGTATATATATACTCCATTCTGTAATATATATCCCCTCATCCTAGTACGTGGGACCGCCCATGCTGGATATGACCCCCTGTGATAGTACAGAGCCTCCAATTCTGTATATGGCCCCCTGTGATGGTATATAGCCCCATATCCTGTATATTGCCCCCAGTGATGGCACATATCCGACATTCTGCATATGACCCCCAGTGATGGTACATAGCTCCCCATCCTTCATATGGCCCCCAGTGATGGTACATAGCCCTTCGTCCTGGCTATGGCCCCCACTCTTGCACTCACCCCACTGTCCTGCACTCACCCCCTCCATTCAGCATATGGCTTCCCCTCCTGCACTCACCCCATCACTCTTATATGTCCTTATGCTGGCGCTCAGCAAGTAAAATAAAAAAAAGCTGGTTACTTACCCTCTGTAGCTCCGGGCTCGCAGTGTCACTGTCATCTCCCTGTCTCTGTGCTGCTCAGCATCTGATGATGTGACTGGGGCCCACAGCTATGACATCATCGCTGTAGGCCCCGGTCACATGATGAGAAGTTGCCAGCCAGCACAGAGATGTTAGGAAAGCGGCAAGCTGTGAGCACGGAGCTGTGCAGGGTAAGTAATCAGCTTTTTTTATTTTACTTGTTGTGCGACACTATAGGGACATATAAGAGTGATGGTGTGAGTGGAGGGTGGGGGGGCATATGCACAATGGAGGGGGTGAGTGCAGGACAGAGTGCCATATGCACAATGGAGGGGCTGAGCGCAGGACAGGGGGCCACATGCACAATGGAGGCGGTGAGTGCAGAACGAGGGATGAGTGTAGGATGGGAGGTGACAGCAGGCTTGCACAATATGCACCACTCCCCAGTCCATATCCCAGCACAACTTCAGCACTGAGAGATGGACAGCGGCCACTGCAGTGCATATTAAATGAGCATATTGAACGGGGTCATGTGACCTCTCGCTGTCTCTGCAGCCCACAGCCAGCCTCCTCCAGCTCCCAGACACTGCTGCAGACCTGCTCGCCACCCCCACAGTAGATTCGGATAATAAAACACACACCCCACTTTCCCCCAACATTGGAGGGAACAAAAGTGCGTCTTATAAGCTGAAAAATACTGTAACTGGTTTGAGTTTTAAATCAGTATAGTTGCCAACCTGAGAAGTAAAATGTATAAGGAAATAAAAAAGGAGTAGTTTTGACCTCGTGGTCATGCATGTACTAGAGCTATTTTTTATCAACACTCTCTACTATTAGACTCATGAAAAATATTATAATGGGCAAATAAAAAGAATTTGTAACATTTACCATAAAAATTATGCATATATTGTTAATGTCACTATTTCTTTCATTTATTTATTTTTAAGTGGCAATAATTATATATAGGTAGCACAGAAAACATGACAAAGATTAACTTGGTAAATAAACGCTGTTCCTAAAAAGTATCTGATTGAATTGGATTTCTGTGAATCACACGCACAACCAGTTAACAAGGGGATTTATAGAACCTAAGCCTTTGGTAAGATAATTCTCCTGACACAGTTTTAACTCTTGTCATTTTTACTTATTTTTCCAGAATGATTTATCCACTTTTAGTTTTTATGAACTTTAAAGGCACTGTAGACTGTACCGAGAGATCCCTTACAACAACAAAAATGCTATGGGGAAGCTGTAAACATTCACTAATCGTGCACCTTCACAACGTGTAATTCCAAAAACATCTATATTCCTGAAATGTAACTCAACAAACAGCAGTCAGTAAGGAAAACATAAATACAACCTGTACCCTTTGATTTAAGAATGATATCTTTAGATGAAGGAAAGGATGAAGATTTTATCCTCGCTATACTTCTACTTTGTCTGAACATTGGTAGAGAACAGAGCAGGTCATCATATGCCTTTAGAAAACTGATGGATTTTCATGTGCATTGCTATTCGTTTATGATACATGAAAACATGACTTCAAATGTCGACAAAAAAGGTTGAAATGTCTTATTAAATGAATTCCTGCAGAGCTCTTTGATGAATAGAAATTGTTGACCATTTTAATGTGTATTTATCCAGGGTCATATCATATTGCTAAATCATACTTCATCTTCAGTCTTGTGTACCTTGCTTTGAAGTTGTGTGGAACATCTCAATCTGTAACCATTCCAATCATCAGAACTCTTAGAGCAGGGCATAATATTTCATTAAAGATATGAGTGGGTAAGCAAGAGAAAGGTTGCATTTAGAAAAGGATGTTATTATCCCGAGGCAGTGATGAAAATACACAGGAATCCGCCTGACTTCGAAAGCAAATTGAACTTCTAGTAGGTGTTTTTCTATTCTTGACTAAATAATACATTCTCACTGGGATTCATTCCAAATCACCAGAAATGTATTCCTTAAAAAAAAATACAGTTATCTGAGTTTAGAGCAGGCACAATCAATGTAATGACTGTTACGGCTGGTTGGCTTACTGTACATGAAAGGCAATCTTTACAGCAACACTTTGGTTTTGATATACCGTATGTAGGAATGTATTTTGTAAACTGATTGATGGCTGGAAAAGTCCATGGTAATTCCTGCAATATTCATGATCTCAAAATACATAAAATAGTGTAAGAATGATACTACTAATAATACAAAGATAAATAACAATAATAAAGAATGCTTTTGTTTAAACCATTACATTGCTTGTTCAGAATTATGGGAAAAGGTTTGATATCAGGTACAGATGAGCAGGATCATTTTGCAGCGAATGCCATTTGCTTCAAATTTATATTTTTTTCTAAAAAGTGGGTTAATTTGAGTTAGAACTTTTTTTTGAGTCATTTTATGCAAATCTTGATAAACGCAGACCCTTTTGTATATTTGGACCAGAAAAGGGGGTGAAAAAGATAAAAAAAATCTGCACTGTTACGCTGTCTTGCTTGCTAAGTACAGGTACACCCAGCCTCTTATATACTTCTCCACAGCACAAAACCTCCTTGTCAGCTAATTTCACTGACATCTGAAGTCATGACTAATGATGGGCGAACCCAAACTGTAAAGTTTAGGGTCCATACCGACCACTTAGTTTCCATGCACGGACCTCAACCATGGGCTTCCCTGAAAAGTCTGTACTACTGCTCAGGTTTGATCACCCAGGTAAAGGGCTAAGGGCCTGTAAAAAAAAAAAAAAAAGGAAAATGCCGATTAATGTAGGCGAATCATACTTACCATTTTCCGGAGCTGCAGTCACACTACTTCTGGGTCTGCACAGTAAGCCTTATGCATTTTCACTGCATACCTCCATCCACTCTCTGTGACAATGTCTGTGATTGGTGATTGTAATTTGACTGCACCCCCACCCACTGTGCTGGAGTATGTGATTGGTTGCCTTACGCATTTTTGTGTGGCAAGCAACCTGCTATCATATTAGTGTAAAAATAAATACATAATTGAAAAAAATGGCATGGGTCCACTGTATATTGATACATAGTGCAGATAAAGCACACAGCTGTAAGCTGCACCCGCAAGCCATGTGTGTTCTGTTGGCTGGGTATCAAAACACAGGGGAATCCATGTGGGTTTTTTAAAATTATTTAACTAAATAATTTTAAAATTGGAGTAAGGTTTCCTTCAATTTTGATTCTCAGCCAAGATAAAACACAAAGCTGGAAGTTGGTTTTCTGACCCTAGGGATGACCATAGTTATTAGGCTTCTAGTCTAAGAATAATAGCCTGCAGCCACCCCAGACTTGGCACATTCACTAGATGTACAAAATCTGGCACTTACCCAGCTCTTCCCGACTGCCCTGGTGCAGTGGCAATTGGGGTAATTTAGGGGGTTATTGACTGCAGTTAGCTGACAACTGACATCAAGTCCCTGGAGTGGGGATGCAAAGGTCCATGTGTATTTATTCACATATATAGCACCATTAAATCCACAGCACTTAACACACATCAAGAACACTGCCCCAGTTGAGGCTCACAATCTAAATTCCCTACCAGTATGTTTTTTGAAGTGTGGAAGGAAGCTGGAGTAAACCCATGTAAGCTCTTTCTCATTACTCAAAGCACTTGCACAAAGGGAAGATGAAGGAAAAGGACATCACATGCTATGTAAAAGTAAAGAATTGGCTAGAGGGATCAGCAAGAAGGGCAGGACAGTGAGGAACAGTGGTTGGATAGGGAATCAGAAAGGTGATTTTTTTTTATATTTGTACTTTTATTCATTTTTTCAGTTTGCTTCATATCTGTATATCTTTTTTACTACTTTACTTCCTGTGATGTTTTGTTGATATCTCAGCATATACTAGGAATTTTCAAATTGGACATCATCAGTAGTCTCCCCACATCTTTTATGACCCCTTTAAAAAGGACATAATCAGGGGACAGCACTGCATTCACTTACTACAACAATAAAATGCAGTGAAAGATGCTTCAAGAATTATTGCTGCAACCCCTCACAGCTTCTATATGTTAAACCATCTGAAAAAACTGGAGGGCTTTCCTCTAGTGGTGTCCCTATTTAGAGTCCCCAGTGAATGCTGGGACTTGAACAGAACATTAATGTAATAAAACAGAAAAAAGAATTACCGTATATACTCGAGTATAAGCCGACCCAAGTATAAGCCGAGGCCCCTAATTTTACCCTCCAAAACTAGGGAAACTTATTGACTCGAGTATAAGCCTAGGGGGGAAAATGAAGCAGACTCTCATCACGGTATACAGCCCCTCTCATCATGATAAATGGCCCCCCATTACTGGTATATAATCTCCCATCACTGGTATATAGGACCTCCATCACTGGTATATAGTTCCCCCCATCAGAGGTCACAACCCCCATCAGTGGAATACATGCCCCCCTCAGTGGTATATACAGGCCCGCCATTAGTGGTATATACAGGCCCCCCATCCAAGGTTATAGCCCCCATCAGTGGTATATACAGGCCCCCCCTTCAGTGATATATGCAGGCCCCCCATCAGTGATATATACAGGCCCACCAACAGTGATATATACAGGCCCCCCCATCAGTGGTATATACAGGCCCCTCCATCAGTGATATATATAGGCCCCCCTCAGTGGTATATACAGGCCCCCCATCAGTGGTATATACAGGCCTCCCATCAGTGGTATATACAGGCCTCCCATCAGTGGTATATACAGGCGCCCCCTCAGTGGTATATACAGGCCGTTCCATCAGTGGTATGTACAGGCCCCCCATCAGAGGTTACAGCCCCCATCAGTGGTATATACAGGCCTCCCATCAGTGGTATATACAAGCCCTTATCAGTGGTATATACAGGCCCCCCATCAGAGGTTACAACCCCCCATCAGTGGTATATACAGGCCCCCATTAGTGATACATACAGGCCCCCTTCAGTGGTATATACAGGTCCCCCAGGGGTATGGTATATATAGCCCCCCCAGTGATATATACAGGCCCCCCCAGTGGTATATACAGGCCCCCATTAGTGGTATATACAGGCCCCACAGTGGTATACACAGGCCCCCATCAGTGATATATACAGGCTCCGCCCAGTGGTATATACAGGCCCCCCCCAGTGGTATATACAGGCCCCCCCACCCCCAGTGGTATATACAGGCCCCCCAGTGGTATATACAGGCCCCCCAGTGGTATATACAGGCTCCCCCCAGTTGTATATACAGGCACCCCCCCAGTGGTATATACAGGCCCCCCAGTGGTATATAGAGACCCCCAGTGGTATATACAGGCCCCTCAGCGGTATATACAGGCTCCCCCCAGTGGTATATACAGGCTCCCCCAGTGGTATATACAGGCCCCCGTTGCTGCCGCACACCTGTAAGCGAATAGCTTTCATACTTATCCTCTTCGCTGTCACCGTGTGTCCTCCAGTATTCTTCCTGCTTCTACCCGGCATCATGTGACCGGTGCAGAAGCAATGACGCCATTGCGGCTGCGCCGGCCGGGTAGAAGCAAGAAGGAGACCGGTGTACCGCGGTGACAGCGAGGAGCATAAGTATGAAAGCTATTCTTTTACAGTTGTGCTGCAGCAACGAGGGGCCTGTTTATACCACTAGGGGGGGGGGCAACTGTATATACAACCGGGGGGAGCGCTGATAGTGCAATGTAACATGCACCGCTCCCCCTGCCGCTGATGGACAGGGGGATGCAGTGCATATTGCATTGCACTAATGAGCGGCCCCACGTGACCGGCCGCTCCTATTACAGCCTCCCCCGCCTGCTCCAGCCCCCGGACACTGCCCCCCCCCCCACTCTGAGCCGTCACTGACTCGAGTATAAGCCGAGGGGGGCACTTTTCAGCACAATTTTTGTACTGAAAAACTCGGCTTATACTCGAGTATATATGGTAACTATATAGGGAGGAAAATAGACCAAATTACTGAAGTAGTTAAAGTTTCAAAATATCTATTTATACAGTGCATTTTATGTATTATTCAAAACCTTTAATATCACAATAGCAGAATTACAAATGTTGCTATGTGTTAAAAAAAGGATTGTAGTGTTGTCACTTTAGGACTCAGTAATGGAGAAATGGAGGTGCGCTAAATAAATTCTATGGTTCTGTGTGTTTTTGATCCATCTCTGTGCTGCGTTTTTGCATCAATTTTTGTCAGACCAGCAAAGTCTATGGGATTTCTGAAATACTGTGCCGATGGCTGTGTTTTTTCCTAATCAGGAAAAGAACTACCAAGTCAATTAGCCACATCCCAACCTTTGACGTAGTACAACGTCAAAGGTCAGACCTAAATGTTTGTTGTGAATTCTGGTGCGGCACTCACATCAAACACCCGACATCTCAGCTGACCTCATCAGCTGAGATGTCGGGCTTCCAGCACCGATCAGATCTGAGATCCGATGAGTGCTGTTAACCCCTTGGATCTCCCTGTCATTCACTGACACCAGGATCCAAAACCGCCACGGTGGGGATCTCGCTGTTCTCCGCCTGCACCGGACATCCCACGATAAGATCGCGAGATCTCCAGCCATCACATGATTGCTTGGGGTCCTGCCGAGACCCCGGAAGCTATCACTGATCGCCTCCTGTGATGGGTTGGCAAGTGCTGCAAACCACTTATAGTATGCATTTGTGACAAATCCTGATGCGCTGCAGCTCATCAGGACCTGTCACAAGCAATCAAACTGTGCAGCAGTGTGCCTCCATATGGGGCTGTGTAAAATAAAGAATGAAAATGAATTAAAAAATAAAGTTTTTAAAAACATGAAAAAAAGCATAAACGTTCAAATCACCCTCCTTTACCCTATCTAATATATAATTGCCGTAGCGCACTTCCGTCATATTCGGCGATACTTCCGTCGTCGTGGACGTGGCTGCCAAACTGACGGAAGTGCGTTAGGGACACACACACACACACACCACACACACCACACACACCACACACACCACACACACACACACACACTCCAGTATACTTACCCCCGCCGCCATCCCGCTACACCGCTCCCGCAATGGCTCCGCCCACATCGTGGGTCTCCCGGCATGGCTCCGCCCACCTCACGAGACTCCCGCCATGGCTCCGCCCACCTCGCGGGACTCCTGCCATGGCTCTGCCCACCTAGCCTGCGCTGACCACAGAGCCTCCTTCCTGCGCTGACCACAGAGCCGCCGTCCTCTGCTGACCACAGAGCCTCCTTCCCGCGCTGACCACTCGACCACAGAGCCTCCTTCCTGCGCTGACCACAGACTCGCCGTCCTCTGCTGACCACAGAGCCTTCTTCCTGCGCTGATCACTGTGCCTCCTTCCTGCGCTGACCACAGAGCCGCCGTCCTCTGCTGACTACAGACCCACCGTCCTCTGCTGACCACAGACCCGCCGTCCTCTGCTGACCACAGAGCCCCCGTCCTCTGCTGACCACAGAGCCTCCTTCCTCTGCTGACCACAGAGCCCCCGTCCTCTGCTGACCACAGAGCCCCCGTCCTCTGCTGACCACAGAGCTGCCGTCCTCTGGTGACCACAGAGCCCCCGTCCTCTGCTGACCACAGATCACCCGTCCTCTGCTGACCACAGAGCCCCCGTCCTCTGCTCACCACAGAGCCCCCGTCCTCTGCTCACCACAGACCCGCCGTTCTCTGCTCATCACAGAGCCGCCGTCCACTGCTGACCACAGAGCCGCCGTCCTCTGCTGACCACAGACCCGCCATCCTCTGCTGACCACAGAGCCTCCTTCCTGCGCTGACCACTCTGCCTCCTTCCTGCGCTGACCACTCTGCCTCCTTCCTGCGCTGACCACAGAGCCGCCGTCCTCTGCTGACCACAGAGCTGCGGTTCTCTGCTGACCACAGAGCCGCCCTCCTCTGCTGACCACAGAGCCACTGTCCTCTGCTGACCACAGAGCTGCCGTTCTCTGCTGACCACAGAGCCGCTGTCCTGCGCTCACCACTCTGCCTCCTTCCTGCGCTGATCACACTGCCTCCTTCCTGCGCTGATCACTCTGCCTCCTTCGTGCGCTGATCACCCTGCCGCCGTCCTCTGCTGACCACAGAGCCGCCGTCCTCTGCTGACCACAGAGCCGCCGTCCTCTGCTGACCACAGAGCCGCCGTCCTCTGCTGACCACAGAGCCGCCGTCCTCTGCTGACCACAGATCCGCCTTCCTCTGCTGACCACAGAGCCCCCGTCCTTTGCTGACCACACAGCCGCCGTACTCTGCTGACCACACAGCTGCTGTACTCTGCTGACCACACAGCTGCCGTACTCTGCTGACCACACAGCCGCCATACTCTGCTGACCACACAGCTGTCGTACTCTGTTGACCACACAGCCGCCGTCCTGCGCTCACCACTCTGCCTCCTTCCTGCGCTCACCACTCTGCCTCCTTCCTGCGCTGACCACTCTGCCTCCTTCATGCGCTGACCACAGAGCCGCCGTCCTCTGCTGACCACAGAGCCACCGTCCTCTGCTGACCACAGAGCCGCCCTCCTCTGCTGACCACAGAGCCGCCGTCATGTGCTCACCACTCTGCCTCCTTCCTGCACTGATCATTCTGCCACCTTCCTGCGCTGATCACTCTGCCTCCTTCCTGCGCTGATCACTCTGCCGCCGTCCTCTGCTGACCACAGAGCCGCCGTCCTGCGCTCACCACTCTGCCTCCTTCCTGCGCTCACCTCTCTGCCTCCTTTCTACGCTCACCACTCTGCCTCCTTCCTGCGCTGACCACTCTGCTCCTTCCTCTGCTGACCACAGAGCCGCCGTCCTCTGCTGACCACAGAGCCACCGTCCTCTGCTGACCACAGACCCGCCCTCCTCTGGTGACCATAGAGCCGCCGTCCTCTGCTGACCACAGAGCCTCCTTCCTGTGCTGACCACAGAGCCTCCTTCCTGCGCTGACCACTCGACCACAGAGCCTCCTTCCTGCGCTGACCACAGACCCGCCGTCCTCTGCTGACCACAGAGCCTACTTCCTGCGCTGACCACTCTGCCTCCTTCCTGCGCTGACCACAGAGCCGCCATCCTCTGCTGACTACAGACCCACCGTCCTCTGCTGACCACAGACCCGCCGTCCTCTGCTGACCACAGACCCCGTCCTCTGCTGACCACAGACCCGCCGTCCTCTGCTGACCACAGACCTACCGTCCTCTGCTGACCACAGAGCCCCCGTCCTCTGCTGACCACAGAGCCCCCGTCCTCTGCTGACCACAGAGCCCCGTCCTCTGCTGACCACAGAGCTGCCGTCCTCTGGTGACCACAGAGCCCCCGTTCTCTGCTGACCACAGAGCCCCCGTCCTCTGCTGACCTCAGAGCCCCCGTCCTCTGCTCACCACAGAGCCCCCGTCCTCTGCTCACCACAGACCCCGCGTTCTCTGCTCATCACAGAGCCGCCATCCACTGCTGACCACAGAGCCGCCGTCCTCTGCTGACCACAGACCCGCCGTCCTCTGCTGACCACAGAGCCTCCTTCCTGTGCTGACCACTCTGCCTCCTTCCTGCGCTGACCACTCTGCCTCCTTCCTGCGCTGACCACAGAGCCGCCGTCCACTGCTGACCACAGAGCCGCCGTTCTCTGCTGACCACAGAGCCGTCCTCCTCTGCTGACCACAGAGCCGCCGTCCTCTGCTGACCACAGAGCCGCCGTTCTCTGCTGACCACAGAGCCGCTGTCCTGCGCTCACCACTCTGCCTCCTTCCTGCGCTGATCATACTGCCTCCTTCCTGCGCTGATCATTCTGCCTCCTTCGTGCGCTGATCACCCTGCCGCCGTCCTCTGCTGACCACAGAGCCGCCGTCTTCTGCTGACCACAGAGCCGCCGTCCTCTGCTGACCACAGAGCCGCCGTCCTCTGCTGACCACAGAGCCGCCGTCCTCTGCTGACCACAGATCTGCCATCCTCTGATGACCACAGAGCCCCCGTCCTCTGCTGACCACACAGCCGCCGTACTCTGCTGACCACACAGCCGCCGTACTCTGCTGACCACACAGCCGCCGTACTCTGCTGACCACACAGCCGCCGTACTCTGCTGACCACACAGCCGCCTTACTCTGCTGACCACACAGCCGCCGTCCTCTGCTGACCACAGAGCCGCCGTCCTGTGCTCACCACTCTGCCTTCTTCCTGCGCTCACCACTCTGCCTCCTTCCTGCGCTCACCACTCTGCCTCCTTCCTGCGCTGACCACTCTGCCTCCTTCCTGCGCTGACCACAGAGCCGCCGTCCTCTGCTGACCACAGAGCCACCGTCCTCTGCTGACCACAGAGCCGCCCTCCTCTGCTGACCACAGAGCCGCCGTCCTGCGCTCACCACTCTGCCTCCTTCCTGCACTGATCACTCTGCCACTTCCTGCGCTGATCACTCTGCCTCCTTCCTGCGCTGACCACTCTGCCTCCTTCCTCTGCTGACCACAGAGCCGCCATCCTCTGCTGACCACAGAGCCACCGTCCTCTGCTGACCACAGACCCTACTTCCTCTGTTGACCACAGAGCCGCCGTCCTGCGCTCACCACTCTGCCTCCTTCCTGCGCTGATCACTCTGCCTCCTTCCAGCGCTGATCACTCTGCCTCCTTCCTGCGCTGATCACTCTGCCGCTGTCCTCTGCTGACCACAGAGCCGCCGTCCTGCGCTCACCACTCTGCCTCCTTCCTGCGCTCACCACTCTGCCTCCCTCCTGCGCTCACCACTTTGCCTCATTCCTGCGCTGACCACAGAGCCACCGTCCTCTGCTGACCACAGAGCCGCCCTCCTCTGCTGACCACTCTGCCTCCTTCCTGCGCTCACCACTCTGCCTCCTTCGTGCGCTGATCACCCTGCCGCCGTCCTCTGCTGACCACAGAGCCGCCATCTTCTGCTGACCACAGAGCCGCCGTCCTCTGCTGACCACAGAGCCACCATCCTCTGTGGACCACAGAGCTGCGCTCCTCTGCTGACCACAGAGCCGCTGTCCTGCGCTCACCACTCTGCCTCCTTCCTGCGCTGATCACTCTGCCTCCTTCATGCGCTGATCACTCTGCCTCCTTCCTGCACTGACCACAGAGCCGCCCTCCTGTGCTGACCACAGAGCCGCCGTCCTTTGCTGACCACAGAGCCGACGTCCTCTGCTGACCACAGAGCCGCCGTCCTCTGCTGACCACAGAGCCCCCGTACTTTGCTGACCACACAGCCGCCGTACTCTGCTGACCACACAGCCGCTGTACTCTGCTGACCACACAGCCGCCGTACTCTGCTGACCATACAGCCGCCGTACTCTGCTGACCACACAGCCGCCATACTCTGCTGACCCACACAGCCGCCGTCCTCTGCTGACCACAGAGCCGCCGTCCTGCGCTCACCACTCTGCCTCCTTCCTGCACTGATAACTCTGCCACCTTCCTGCGCTGATCACTCTGCCTCCTTCCTGCGCTGACCACTCTGCCTCCTTCCTCTGCTGACCACAGAGCCGCCGTCCTCTGCTGACCACAGAGCCACCATCCTCTGCTGACCACAGACCCGCCCTCCTCTGTTGACCACAGAGCCGCCGTCTGCGCTCACCACTCTGCCTCCTTTCTGCGCTGATCACTCTGCCTCCTTCCAGCGCTGATCACTCTGCCTCCTTCCTGCGCTGATCACTCTGCCGCTGTCCTCTGCTGAGCATAGAGCCGCCGTCCTGCGCTCACCACTCTGCCTCCTTTCCTGCGCTCACCACTCTGCCTCCCTCCTGCGCTGACCACTTTGCCTCCTTCCTGCGCTGACCACAGAGCCACCGTCCTCTGCTGACCACAGAGCCGCCCTCCTCTGCTGACCACTCTGCCTCCTTCCTGCGCTCACCACTCTGCCTCCTTCCTGCGCTGATCACTCTGCCTCCTTCCTGCACTGATCACTCTGCCGCCCTCCTTTGCTGACCACAGAGCCGCCGTCCTCTGCTGACCACAGAGCCACCATCCTCTGCGGACCACAGAGCCGCGCTCCTCTGCTGACCACAGAGTCGCTGTCCTGCGCTCACCACTCTGCCTCCTTCCTGCGCTGATCACTCTGCCTCCTTCCTGCGCTGATCACTCTGCCTCCTTCCTGCGCTGACCACAGAGCCGCCCTCCTGTGCTGACCACAGAGCCGCCGTCCTTTCCTGACCACAGAGCCGACGTCCTCTGCTGACCACAGAGCCGCCGTCCTCTGCTGACCACAGAGCCCCCGTACTCTGCTGACCACACAGCCGCCGTACTCTGCTGACCACACAGCCGCTGTACTCTGCTGACCACACAGCCGCCGTACTCTGCTGACCATACAGCCGCCGTACTCTGCGGACCACACAGCCACCATACTCTGCTGACCACACAGCCGCCGTCCTCTGCTGACCACAGAGCCGCGTCCTGCGCTCACCACTCTGCCTCCTTCCTGCGCTCACCACTCTGCCTCCTTCCAGCGCTCACCACTCTGCCTCCTTCCTGCGCTGACCACTCTGCCTCCTTCCTGCGCTGACCACAGAGCCGCCGTCCTCTGCTGACCACAGAGCCACCGTCCTCTGCTGACCACAGAGCCACCCTCCTCTGCTGACCACAGAGCCGCCGTCCTGCGCTCACCACTCTGCCTCCTTCCTGCACTGATCACTCTGCCTCCTTCCTGCGCTGATCACTCTGCCTCCTTCCTGCGCTGATCACTCTGCCGCCGTCCTCTGCTGACCACAGAGCCGCCGTCCTGCGCTCACCACTCTTCCTCCTTCCTGCGCTCACCACTCTGCCTCCCTCCTGCGCTGACCACTTTGCCTCCTTCCTGCGCTGACCACAGAGCCGCAGTCCTCTGCTGACCACAGAGCCACCGTCCTCTGCTGACCACAGAGCTGCCCTCCTCTGCTGACCACAGAGCCGCCCTCCTCTGCTGACCATAGAGCCACCCTCCTATGCTGACCACAGAGCCACCCTCCTCTGCTGACCACAGAGCCGCCCTCCTATGCTGACCACAGAGCCGCCGTCCTCTGCTGACCACAGAGCCGCCGTCCTCTGCTGACCACAGTGCCGCCGTCCTCTGCTGACCACAGAGCCCCCGTCCTCTGCTGACCACAGAGCCCCCGTCCTCTGCTGACCACAGAGCCCCCGTCCTCTGCTGACCACAGAGCCCCCGTCCTCTGCTGACCAGAGCCCCCGTCCTCTGCTGACCACAGAGCCGCCGTCCTGCGCTCACCACTCTGCCTCCTTCCTGCGCTCACCACTCTGCCTCCTTCCTGCGCTGACCACTCTGCCTCCTTCCTGCGCTGACGACAGAGCCGCCGTCCTCTGCTGACCACAGAGCCGCCGTATACAGTGCCAACCACTGAGCCACCATATACAGTGCCAACCACTGAGCCACCGTATACAGTGCCAACCACTGAGCCACCGTATACAGTGCCAACCACTGAGCCACCATATACAGTGCTAACCACTGAGCCACTATATACAGTGCTAACCACAGAGGCACCATATACAGCGATAACCACTGAGCCACCATATACAGTGCTAACCACAGAGGCACCATATACAGTGCCAACCACTGAGCCACCATATACAGTGCCAACCACTGAGCCACTGTATACAGTGCTAACCACTG
>JARQOC010000003.1:139308400-139529378 GCA_033576535.1 Allobates femoralis
GTTTGGCCGGGGTAACCGCGGTAGTTGCGCTTTTTTTCACCGCAACTGCCGCGATCAGCACTTACTGCTGATGTGAAAGGGGACTAAGGGATACATTGGTGGAATCAAGTTATCTCCCCATATATGATGCGATTGTTAGATGGAGGAACAAAAACCTAGTAAAAAATTCCCTTTAAATAAATTTTACAGTATTTTACCCTATGTTTTATAATTCCCTACTTCATACATCCTAAGACATTAGCAATAAATATCTATTGGTTTTATATCTACAAATATTGGAAGAAGTCCCAATGTGTGAAAAAATTGTGAATATTCAATGCACCATAAACCTCTTTATATTTGTTTTCTTTTTTGTCTTCACTAAAAAGATATTGTGAGCGGGTCACTCTGTAAACCACATTTTCTAGGTCATGATGTTAGAATTGTGAATGCTTGTATGTGAGTGGTAGAAGAAATATGAGGAATTACTAACTCAATATTTATCATTGTTATATGAATGGAAAATGGATTTTCAAACAATTTTTAGTTATATTCCCACCTCCAATGTTTATTTAACAGATTTGTATTTGCGGAAGTTATAGACTGTATCCCTCCGTCACATTTCTGGAAGATTACCTATTCATTTTCAGCCGGTAGACTTACTGCTGTTTCTAATATTGCATATATAAACAATGGCTCTGATTGGAATGGAGTGCTATAATCATACTTCATATGGGGATCACTTTCACCAGATGTCTTATTGTCAATGTTAGTTGTACTGTCTTCAAGTGTAATCTAGTTTTTGTAAGTCAAACCATATAATTTATAGTTCCTGATGGAGAATTGAGTTTTGTAAAATAAAAGGAAATGTGAATATATATTTACATTTAAAAGAAGGATCTCGTAAAGTTGATTCCTGATGCATAATGCATTACTAGATTTCTTAATTTTCACTTCTGTTAATGATTTTAGGATAAAACTAGACAAATAAAATAAATACATGTGGCATTTAGTAAAAGGGGGCTGGCACTTTTTATTTTTAGGGCACTTACAAAAATGGAACAATATCAGCCTTACCCCGGTTGCTCCAGTGCTGGATGGCCAACCTCTTCTTGAACCTCTCCAATTATGGGAGGGACAGAAGAACCAACAATCTTGTAAGGACAAGATTTTTTCTGACCTACACTCCAACCTATTTTTAAAACCAGATCCTATATTACACCCTTAATAGTCCCATCTTAATTTCATTTGAATTGCCAATAATTATTAAAGCTAAAATATACAACAAAAAATAGCTAAAAAATGCAGATATCATTCTTCACTACTACTTTTAAGTACTGTTGTGAATGCTTTTTATGTAAAGAAAAAGCCTGGGAAGAGACCATGACTGACAAGTATTGTGCTTCCCTACATGTAAACATCACTATTAGCAACAGGTAAGATATTGTAAAATGGCCTTATCTTCATATTATATAATCCAAACCTGAGGTCTAAGTATATATGATCATGCATTGCTATTTTGTTGTATTTTCTGCAGCTAAATCCTGATCTCTAAGCAGTAAAAATGATGCAACCAAAACATAGGGTTTGCTGCATTTTGGATGCTTTTCTTGATGCATTTTTAATGCATTTTCAGGATCCCTAAAGGTACCGTTATACAGTACGATATTGTGAACGATATCGCTCAAACATCACAGGTTTGGAGTTGTTCAAGCGACATCGTTACTACCACGTTGCGTGTGACTCTGAGATATGGTTACGATAAATTGTTGGATCGTTGATCGCAGATTTGAGAACATGTTCGCAACTCAGACAATCCACGATCAGCCAAACCGCTGCATCGTTCTGTGTGACACCGCGATAACGATGTCATTCACGACTTTGCCTATTCACATCAGTGAACAAGTATTGTTCGCTGGGTTGTACGAAGGATAGCTGCTCACTGGATCGTTGGTGCGTCGTGCACGATATCTACATGTGTGACATCTCACCAACGATCTCTAAACTATGTCCTAACGACTGCCCCACCCTTAGAGGTTGCTGGTGATATCGTTTCAACATTGAGACGTGTAATGGTACCGTAAGCTTAGCTTTGCTTCCACCTTGCATGCTTAAAAAATACAAGGTGTTAAGCTGCTAAGGCAAAATGTGTGTGAAATAGTGATGAGCGAGTAGTGAACTATTCGGATTCAGATTGCTCTATCGAATACTTTGAAATGTTTCATTACTTGTTACTCATTACTCATTGAATGCAAGTCAATGGAGAACTCACATGGATCCAAATACTGAAACAATAAATGCTACCCGAACCCAAATATCTTACTACTCACTCATTACTAACATAAAACCATAAAAATTAACTTTGATCAAATTATCTAGAGGAAAAAGTTTTTATGTCTGAAAAAACAATTACTATTTTGAACAATAGAGCTGGATTCATGCACGAAGCTCAGTAATAAATTAAGCTTATATGAGATCATGGAAAAATACACAATTGTAGATGCATAAACAGTAGGGGAAGATGAAGTGGTCAGATATTGTTAACCTAAGGCACATCACTAATTGAATTATCCCTAATTAAATTAAACAGTACTTGAAGTGAAAGAGAAAGACATAGATTGCTGTAAGAATAATACTTACATCAGCTCATGTGAGAACAAGACATGTGCAATGTAGAGTACCAGGCTCTGATACGACACTTTTAGCCATGATTGGTAATTAAAGATTTTATGGGCAATTTTAGAGGTTAGTGTAGAAGTTTATGAAGAAGTTATTGAGTAGGCCAAAAATAGATACCTTTAATATAATATATATCATTTTAGTCTAAATTTTCAAGATTTTTCACATAACACCAGTAGATCATCACATGTGAACTTCTTCAGGAGACTTCCTATCTTCACGGTCACTAAAGCAGATATCTCACAGTGGCATGTGCTCTTCACATCACATGGTTAGAGAGGGACTTTTCTCCATGATCATCACTTGTCTTCACTATGAGCCATGTACCCAAGTGTTCTTCCTTTCCTCATATTCTATGCAGTGTGAGATCCAGCATACAGTTAAACCTTCTCTGTAATCCAAGTAAACAGACTGTTCCTTCAGTAGTCTAAGGCCGGGTTGGATCCGATCCAAGGCTGTCCGATTTTTGGCCCCATAGTAGTCTATGGGGCCGGATAGAAGCCAGATGGCAGCTCTATGCCATCCGGTTTCTATCTGTCCGGGACAATCCAGGAGAATAGAGAATTCTCCCACGGACACAAAAACGCTGCTTGCTTATCTCCTCTAATTGGCAATTCCAGGATTGCCCCTGATTGTCCTGGATTCGCCCAGATCCTCCCGGATCTGGGGCAATCTGGCGCTCCCTAACATGAGAGCCTATGGGGCCGGATTGCCCAGATCCAGGAGGATCCGGGAACCGGACCCCTGCGGCTGCACACCACAGTTGTTTCAGGACCGTGGCTAGCTCCCTGCAAGGCGCGGTCCTGATTCATCCGGTGCACACCGGACCATAGGGCATATTAGCTCTCCGGTTCTTTGTGCTGATCCGATCCGGAGCTGTCAGGTTCATCCTGACAGCCTCGGATCGGATCTTACCCGCAATGTGAAGCCGGCCTAAGGGTTTATTGGTCCACAGGTCATTTAAGTGTGATTGATAGTGATTCATCAATTATGTGTGTGATCAGTGGCGCACCCAAGGGGGGGGACCTACGTGTCTGGACCCCCCCCCTTTGGACGGCCCTGAGAAGCTGAGAAGCCGTTTTCGTGCAGTATTAAGCATTAATTAGGTGTTCAAATTTACAAAAATCGCTTGGCTTTTAGGGGGGCTTCGCTCCCCCAAACCCCCCCACCGGGGGCTTTGCCCCTCGGAACCCCGCTGGGGGGTGACACCCCCCTTTCAGGGCCGGTGTGTGTTTCTTGGACCCCTACCTTGGGAAATTTCTGGGTGCGCCACTGTGTGTGATTAAACCATACAAATGCAGATAACATAAATGAGTACTGGGTATATACATCTCATACAAACAACTATCTATTATATAAAACCCGAAGGCCACTTCCTGAAAAGGCGAAGGCCACTTCCGTGACGGACTTCGCCCAGGGGCTGGTGACGTCATCCAGTGCAGGGCCCCCCTGCTACAGGCAGCGGCACAGGAACGTTCCGACCTCGGAAGTTCCATCTGCCCTCCAGCCACTCCCCTCCACCCTCTGCCATTGCTGTCTGCCCAGAGGCCGCCCCTCATGTATCATGTCCTCAGCCTCTGCTCCACACATCAGTACACTGTCAGGAGGAGGCGCCCGGCAGTGCAGGGGTTACAGCCGAGCCTCCAGTGTGTGCGGCCGGCTCCTCCCCGCTCTCCGCACACACATTCCCCGGGTGCCCGGCCAGTGAGGAGGTGGCAGCGGCAGCACATGGCAGCCGGGGGGTAGCTGCACTGACAGGAGGCGGCTGACACTGGAGGCTGACACCCGGGATCATGCTGCACAGCGCAGTCTCCACAGCTCCGCACTGCTGACACCGGGGGACACCGCGCTCAGCACCAGGAGGGGACGCTGAGGTGAGAGCCGGCCTGCAAGGGATTAACAGGTCCTCTGCGTCCTTTGCCCCCTGCCCCCTGTCCTCTGCCCCCTGTCCTCTGCCCCCTGTCCTCTGCGCCCTCTGTGTCCTCTGCCCCCTGTCCTCTGCCCCCTCTGTGTCCTCTGCCCCCTCTGCGTCCTCTGCCCCCTCTGTGTCCTCTGCCCCCTCTGTGTCCTCTGCGTCCTCTGTGTCCTCTGCGTCCTCTGTGTCCTCTGCCCCCTGTCCTCTGCATCCTCTGTGTCCTCTGCCCCCTGTCCTCTGCCCCCTGTCCTCTGCGTCCTCTGCCCCCTGTCCTCTGCGTCCTCTGCCCCCTGTCCTCTGCGTCCTCTGCCCCCTGTCCTCTGCGTCCTCTGCCCCCTGTCCTCTGCGTCCTCTGCCCCCTGTCCTCTGCGTCCTCTGCCCCCTGTCCTCTGCATCCTCTGCCCCCTGTCCTCTGCGTCCTCTGCCCCCTGTCCTCTGCGTCCTCTGCCCCCTCTGTCCTCTGCCCCCTGTCCTCTGCGTCCTCTGCCCCCTCTGTGTCCTCTGCCCCCTGTCCTCTGCCCCCTCTGTGTCCTCTGTCCTCTGCCCCCTCTGTGTCCTCTGCCCCCTGTCCTCTGCCCCCTCTGTGTCCTCTGCCCCCTCTGTGTCCTCTGCCCCCTCTCCTCTGCCCCCTCTGTGTCCTCTGCCCCCTCTCCTCTGCCCCCTCTGTGTCCTCTGCCCCCTGTCCTCTGCCCCCTCTGTGTCCTTTGCCCCCTGTCCTCTGCCCCCTCTGTGTCCTCTGCCCCCTCTGTGTCCTCTGTGTCCTCTGCCCCTGTCCTCTGCCCCCTCTGTGTCCTCTGCCCCCTATCCTCTGCCCCCTGTCCTCTGCCCCTGTCCTCTGCCCCCTGTCCTCTGCCCCCTCTGCCCCCTCTCCTCTGCGTCCTCTGCCCCTCTGTGTCCTCTGCCCCCTGTCCTCTGCCCCCTGTCCTCTGCGTCCTCTGCCCCCTCTGTGTCCTCTGCCCCCTGTCCTCTGCGTCCTCTGCCCCCTCTGTGTCCTCTTCCCCCTGTCCTCTGCCCCCTGTCCTCTGCGTCCTCTGCCCCCTCTGTGTCCTCTGCCCCCTGTCCTCTGCGTCCTCTGCCCCCTCTGTGTCCTCTGCCCCCTGTCCTCTGCGTCCTCTGCCCCCTCTGTGTCCTCTGCCCCCTGTCCTCTGCGTCTTCTGCGTCCTCTGCCCCCTGTCCTCTGCGTCCTCTGCCCCCTCTGTGTCCTCTTCCCCCTGTCCTCTGCCCCCTGTCCTCTGCGTCCTCTGCCCCCTCTGTGTCCTTTGCCCCCTGTCCTCTGCGTCCTCTGCCCCCTCTGTGTCCTCTGCCCCCTGTCCTCTGCGTCCTCTGCCCCCTCTGTGTCCTCTGCCCCCTGTCCTCTGCGTCTTCTGCGTCCTCTGCCCCCTGTCCTCTGCGTCCTCTGCCCCCTCTGTGTCCTCTGCCCCCTGTCCTCTGCGTCCTCTGCCCCCTCTGTGTCCTCTGCCCCCTGTCCTCTGCCCCCTGTCCTCTGCCCCCTGTCCTCTGCCCCCTCTGTGTCCTCTGCCCCCTCTGTGTCCTCTGCCCCCTGTGTCCTCTGCCCCCTCTGTGTCCTCTGCCCCCTGTCCTCTGCCCCCTGTCCATTGCCCCCTGTCCTCTGCCCCCTCTGTGTCCTCTGCCCCCTCTGTGTCCTCTGCCCCCTGTCCTCTGCCCCCTGTCCTCTGCCCCCTGTCCTCTGCCCCCTCTGCCCCCTCTGCCCCCTCTCCTCTGCGTCCTCTGCCCCCTCTGTGTCCTCTGCCCCCTGTCCTCTGCCCCCTGTCCTCTGCGTCCTCTGCCCCCTCTGTGTCCTCTGCCCCCTGTCCTCTGCGTCCTCTGCCCCCTCTGTGTACTCTGCCCCCTGTCCTCTGCGTCCTCTGCCCCCTCTGTGTCCTCTGCCCCCTGTCCTCTGCCCCCTGTCCTCTGCGTCCTCTGTGTCCTCTGCCCCCTCTGTGTCCTCTGCCCCCTCTGTGTCCTCTGCCCCCTCTGTGTCCTCTGCCCCCTCTGTGTCCTCTGCCCCCTGTCCTCTGCCCCCTGTCCTCTGCCCCCTGTCCTCTGCGTCCTCTGCCCCCTGTCCTCTGCGTCCTCTGCCCCCTCTGTGTCCTCTGCCCCCTGTCCTCTGCCCCCTGTCCTCTGCGTCCTCTGCCCCCTGTCCTCTGCCCCCTGTCCTCTGCGTCCTCTGCCCCCTGTCCTCTGCGTCCTCTGCCCCCTGTCCTCTGCGTCCTCTGCCCCCTGTCCTCTGCGTCCTCTGCCCCCTGTCCTCTGCGTCCTCTGCCCCCTCTGCGTCCTCTGCCCCCTCTGCGTCCTCTGCCCCCTCTGTGTCCTCTGCCTCCTCTGCCCCCTGTCCTCTGCGTCCTCTGTCCTCTGCGTCCTCTGCCCCCTGTCCTCTGCCCCCTCTGTGTCCTCTGCCTCCTCTGCCCCCTCTGCGTCCTCTGCCCCCTGTCCTCTGCGTCGTCTGCCCCCTGTCCTCTACGTCCTCTGCCCCCTGTCCTCTGCGTCCTCTGCCCCCTGTCCTCTGCGTCCTCTGCCCCCTGTCCTCTGCGTCCTCTGCCCCCTGTCCTCTGCGTCGTCTGCCCCCTCTCCTCTGCGTCGTCTGCCCCCTCTCCTCTGCGTCCTCTGCCCCTCTGTGTCCTCTGCCCCCTCTGTGTCCTCTGCCCCCTCTGTGTCCTCTGCCCCCTCTGCGTCCTCTGCCCCCTGTCCTCTGCGTCCTCTGCCCCCTGTCCTCTGTGTCCTCTGCCCCCTGTCCTCTGCGTCCTCTGCCCCCTGTCCTCTGCCCCCTCTGCCTCCTCTGCCCCCTCTGCGTCCTCTGCCCCCTGTCCTCTGCCCCCTCTCCTCTGCGTCCTCTGCCCCTCTCCTCTGCGTCCTCTGCCCCCTCTCCTCTGCGTCCTCTGCCCCCTCTCCTCTGCGTCCTCTGCCCCCTCTCCTCTGCGTCCTCTGCCCCCTCTCCTCTGCGTCCTCTGCCCCCTCTCCTCTGCGTCCTCTGCCCCCTGTCCTCTGCCCAGCCGCCTCTGCCCCCTGTCCTCTGCCCAGCCGCCTTTGCCCCCTGTCCTCTGCCCAGCCGCCTCTGTCCTCTGCCCACGCCGCTGCGCTGACCACTCTGCCCACGCCGCTGCGCTGACCAATCTCACCGCACTCACTGTTAACCACTGAGCCACCGCACTCACTGTTAACCACTGAGCCACCGCACTCACTGTTAACCACTGAGCCACCGCACTCACTGCTAACCACTGAGCCACCGCACTCACTGCTAACCACTGAGCCACCACACTCACTGCTAACCACTGAGCCACCGCACTCACTGCTAACCACAGAGCCGCCTGTATACACACAATTCATTTCACCGCACTCCCGTAACTATTAGTAAATAAACTATATATGGATTCTAGACTACCCGATTCTTTAGAATCGGGCCGCCATCTAGTTAATATATACAGTACAAAAGATAATAAAGTAAATAAGAGGCTTCCATGGAACACACACATTCCTAATAGACATAATACCTTGCTATGTACCAAATTGCTGTATACACTGTAACTTAGCAGCAGGTTTTACAGTATAAAATACACAGCCAGGAGTAAAACTCTAACCACATATACTTTTGGAAGGATGGTGGGTTTGCAAAAGCAAGATAAACTTGTTTGTCTGTATAAATTTTGTTTCATTCTATATTAAAATGACTGCTTAACCAGAGATGCCAAGGGGCTGATCTTCAATGCACTGGGTTTTTAAAGGAGAAGACACTGAGATATGCAGATAATACTGCTAGATGGTGCTAATCACATTAAACAACACAACAAGATAACATGTCACATTACAGATTTTATAACAACTGGCACATTTCGCATAATCATCTATTACTAAGTCTAAAAAGGCAGAACATTATTTTTACAGAACATTGAGCAGAAGACTAGCAATGGTTGTTGAGACTTCTGTGCATGCATCCATAGTCTGAACTAGGAGTGTCAGATCACCTTTTTTATATCATCATAAGTCTTAGTGACTTAGGCTAGGGTCACTTTTGGAAGGCTCATTGCGATTACCGCATCCAGATCTGGATGCGGTGATCGCATGAGCCTTCAGACACATTTTGTGTTCAAAATGTGTCTTTAAACCTGGATCCGGTAACCGGATTGTTCAGAATGTGCAATCCGGTTGCCAGATTCATTGTTTATCCCTGCTGCCGCAGGGATGAACAAAGGGTTAATGTTAATAATAGATGTGGGCACCATGACTCCAGGGAGTGGCCACCCTCCCTAGAGACATGGTGACCATATGGAGCAGCATACGAAGGGTTAATTCGTTTTATTACTGTATTGCCGGCTATTGTCAGCATTTACTATTTTATGAATTAAAGCCGACGGCTCCTCCCTGTGGAGGAGATACAGTACGTAATGTGCGTACTGTATCTGTCACTATCCATGGTCCTGAAAACATTAACGTTAGTTCTATGGGCAACGCACCGCCATAAACCCGCCGGCTTCAATTCATAAAATAGTAAATGCCGGCAATAGCTGGCAATACAGTAATACACCTAATTAACCCTTCATTTTCTGCCCCATATGGTCACCATGTCTCTAGGGAGGGTAGGCACTCCCTGGAGACATGGTGCCCACATCTAATATTAACGTTAACCCTTTGTTCATCCGTGTGGCAGCAGGGATGAACAAAGCATCGGGCTACTGCAGGCATTCACATGTTCCTTGCGGTAGCCAGACGGGCTCCCATAGGAGCACATTATAACATGCCTGCTGCGGTTTGCAAACCGCTCCGAAAACTGCATCCTGCATGATTTTTACCGCAGGCTGCAAATCCGGAAGCGGTAACCGGATTGCATGTAGTGCAATCTGGTTTTATAATGGGCTCCTATGAGCTGCGGATCCAGATCCAGTTTTAAGCATTTTTACAGCTCAAAACCAGATCAGGATCTGCATTTGCTACCGTAGGTGTGACCCTTGCCTTGTTTGCAATAGTAACAACATTGCTCATCCATGTAGCAAGCATTCAATTGTTCCTTGCTCCTGTGTATTCTACATTTGGCTTGCACTGAAGTGCCAGATTCTGCTAAAGAAACATTTTTTCAGCTTTACATGGCTGACTGATGATACTATTCGCTTTATGTCTTTGCTGTATATTTCTCATTGCTGTGCATTGCTAGAACAGAGCATGAAACTTCTAAGAAAAGTGGAAATTGGGTAAGAGAAATGCTCATGACTTCAGACTGCAATAATGACTGTCTTGCGACTTCTCCTTCTTTCTTCTCATGTAGTGGATCAGCTGCCTTCAGACCTATTTGCCCTGTACACATGCAGTAGAAATTTTCATGGAGGAATCAAATTATGGACACTACAGAAAGCAAAAAAATCAATCCACATTTTTGCCTACTGATCTTAAATTTATGAAGAGTGGACAACCTTGCTCTCCAGCATTATTATTAAGTGCTGCAGTCAATAACTGGGCTCATCATTGATGCCAAGTAAGGTAATTGATCCAAGTGATTAATTGCCTACATCAGCATCATTGTATCTCAGTTATTTCATTTTATATAAAATATAATGGCATGCAGAGCCCAAATCAAAGATTCAATCACTGTCCAAATATTCTGGGCATTAGTAAAAAGTCTAGATATTAGTCAAAAATGTATACCCCGTTAGTATTATAGATACTGGAGGATAGAGATAAATATGTAGTCCTGATAACACTTTAAAGTATATGAAAGTCTGTAAAATTATCCTGACAAGACAAGATATAAAAAAAAACTTCCATTAAAGGGCTAAAGTAAATTGTTTAGAAGAAATTTAGTTAAGCAAGTTTGACACACTTTAGCTATCTAAGGCCGAGTTACATGGTACGATATCGTGAACGATATTGCATAAACATCACAGGTTTCGAATCGTTCAAGTGACTTTGTTGCGTGTGACACTGAGATTCAATTATGATAAATCGTTGGATCATTGATCGCAGATTTGAGAACATATTCTCAAATCAAACGATCCTCGATCAGCCAACCTGCTGCATCGTTGTGTGTGACACCGCGATAACGATGTCATTCACGACTTCACCCATTCACATCAGTGAAAAAGTATCGTTCGCTGTGTTGTGCAAACGATAGCTGCTCGCTACATCATTGGTGCTTCGTGCACGATATCTAGCCTTTATTGAGCCATCAGGTGTAAAGCGACGTTTCGTGAACAATCTCCCTTCCTCTAGCTATTAGGCTAAAAGATGGGAGATTGTTCCCAAAACGTCGCTTTACACCTGCTAACAGGTTAAGCGGATAGAAAAATAAAATACAATTTGCCACATAGTTTAAGAATAAGGTCAGGGGACTGTAGTCCAGCGTCTTGTCATCTAGATTAGGGGAAAAATAATAATAATTGTCTCAAGGTACCGTCACACGCGGCAATATTGCTAGGCAATTTCACTGGCAATTTGCTGGTTGCAGTGAAATCATAGACACATTGTTCCATTTGTACACGGCAAAAAAATAGAACAATATGGCTAGCGCTGCGCAGCGCCATAGATCTACTGTAAAAGCCTTCAGGACCTCAGACAGCGCATATACTACACGTACATTACGTATAATATGCGCACCGCTCACAAGGGAGCCGGCGGCTTCATTCATAAAAATGTACAGAGCCGACAGGAGTTGGCTTACTGTACATCAGCAATTAACTCATTATATGCGCAGCTGAGTGGGTGGTATGTCTCTAGGGGGGGTGGGCACCCCCTAGCGACATTATGGCCACAAGTATTAGCAATATTTATTATTTTTAAACAGTGATAACACTTTGCTTATCCCGGTGGCAGCCATGATAAGCAAAGTATATATGGATACCGCATTGCTCAGGATACACATCCTGAGCAATCCAGTTACCGCATAGTGGGGCATAGAACCGCTCTGAAAACTGCAGCCTGCATGATTTTTCATGCAGGCTGCAGAGCCGGAGCCAGTAACTGGATTGCTTGTAAAGCAATACGGTTTTTATAATAGGCTCCTATGAGGAGCGTTTCCTGCTCCGGTTTTGAGCTTTTTAAAAAAAAACACACATGTGACCCTAGCCTAAAGGATCAGGTTTTAAAAAAAAATGGAAGTGTGACCCTAGCCTGTGTCCATGATTTCACTGCAACCAACAAATTGCCAGTGAAATTGCCTAGCAATATTGCCACGTGTGATGGTACCTTTAAGTGGTCTCACATGTGAGTTGGGCTAAGTATCTACCTTTTTAGTTTTGGAAATTCAGATATCGCTACAGTATACAAGTGTAAATGGCAAAAAATGTGAATTATTATCAACAGGAATACAATCCATGACATTTTTCCAATTGGTGTTAATGAGAATTGTTCCAATAACTCAGATCTGTCAACAAGGGTAACATTTTTTAGAAGCAAGAGGTGATTTTATATACTTTTGATTGCTAAACTCAGTAAGTGTATGTGCACACTGGGAGGATTAGTGTCGGTTTTTCAGCGAAATTCGCCGGCGGATTAGCAGCATTTTTATGCAAATTTATGTAAATCGTAAGCAGCATATGAGCTTTCATGTAAACCTATGGGATTGTGAAAACGCTGTGCACACAGTGTCGGTTTTGACTGTCGGTTTCGCCGGCGGATGAGCGGATTTATGGCGGAATAGCGGCATCCAACATGATCCTTTTACCGCCAGGTTTAGCAGCGTTCAGTGGCAGAAAAGTCATGCAGCATAAGCAATGGGGCTGTGCACAGCCGCCTGTAAACCGCCGCTAAACGCCCATCCGCCTGTACAAGCAGAAAAGTGGGAGGTCCAGAGACAGGAAGCAGGAAGAAAAACAGAAGAACAAGAAGCAAGCAACATGGAGTGGTATCGCAGGATGGAGATCCCAGTGCCCCGTCTTCTGCTTCTGGTAATCAGATCAGGAGTGTATAATGCTGGAGGGCTGCAATGTAGACTTGTGGAGAGCTAGACTGTGCTGGAGGGCTGCAATGTATACATTAGGAGAGCTGGACTGTATAATGCTGGAGGGCTGCAATGTATACATTGGGAGAGCTGGACTGTATAATGCTGGAGGGCTGCAATGTATACATTGCGAGAGCTGGACTGTATAATGCTGGAGGGCTGCAATGTATACATTGCGAGAGCTGGACTGTATAATGCTGGAGGGCTGCAGTGTATACATTGGGAGATCAGGAGTGTATAATGCTGGAGGGCTGCAATGTATACATGGGGACGCATATTGAAGTAATCATCTTTGTTGTTGACTTTTAGATCGAAGCCCGGCCAGAAATATGGGACCAGGGATGTGAATCCTACAGTGACAGGATCCTTAAGGCCAGTCGTGGAACTCCCTGTGCCGTGAACTTTACCCACTATTCGCAGAGGCTGATCGTGATCTTCAAAATAAAATAGGTAAATGACCTATTTCACAGAATCAAGGAAATGACCAATTGTTTTCCAATACAGAACTAAATTTTTTGTTTTATTTTTTTGGGGTAGAAAAAGACCTAAAAAGCCGATGGAAATCGGTCAGAGATGCTTTCCAAAAATTCATCACAAAATGTGAGAAAAGTGGGTCTGCACCGCCTGCCAGGAAATGCCCTTACTACCATGAGCTACAATTTACTCTCACCGGTAGAAATTTGCGTCCGTAAGTATTTTTGGCATAACTTCAGAAAACATACCATATATAGTTGGGTAAAACGCTATTCAAACGTTAGTCCAAAAATGTGGACAGAAAAGTACCATACTCGGCTTACAAGCCGTTGTGATCATGGAAATGTGTCTTTGGGTGTTTGCATGGGCCTGGACGAGGATGGTGGAGACAGGTATGGGTGGGGGTTGCTGATTGAGCGCCACGTCACATGGTGCGGCTACTGGCATATGCACGCCTCACTCTGCCCATCACAGCGCCAGAGTGAGACGTTCACTATGCGATAATGGCAGCCCCCTCAGTGACAGGCAGAGCCACAGTGTATGCAGGCACCCCTTGATCATTGAACTTACCCTGAAGTGACTGTCATCACGCTCAACATAGCATTACTCCCTTCGTACTCAGGCTGTTTTGTGGTAAAGAGCATTTTACCACACTATTCAAGCGCTGTTACAACACCTTAGACACTAGTCTATATTTTTTAACAGTTGTTAGTGGTAAAATTGAAGTTAGTCGTTGTCACAAGGTAAACTATGTCATCTTAATATTTGTTTAACTATTTATTTTAATGTCTAGAACTCAAGGGAACATTCCTCCTCCTCCTACGCCTCCTTCATCTGAACAACATGGAGCCGAGAGTGGGCAGATTGCTACGGAACCTGGGACCCCCTCAATCCAGGATGTTAGCATAGGCGTTTCCTCCTCGGGAACATCCACTCCGGATGTTGAAGGTCAAGATTTGGGAGCAACTGGCAGATTCAGTGAGAATTCTGCCTCAAGTGCAACTCGCACTTCTTCTTTTGAGACGGGCTCTCCAACACCCAGATTAACAACGAGTGGCAGACGTGTACCCCGAAGCAATGCTGGTCGCGGCAATGTTCCATCCTTTGCGAATGAGGCACTCACATTTTTGCAGAAGGCCGGCAATGATGACGAGTTTGATCACGTTGGAGCACATGTTGCATGCTGCTTAAGAAAGATGCCACCTGAGCGGTACGCCGCATTAATGCCAGTTCTCTATGGACTTCTAAACATCTACCAGGGTAAAGACCCCGTTCCAGATGTACCAACCGTTATGCTTGGTCTCTACCAATTATTTCATGGACAGAACCCCAGACCAGTTGTGTCTGGCGGCCAGGACAGACAATGTCCAACGGCGCCTCTGCAAAGTGAGCCCAATACATTTCGTCCCACACAAGGTCAACACTTGCAGAACTACACATCATTCACCTCACAGTTGTCTGATGATAGTTCTGCAAGTATTGAAATGGCAAGTCAAAGTTTATTTGGTGGTGATTATGGGAGTCGGTCTTTCACAAATTTGGAATAAAAGGGTGACTAGATGTAAGCTGTTGCTAATTTTTTGTATGTTTTACTGAAAATAAAAAATCATAAAGGGTCACATGTTATTTGCGATTAAAATAAAGCGGTTCTATTGTTAAACCTTGCCTTGGTTAATGTACATGCACCCACATTTACGCAACACACATATGAAGTTTGTATGCGCCTAAAAATTAAGAATAGAGATTTGTGCTAAGACATCGTGCACGTGCACAGTCTTAGCTCTACACAATCAGCATTGTTGGTAGCTAGCGTGTATAGTACCTAACACCAGTATTGTGCAGACGATCGATATTTGCTAACATAATGCATGCCTACACACTTTGGAATTTGTATGTTCACATATACTCTTAGCTTTATTATGTAAAATAATTCACACATACCATAGTATGATAAACCAAACTTTTATTAAGGTACATATTTTGAATTATTTTTTTTTAATTTTGATTTTCCATCAATCCTTTTTTTGAGAAATGGACTGTATCAATTTTTGTAAAGAAAATATTACAATACAGCAATATAAAGGAAAACTGGCAAGGATTCAAGACAAGAGTGGTTACATATAGTGGAAAGGAATGACGATACAAAGGCGCAGGTGATATTAGAACTGTGGGTAATCTCTGCAAGAAGAGAAAAGGTCCTTAATACCTGCAAAGTTTTAAAACTATATTCCGGATGGGTGGGCAACATGGCTGGAAGAGTATTGACAGGGCACGGCACCTTCAGGGGTCATGAAATAGTCCGCAAAGGTGTCTCTCACAGCCAAAGCCAAATTTTCAGGCCGTCCAGTAACCCAATTGATGGTGTTAAGGGATCGTAGGCGCTGCAAAGTTTCGACGTGTTCATTTGAATTATCACGCAGAAAGTTGTGCAACACGCAGCATGCCTTAACAACAACATCAACTGTGCTTGGATTCAGTTGAAGAGCTGAATGCATGACCCTCCACTGACTAGTCATGATCCCGAAGGTGCATTCCACGACTCGGCGTGCCCGGCTTAGCCGATAATTAAAAATCCTGCGCCGATCATCCAGTCCCCTACGTGGGTATGGTCGCAGCAGGTTAGGCATCAGGGGAAAAGCTTCATCCGCTACCATTACGTAGGGGACTGGATGCGTGGAACCGGGCAAAGGGTTATCGGCAGGTAACGTGTTGTGATGTTGAAGCACTTGTATACCAATTTGTGAGTTTCTCAACACACGAGAATCCCCGGTACTGCCATAGGCACCCACATCAATGGCAACAAATCGGTAGTGAGCATCGGCCACCGCCATCAGGACCACGGAAAAATATTTCTTATAATTAAAGAAACGTGATCCTGATCGCGGAGGCTTTCTCACACGGATATGTTTGCCATCAACGGCACCTATGCAGTTCGGGAAGTTGGCCACAGACTGAAAGCCTGCTGCGACCTGCAACCAAGTCTCCTCGTTTGGAGAAGGCATCACAATGGGCTGCAAGTGCTCCCAGATCACAGCGCACGTCACCTTAACAATTTGGGAAATGGTGCTTTTGCCCACCCGGAACTGGAGATGTAGCGAGGAAAAACTTTCCCCCGTGGCCAGAAATCTGAAAAAAAAAGAAAAAAACACAATTAAAAAACATGACAAATGTACCTAGGCCATTATGCATCGGGAGGGAGAAGACCGGCGGGCTGAAGCAAGAGGACGCCTGGGCCAAACAGAGGAGTGCACCTGGACCGAACAAATGCCTTGGAAGAGAGGTAAGTGATCGACTGGGGGGGGGGGAGGAGATATGGGGGTGAGGTGCGGGGATACTGACATGGCGGCCCGGACAGGGGGAGGTGGGGGTTGTGTCTGGCGGCGGACGTGTGCGGGGAGTGTGGTGGGGGGGGGCTGCAGGTTGCGGGTGTGGGACCTTGAGGAGCGTTGCAGGGAAGCGGCGCGGGTTAGTGGATGGGGGCTGGCCGCGGGTGGATGTGGGTCGGGGATGGGGAGAACAGCGACAGGGTAGGGGGATAGTGGGGTGAGGGCGGCGAGTCGGTGGAGGGCAATGTCCGGGGGTGTGCGCATGCGCCGTGTTGTGTGGATACTGAGGCAAACTCGTATCCACATGAGGACGGATGCAGCGCCGCCCTGGACGGAAAATAGTATCCCTCGCGATTATGTAGTAGATGGTTATATGCAACACTGACCTCAACGTAATAAGCAGACGTTGTTCGGCATGGATCGCAGGCCGCATCCTGGTGTTTTGGTAGGTTAGTTTTCCACGCAACATCTCCAGCAGATTATCAAACGCATTGATGCTCAGTCTGCAGAATCCCACAAATTTTTCAGGGTATCTAAACAAAAGGGAAAAAAACAGAAAATAAGTATAAGGTTTTTGACAACTCTGTTGGGGTGTTTCAAACTAATTTGCTTAACATTAATATAATTTTGACTTACCTTCTCAAGTCTTGGTACAATTGTGTAAAGTGTCCCTTCTGACCCCGCTCCGTCAGGAGGGGATGTACCCACATTCGTGGGGTTTCCTCCACCTGTTTATAATCGAAGAAATTAAAAACTGTTATCACGTACAAAACATATGCTCATAAAAGTGCAAAGTTTACATGTTTTTCAGTTTATGGACAGATAAACATATTGCTTACCTCATTTTCCTCCTCTTCATGATCGATGAGCTGCTGCAAAATGAGCAAAAGCAGCACTTGTTTGTGGACCCGCCGCCAAGTTCGTACTCTGGTGAGTGACATGATTCTCTGCCTTGGACAAAGGATGCACACGAAGCGTCTGCTAATCCTTTTTTGGGGAAAGAGATCATGAAGATCATGTGACAGGAAATTGTTTTTTTTTTTTCCCAAGGGGTTGTTCAAATGACACGTACTTTATTTACAATCTCTATCCTTCACATGAACAAATCCTCCATAGAAAACCGCTCAAAAAACCGCTATGAAAACCGCCTGTAAAACCGACTGTAACCGCTGTTCAACCGCTGCTAAAAACGCTCTAAAAAACACAGGAAAACCGCCGGAGAGTCCAGGGCTCTGGACTCTAGACTCCAGCTAAATAAACAGCGGTTTACTGGCGTTGTGGAAGCTGCTAAACCTCCCAGTGTGCACATACGCTAAAAATATTAAAACATTCCATCAAATTCAAATTCCATCAAATTCAGTTTATTTCACCAACATTGACTCCATAATCTTTTTCTTGCTCCATACTTTAATCACTTTCCATGATCTATTATGGATTATTTTGGTGTCATTTACTACTGTGGTTAGAGAAGATTTCCTAAACCCAGCTTCCAAGGAGTATGGTGGTGTCTATAACATCCAATCATAGCATAGCCAAAAAAGAAGACATAGGCTAGGCTCACGCTTGAATCTAGGATTGCGTTCACCGCATCCAGATCCAGATGCGGTGAACGCAATTGGATTCTAATATTCAGCAATCCGGGAACCGGAATAAATGCTTATTTATTAAATACTTTCACTAAACACAGAGCACTTTGCTTATCCTGGCGGCAGCCGGGAAAAGCAAAGTATATGCGGGAACCGGAGTGCTCAGGATTACACATCCTGAGCAATCCGGTTCCCGCATTGCGGATGCTAAAACTGCTCCTAAAAGTGCAGCCTGCATGATTTTTACTGCAGGCTGCAGAGTTGGAGACGGAAACCGGATTGCTCATGAAGCAATACGGTTTTTAGCATTGGCTCCTATAAGGAGCGTTTCGTGATCTGGTTTTGAGCTTTTTGAAAGCTCAAAACCAGATTAGGTTTTAAAAAAAAAATAAATGCAGATGTGACCCTAGCCATAGGATAAGGTCACAAATGAGCCCTGGATCCGGTAAAAGCATTAATTTTTCAACTTAGAATCTTGTGAAAACGGATGTGTTAACGGAACCATAGGCCTTGTCCACACACATGCGCTCTCAGTATTTATCTTGTCTGCGCTAAATACTTAGTTTTTGTGAGAGAAGTGCAGGTGCGTGTATGCCGGCGCCTCTTTGAAACGCAGATCCTGGTTACCCGATGTGTATCGTGGTAACCAGTTCATACTGCAGGGACTGCGTTTCAAAGAAGCGCCGGCATACATGCACCTGCGCTTCTCTCACAAAAACGCAGACACGCTAAATACTCTGAGAGAGCAGGTGTGTGGACAAGGCCATAGGCTCCAATGCAAAAAACGCAGTGTCAAGAGTGCATTACATAAATGCTATGCATTTTTGAAACTGCACAAAAAACTTTGCTAGCAGCATTTTTGGGTGCAGTAAAAAAACGCATAGCTTTTTTAAACATAGGCCCTATGGGAAACGCATCCGTTAATGCATGGTTCATATAGGTACCATGCGTTAAATGCATGTGTTAATGCATAGCGTTTTTGAACAGTAAACATAGCATTTTCCAAAAATGGAATCAGTTTTTGCAAAGGCAGAAAAAGGGATTGCCATGTGTGACCCTAGCCATAGTGGCACTCACTATTTGTTACTATTTGTTACTTCAAAAAAATGCAGAAGCGCATGCTTTTTTTAAGGCACCAAAAAACTCATGCCAAGTGTGACCCTAGCCTTAGCTTGGTCCAATCATAGTATATCTTTCATTTTATCTTAGGCTAGGGTCATACTTGGCATGGTTTTTTTTGGTGCCTTAAAAAAAGCATGCGTTTCTGCATGCTTATTTCATTTCTGCATGCATTTTTTTACCCATGCGTTTTTCCATGCGTTTTTGAATCAGCACCCAAAAAAGTTCATGAACTATTTTTTGGGGCTGATTTAAAAACACATGCACTTTTTAGAAAACACATTCGTTTTTTAACATGGGCCCCTATGGGAAACGCATGCGTTTTTGGATGGTACTAAATGGTACTAATGTACCATGCGTTCTTGCATGCGTTTTTGAAGGCAGCTTCCCACATAAGTGCAAAATCTCATGCCCATGGCACTTTAGGCATGTGTTTTTGCTATTGGGTCATGCGTTTTTGCTATTAGGGCATGCTTTTTTTGCGTGGGGGCCTATGGGTGCGTTTTTACATGCATTTTTAAAAACGCAGGTCTACAAAAAAGCATGAAAAATCTGCAAGTGTAACCCTTGCCAAAGCTGTGCAAAAGCACGATGGCAGCAGGTATGCTTCAGTGCCTGTAGGGCATTTGGTGCACTTGAAGGAAAGCGATAGGAGATTTGATTTTATTCTCATGAAACTAAACTGCCAGGATTAAGAATGGTCATTATGTAGTGATTTAAATGTTCTCTTTGCTCTTTGAGCAGCAAAGAGAATAAACTAATCACCCATGCTTTTTGTATGAATAGGACAGCTGTGATAGGACTCATCACTAAAGCCTAAAAGCTGTCCAATAAGAACATGGGAAACGCATGTGTTAACGCATGGCACCTATAGGCACCGTTAAGCATGCATTAACACATATGAATTTTTCATGAAAAAGTCCCAAAATTTACCAAAAACGTCCAGAACCTCAGGGGACACTATTGGCACCCTTAGAAAAACAGATCCATTTTTCTAAGGGCTTAAATAATGGATTTGTATGTGTGAACAAGGCCTTAATCCCACTAAAGTTCTTCTGCCACCAGTTTACATTAAGCTTGGTCTGAAGAAGCAGTTTATGAAAACCCTACCACAGAAAGGAGAGATTGGCTAGGGTCACATCTGCGTTTTTGACTGGGTACCCCCTAGAGACATTGTACAAGCATTTATTAATAAAATAAACACTTTCACTAAACACAGAGCACTTTGCTTATTCCGGCGGTAGCTGGGATAAGCAAAGTATATGCGGGAACCAGATTGCTCAGGATTACACATCCTGAGCAATCCGGTTCCCGCATTGCAGATACCAGAACCGCTCCAAAAACTGCAGCATGCATGATTTTTACCGCAGGCTGCAGAGCCGAAGACGGAAACCGGATTGCTTGTGAAGCAACCTGGTTTTTAGCATTGGCTCCTATGAGAAGCGTTTCTTGATCCGGTTTTGAGCTTTTTGAAAGCTCAAAACCGGATCAGGTTTAAAAAAAAAAACGTAGATGTGACCCTAGCTAAACTCATGAAGGGTGACATGTTTATAAGAAGAATGAAATCTGTTGAGAAAAGGGCTTGGGATTTTTTTAAAGAAGTCGTGAAGAAATTTCTACCTAATAACAAAGAATCAAAATTTAAGTCCATCGCGGAGAACAAGCTGAAACGATTCTAAGCCGTAGGTTCTCTGAAATTGAAGTTAAATATTTTACATTCCCATTTTTACTACTTTAATGAAAATCTTAGTGCTATTAGCAAAGAGCGAGGAGAAGGATTTATCAGTATATCAAGGGGATGGAACGATGATACCAAGGTAGGCTAGGGTCACATTTACGTTTTGACCCTAGCCTACCGGATTGCAGTTTAAACTTAGTACTTTTCCCAGCATCGCATATTGTTACCGCTATGCGGTGCTGGATAATGCTGCCCCTAGTTACCCGATATTTACCTTCCCAACCTGTCACACAGGCAGCTGCTGGGAGTGCGCTTTACAGCGCTGTAAAGTGCACTCCCAGCAGCTGCCTGTGTGACTGGTTGTAGGTAAATATGGGGTAACTAGGGGCAGCGTTATCCAGCACCGCATAGTGGTAACACTTTGCGGTGCTGGGAAAAGTACTAAGTTTAAACCGCAATCCGGTAGGCTAGGGTCAAAACGTAAATGTGACCCTAGCCGTAGATGGAACATGAACATGATAATGGACAACTGCTGAATGCTTCACAGAAAAGATCAGTAGGCCTTCTATAGGAGAAAAGTTATCAAGAGAAGCTTTACAGAGAAAAGGACAAGGCTCAATAAAGTTGTAGATTAAATGTTCCAAAACATTTTATATATGATATTGTGTACAGTTTTGGAATGTAAGAATTTACTTTTTCATCTCACTTGTACATAAATTCATGTGCATTTTGTTAGAACTACATATGTGGTGGTAAAAATTAGAAGTGTGTTTTTTTTTTTTTAAATCATGGAAGATGAGCTCTCCTCCCTTCTGTCAAGATTACATCTCATCACTTGCACGCTGGACCCACTCCCATCCCAGTTCACCCCAACTTCACCTCAGTCTTAATCCCAACCTTAACACATCTCTTCAGCCATTCACTTACAAATGGTGTCTTCCCCTCACCCTTTAAAGAGGCCTCAATCAAACCCATCCTCAAAAAGTCTTTCCTCGACCCATCCTCTGTGCCTAGCTATCGCCTGATATCACTTCTACCTTATGCCTGAAAACTACTGGAACAGCATGTCCATCTTGAATTGTCCTCCCACCTCTCCTCCTGCTCCCTCTTTGACCAGTTACAATCTGGCTACCAACTGCATCACTCAACTGAAACTGCAGTAACTAAAGTCACCAATGACTTACCAACAGCCAGGAGCAAGTGACACTATTTTGTCCTTCTCCTCCTGGACCTGTTCTCTGCCTTTGACACTCTTGCTACAGATTCTCTCATCTATTGGCATCACAGACTTGGCCCTATCCTGGATCTCGTTATATCTAACAGACTCGGCATTCAGTGTCTCCCTGTCCCACACCACCTCCTCAACTTGCCCCCGTCTGTCGTTGTTCCCCAAGGCTCAGTTCTAGGACCCCTATTCTTCTCCATCTACACCTTCAGCCTGGGACTAGGGATGGGCGAATCTACTCGCTAGGACTCGTTACTCGGTGAGTAGTAAGGGACTCGCAGGACTCGGTACTCTGTGAGTTTCCCAACGATTACTCGCACAGCAACGAGTCCAATGCAAATCAAAACTAGGATTGCCTTTGACTTGCATTGGTCTGATTACTGTGCAAGTAATCACTGGGAAACTCGCAAAGTAACTGCTGTTACTTTGCGAGCCGAGTCCAGCTGTCTTCTCTGTGCAGGCTGCCGCAGCTCCAGGGTCCTAGAGCCCGCCTGCTCACAGAGATGATGTAGCAGAGCTGCGATTGTTCTCAGTCTGCTCATTCCCTGTGCATAGACATCTACAGTTAGGGCCAGAAATATTTGGACAGTGACACAAGTTTTGTTATTTTAGCTGTTTACAAAAACATGTTCAGAAATACAATTATATATATAATATGGGCTGAAAGTGCACACTCCCAGATGCAATATGAGAGTTTCCACATCCAAATCGGAGAAAGGGTTTAGGAATCATAGCTCTGTAATGCATAGCCTCCTCTTTTTCAAGGGACCAAAAGTAATAGGACAATTGACTCTAAGGGCTGCAATTAACTCTGAAGGCGTCTCCCTCGTTAACCTGTAATCAATGAAGTAGTTAAAAGGTCAGGGGTGGATTCCAGGTGTGTGGTTTTGCATTTGGAAGCTGTTGCTGTGACCAGACAACATGCGGTCAAAGGAACTCTCAATTGAGGTGAAGCAGAACATCCTGAGGCTGAAAAAAAAGAAAAACTCCATCAGAGAGATAGCAGACATGCTTGGAGTAGCAAAATCAACAGTTGGGTACATTCTGAGAAAAAAGGAATTGACTGGTGAGCTTGGGAACTCTAAAAGGCCTGGCCGTCCACGGATGACAACAGTGGTGGATGATCGCCGCATACTTTATTTGGTGAAGAAGAACCCGTTCACAACATCAACTGAAGTCCAGAACACTCTCAGTGAAGTAGGTGTATCTGTCTCTAAGTCAACAGTAAAGAGAAGACTCCATGACAGTAAATACAAAGGGTTCACATCTAGATACAAATCATTCATCAATTCCAAAAATAGACAGGCCAGAGTTAAATTTGCTGAAAAACACCTCAAGAAGCCAGCTCAGTTCTGGAAAAGTATTCTATGGACAGATGAGACAAAGATCAACCTGTACCAGAATGATGGGAAGAAAAAAGTTTGGAGAAGAAAGGGAACGGCACATGATCCAAGGCACACCACATCCTCTGTAAAACATGGTGGAGGCAACGTGATGGCATGGGCATGCATGGCTTTCAATGGCACTGGGTCACTTGTGTTTATTGATGACATAACAGCAGACAAGAGTAGCCGGATGAATTCTGAAGTGTACCAGGATATACTTTCAGCCCAGATTCAGCCAAATGCTGCAAAGTTGATTGGACGGCGCTTCATAGTACAGATGGACAATGACCCCAAGCATACAGCCAAAGCTACCCAGGAGATCATGAGTGCAAAAAAGTGGAACATTCTGCAATGGCCAAGTCAATCACCAGATCTTAACCCAATTGAGCATGCATTTCACTTGCTCAAATCCAGACTTAAGACGGAAAGACCCACAAACAAGCAAGACCTGAAGGCTGCGGCTGTAAAGGCCTGGCAAAGCATTAAGAAGGAGGAAACCCAGCGTTTGGTGATGTCCATGGGTTCCAGACTTAAGGCAGTGATTGCCTCCAAAGGATTCGCAACAAAATATTGAAAATAAAAATATTTTGTTTGGGTTATGTTTATTTGTACAATTACTTTTGACCTCCTCAAATGTGGAGTGTTTGTAAAGAAATGTGTACAATTCCTACATTTTCTATCAGATATTTTTGTTCAACCCTTCAAATTAAACGTTACAATCTGCACTTGAATTCTGTTGTAGAAGTTTCATTTCCAATCCAATGTGGTGGCATGCAGAGCCCAACTCGCAAAAATTGTGTCACTGTCCAAATATTTCTGGCCCTAACTGTATATCTATGCACAGGGGATGTAGCAGAGAGGACATCGCGTTTTGGACTACGTCGGACGGAAGAGGATTTTTTTAATTAAAGATGGAGTCCCTAATGGCTTTTTTTTTTTTATTTCTAATAAATATTTTTCTCTGTGTTGTTTTTTTAACCCTTTATTGGAGATTCTTAGTGGCTGGGTCAAACCTGACCTGACATTAAGAATCTCGGGCTTTATACCAGCTTGTATAACAAAGCTGGTATTAACCCCTTTATTACCCTTTATTACCCAGCGTGCCACCGCCACCAGGGCCGCTGGAAGAGCGGGGTTCAGCGCCAGAGGATGGCGCTTCAATGAACGCGCCATCTTCTGGGGCGGCTGCGGGCTGCAATTTGCAGCGGGGGGTGCCCAGAAAGCTTGGGCATCCCTGCGCTGCAGATTCCAGCCCCCAGCTGCTTAGCTGTACCTGGCTAGACATAGAAATTGCGCGGAGCCCCACGCATTTTTTTTTTATTATTTAATGAATTTCATGAAATAATTTTAAAAAATGCGTGGGGCTCCGCGCAATTTCTATGTCTAGCCAGGTACAGCTAAGCAGCTGGGGGCTGGAATCCGCAGCGCAGGGATGCCCAAGCTTTCTGGGCACCCCCCGCTGCAAATTGCAGCCCGCAGCCGTACCAGAAGATGGCGCGTTCATTGAAGCGCCATCCTCTGGCGCTGAACCCCGCTCTTCCAGCGGCCCTGGTGGCGGTGGCACGCTGGGTAATAAAGAGGTTAGGGCCAGCTTTGTATTATCAGCTGGCCCTAAGCCCGAAATTTATGGCGGTCACGCCAATATTAGACATGACCGCCATGAATTTCTATTAAATTGTTTTAAAAAAAACACAACACAGAGAAAAATTTTTATTAGAAATTAAAAAAAAAAGCCATTAGGGCTCCATCTTTAATTAAAAAAATCCTCGTCCGTCCGACGCAGTCCAAAACGCGATGTCCTCTCTGCTACATTCCCTGTGCATAGATATAGATGTCTATGCACAGGGAATGAGCAGACTGAGAACAATCTCAGCTCTGCTACATGAGGCAGCAGGCGGGCTCTAGGACCCTGGAGCTGCGGCAGCCAGCACAGAGGAGACAGCCGGACTCTTATCTGTGCGAGTTTCCCAGCGATTACTTGCACAGTAAACGAGTCTAATGCAAATCAATAGCAATCCTAGTTTTGTCAGAGTCTCTGACAAAACTAGGATTGCTTCAGGCTGAAGCTTCCGAGACACATCTGTGATTTGTAAATCGCATACTACTCGCTATTACTCGCTTCCCCATTCATTAACATTGGACTCGCTAGACTCGCAACGAGTAGCGAATCCTGGGCTCGGACTCGCTAGAGTCAAGCGATTCCGAGTAATTTAGGACTCGCCCATCACTACTTGGGACAGCTCATAGAATCCCACAGTCTTCAGTATTATCTCTATGTAGATGACACACAGATCTACCTCTCTGGACCTGACACCACGTCCTTACTGACCAAAATGCCACAATGTCTGTTTGCTATTTCATTTTTCTTTTCTGATCTTTCTAAAATTGAACATGGACAAAACAGAAATCATCATCTTTCCCCCATCTCACTCTACCCCTTCACCAGACCTATCCATCAAAGTCAATGGTTGCTCGCATTCCCCAGTCCCTCATGCTTGGTGCCTGGGGGTTATCCTCGACACTGGTCTCTCTTTCAAGCCACATAATCAAGCCCTTGCCACCTCCTGCTGATTCCAACTTAAAAATATTTTCCATATCTGTACATTCCTTGACCAAGAAACTGCAAACACACTTGTGCACACCCTAATCATCTCCCACCTTGACTTTTGCTACCTCCTACTCTCTGGCCTCCACTCTAGAACTTCCCCCACTATTGCCCAGCTTTTCCTCCCTGCCAATCCCTTCACTGGCTTCCTATTGTCCAGAGGCTTCAGTTCAAAACCCTAACTATGAGATACAAAGCTATCCACAACCTGTCTTCTTCAAACATCTGTGACATGGTCTTCCGGTACTTACCTATATGTAAAATTCGATCCTCTCAAGATCTCCTTCTCTACTCCCCTCTTATCTCATCTTCCCACAACCACTTACAAGATTTCTCCCGTGCTTCCCCCATACTCTGGAACTTTCTACCCCAACACATCAGATTCTCGCCCACCATGGAAACCTTCAAAATGAACCTGAAGATCCATCTCTTCCGAAAAGCCTACAACCTACACTGATCCTCAGTCCACTGAACCACCACATAACCAGCTCTACCCTCTCCTAGTGTATCCTCAGCCATCCCTTGTAGACTGTGAGCCCTCGTGGGCAGGGTCCCCTCTACTTCTGTACTTGTATGTAACTTGTATTGCTCATGTTTATTGTACTTGTCTATGTATGACCCTTTTCACATCTAAAGCGCCATTAGATAAATGGCACTGTAATAATGAATAATAATAATAATTAGTGATGACCGAATACTAAAATGCTCGGGTGCTCGAAGCTCGGGCCGAGCATCCCGAGATACTCGTGTACTCGGCCCAAGTACCGAGCCCAATGTTATCCTATGGGAGACACGAGTATTTTTATGAAATGACTGCCGGCAGCATGTAGAAACCGTAAAAATGTCACAAAAGTCTCAGAAGAGTGCTCAAATGACATGGCAACACCATGGGGAAGACCCAGGGAAGCATTTCTCACTCAAAAGTCACAGCTGTGAACAATCTTGTCCGAGTTTCACGCCAATTTAACGGAGTCACCAGAAAACTTTCCAAAATGATACCAAAATGAATATTTAGGGTGGAAATGTTAAGGGCACATACCCAATAGTGAGATACAGCTGGTGTATGTTACTTTTTGTGATTACATGAAAGATTTTACGTGAAAACATTGTGCGGCACTCCGATGTCCCTGAGAAGAGACGTACATAAAGGCCTCTTGACATAATGTGCCCATTTTGAGGAACTGGGTCTATTGTAGTATTTTCCTTTGCCAGGGCAGTCCAAAATTTGGAGGTTTACCAATGCCCCTGGATAGAGACGTGCATGAGGGCGTGTAAACCTGAAGTGGGTGTATAGTAGTATAGCCCTTTGGCAGGGCAGCCAAAAATTGGGAGGTTCAACAATGACCCATGCATACAGACATGCATGAGGGCGTGTAAACCTGAAGTGGGTGTATAGTAGTATAGCCCTTTGGCAGGGCAGCCAAAAATTGGGAGGTTCAACAATGACCCATGCATACAGACATGCAGGAGGGCCTGTAAACCTCAAGTGGGTGTATTGTAGTATAGCCCTTTGGCCAGGGCAGCCAAAAATTGGGAGGCTCCACATTGTCCCAGGATAGAGACGTGCAGGAGGGCCTGTAAACCTGAAGTGGGTGTATTGTAGTATAGCCCTTTGGCCAGGACAGCCAAAAATTAGGAGGTTCAACAATGACCCATGCATACAGACATGCAGGAGGGCCTGTAAACCTCAAGTGGGTGTATTGTAGTATAGCCCTTTGGCAGAGCAGACAAAAATTGGGAGGTTCAACAATGACCCATGCATACAGACATGCAGGAGGGCCTGTAAACCTCAAGTGGGTGTATTGTAGTATAGCCCTTTGGCAGGGCAGCCAAAAATTGGGAGGTTCAACAATGACCCATGCATACAGACATGCAGTAGGGACTGTAAACTTCAAGTGGGTGTATTGTAGTATAGCCCTTTGGCCAGGGCAGCCAAAAATTGGGAGGCTTCACATTGTCCCAGGATAGAGACGTGCAGGAGGGCCTGTAAACCTGAAGTGGGTGTATTGTAGTATAGCCCTTTGGCCAGGGCAGCCAAAAATTAGGAGGTTCAACAATGACCCATGCATACAGACATGCAGGAGGGCCTGTAAACCTCAAGTGGGTGTATTGTAGTATAGCCCTTTGGCAGGGCAGCCAAAAATTGGGAGGTTCAACAATGACCCATGCATACAGACATGCAGGAGGGCCTGTAAACCTCAAGTGGGTGTATTGTAGTATAGCCCTTTGGCCAAGGCAGCCAAAAATTGGGAGGCTCCACATTGTCCCAGGATAGAGACGTGCAGGAGGGCCTGTAAACCTGAAGTGGGTGTATTGTAGTATAGCCCTTTGGCCAGGGAAGCCAAAAATTGGGAGGTTCAACAATGACCCATGCATACAGACATGCAGGAGGGCCTGTAAACCTCAAGTGGGTGTATTGTAGTATAGCCCTTTGGCAGGGCAGCCACAAATTGGGAGGTTCAACAATGACCCATGCATACAGACATGCAGGAGGGCCTGTAAACCTCAAGTGGGTGTATTGTAGTATAGCCCTTTGGCAGGGCAGCCAAAAATTGGGAGGTTCAACAATGACCCATGCATACAGACATGCAGTAGGGCCTGTAAACCTCAAGTGGGTGTATTGTAGTATAGCCCTTTGGCCAGGGCAGCCAAAAATTGGGAGGCTCCACATTGTCCCAGGATAGAGACGTGCAGGAGGGCCTGTAAACCTGAAGTGGGTGTATTGTAGTATAGCCCTTTGGCCAGGGCAGCCAAAAATTAGGAGGTTCAACAATGACCCATGCATACAGACATGCAGGAGGGCCTGTAAACCTCAAGTGGGTGTATTGTAGTATAGCCCTTTGGCAGGGCAGCCAAAAATTGGGAGGTTCAACAATGACCCATGCATACAGACATGCAGGAGGGCCTGTAAACCTCAAGTGGGTGTATTGTAGTATAGCCCTTTGGCAGGGCAGCCAAAAATTGGGAGGTTCAACAATGACCCATGCATACAGACATGCAGTAGGGAATGTAAACCTGAAGTGGGTGTATTGTAGTATAGCCCTTTGGCCAGGGCAGCCAAAAATTAGGAGGTTTAACAATGACCCATGCATACAGACATGCAGGAGGGCCTGTAAACCTCAAGTGGGTGTATTGTAGTATAGCCCTTTGGCAGGGAAGCCAAAAATTGGGAGGTTCAACAATGACCCATGCATACAGACATGCAGGAGGGCCTGTAAACCTCAAGTGGGTGTATTGTAGTATAGCCCTTTGGCAGGGCAGCCAAAAATTGGGAGGTTCAACAATGACCCATGCATACAGACATGCAGTAGGGCCTGTAAACCTCAAGTGGGTGTATTGTAGTATAGCCCTTTGGCCAGGGCAGCCAAAAATTGGGAGGCTCCACATTGTCACAGGATAGAGACGTGCAGGAGGGCCTGTAAACCTCAAGTGGGTGTATTGTAGTATAGCCCTTTGGCCAGGGCAGCCAAAAATTGGGAGGCTCCACATTGTTCCAGGATAGAGACGTGCAGGAGGACCTGTAAACCTCAAGTGGGTGTATTGTAGTATAGCCCTTTGGCAGGGCAGCCAAAAATTGGGAGGCTCCACGTTGTCCCTGGATAGAGACGTGAATGAGGGCCTCAAAACATTTTTCCCATTGAAAAGGAGCGGGTCTCCTGCCGTTGTAATGCCCATTCTAAATGAATGGGCGAAAAAATTTACCACTGCGGGTATACCTCAAACAACAGCCTAACTATTGTAACGGTCATCATGGTGGCTCATGAGGAGAAGGAGGAGCTGTCCAGCGATTAGCCAAAGTCCAGAAGTGTGTACCCGTGGGTGAGTGGAGGTACATGGCAAATTTCCATAACAAAATTTAAATTCAGTTGTCATTTGTTGGTGGTGTGGGGAAGTCTGGCCCAATCCACTCCTTGTTCATCTTGATCAGAGTCAGCCTGTCAGCATTTTCAGTTGACAGGCGAGTGCGTTTATCAGTAATGATTCCACCTGCGGCACTGAAAACATGCTCTGACAATACACTAACGGCAGGGCAGGCCAGGACTTCCAAGGTGTAGAGAGCCAATTCATGCCACCTGTCCAGCTTGGAGACCCAATAATTGAAAGGCACAGAGGAATCTCGCAGTACAGTTGTTCGATCTGCAAGGTACTCCTTCAGCATCTGGCCAAACTTAGCATTTCTTGTGGCACTACCCCGCACTTCAGGGGCTGTGGTACGTGAGGGGATGAAAAAACTGTCCCACATCGTAAAGAGTGTTCCCCTACCTCTGGCGGATTGGACTTGTGCCCCTCTCGGCCGTACGCCTTGGTTTTCCACCGATTCCTGACCTATGCCGCTAGCGTTTTGTGAGGGGAATGATTTGCCTACTTCCGTGACTATGGTTTTCTGGAAATGCTGCATTTTGGCTGACCTCTCTGCCTCAGGAATGAGAGACATAAAGTTCTCCTTGTAGCGTGGGTCTAACAGTGTTGCCAACCAGTACTGATTGTCGGCCAAGATGTTCTGAACGCGAGGGTCACGAGACAGGCAGCTTACCATAAAGTCAGCCATGTGCGCCAGACTCTTAACAGCCATCACTTCAGTATCCAGACCAACACGATGACTGAACATGCTGTCCTCCTCCTCCTCCTCATCTCCCCTGTCCTCTGGCCAGCCACGCTGAATCGAGGGTATGACTGGTGTGCATGTCATATCCTCAATTTGGCCAGAGAGTTGCTCCATGTCTTCATCCTCCTCCTCCTCGTCATAGTCCTCCACTGCACGTTGTGATGAGATGAGGCTGGGCTGTGTGTTTTCACCCACACCCACTACTGTTTCTTGCTCCAAGTCATCGCGCTCGGCCTGCAATGCATCCTCTTTGTTTTTCAGCAGAGACCGTTTTAGAAGGCAGAGTAGTGGTATGGTGACGCTAATAATGGCGTCATCGTCGCTCACCATCTTGGTGGAGTCCTCAAAGTTTTGGAGGACGGTACATAGGTCCGTCATCCATCTCCACTCCTCAGGTGTTATGTGTGGAGTTTGACCCATTTCCCGACTGCTTAGGTGATGCAGGTAGTCCACAACTGCCCTCTTCTGCTCACCTATCCTGACCAACATGTGCAGAGTTGAATTCCAACGCGTGGGGACATCACACACCAGTCTGTGGGCCGGAAGAGGCAAACGGCGCTGAAAGCCGGCAAGGCCGGCTGAAGCAGCAGGTGACTTGCGAAAATGTGCAGACAGACGGCGAACTTTTACCAGCAGTTCAGACAGCTCTGGGTAATGCTTTACAAACCTCTGAACCACCAGGTTGAGCACATGGGCCACGCATGGAACATGCGTCAGCTGGCCTCGCCTCAAAGCTGCCACCAGGTTCCGGCCATTGTCACACACGACCTTTCCTGGCTTTAGGTTCAGAGGTGTGAGCCAGTGATCTGCCTGCTGTTTCAGAGCTGTCCACACCTCTTCTGCATTGTGGGGTTTGTCACCTATGCAGACTAGCTTCAGCACAGCCTGTTGCCTCTTTGCAGAGGCAGTGCTGCAGTGCTTCCAGCTTGGGACTGGTGTGGAGGGTACAGTGGATGAGGATGCGCAGTGTGCCGTCAAGGAGATGTAACGGCCTTGCCCAGAAGCACTTGTCCACGTGTCTGTGGTTAGGTGGACTTTGGCTGAAACAGCGTTGTTCAGGGCACGTGTGATGCTGTTGGACACGTGGTTATGCAATGCGGGGACGGCACATCTGGAGAAATAGTGGCGGCTGGGGACCGAGTAACGTGGGACAGCAGCCGCCATCAGGTCGCGGAATGCTTCCGTCTCCACCAGCCGGAAAGGCAACATTTCTAGCGCTATGAGTCGCTAAATGTGATAATTCAGGACTGTGGCATGTGGGGCGTTGGGAGTGTATTTGCGCCTGCGTTCAAATGTTTGCTGAATGGATAATTGAACGCTGCGCTGGGACAAGGACGTGCTTGATGCTGGTGTAATTGTGCGTGGGCAACTTCAGGTGCAGGGCCGGAGGCTTGTTCGCGGCCAGCATGGACAGGGGATTGGCTCACACGCACAACACGCGAAGACGTAGCAGTGACATCAGCAAGCACCGCTCCTCGACTCTGTTGTACTTCCCACAAAGTCGGGTGCTTGGCTGACATGTGCCTGATCATGCTGGTGGTGGTCAGGCTGCTAGTTTTCGTACCCCTGCTGATACTGGCATGGCAGGTGTTGCAAATGGCCTTTTTAGAGTCTTCTGGAGCCAACTTAAAAAACTCCCAGACTCTGGAAGACCGAACATTTGCACAGGCACCTTGAGTCGTGTTGGTGTTCCGGGGAACGGTTGGCTGCCTTCTGCCTGCGGACACAACCCTGCTTCGTACTGCCTGTTGGGATGCTACGCCTCCCTCCCCCTGTGCACTGCTGGCCTCGCTCTGCATATCCTCCTGCCATGTTGGGTCAGCTACTGGATCATCCACCACGTCGTCTTCCTCTTCCGCACCCTGATCCTCCTCCTGACTTCCTGGCAATTGTGTCTCATCATCGTCCACCCCTCGTTGAGACACGTTGCCAACATTCCGTTCGTGAGAACGTGGCTGCTCAAATATTTGGGCATCTGTATATACCATCTCCTCATCACCCACTTCAAGAGGAGCTGGCGACAGGCCAGATTCTGCGAATGGATACGTGAACAGCTCTTCCGAGTGTCCTAGTGTGGGATCAGTAATGTCCGTGGACGTGTACTCGTCCTGGTGGTAGGAAGGAGGATCAGGTTGGGAAATGTGCGGTGCAGTATCACAGCTACTGACACTTGACCGTGTGGAAGACAGGGTGTTTGTGGAAGTGCCCATCTGACTTAAAGCATTATCCGCTATCCAAGTAACAACCTGTTGACACTGGTCTTGGTTCAAGAGCGGTGTACTGCTGCGGGCACCAAGAATTTGGGACAGGACGTGCGAGCGAGGAGATGTGCCCCTTTGTTATTGCGAAATTAGTGATTACACACGACCTCGGCCTCTGCCTGCACCACCATCACTTCCACTTCCTTGTTCCTTGCCAACGCCCTTGCCAACGCCCTTTGCGCATTTTGCCTGTATACAGCGACAACTGTCTGGTGACTGTTGAGGTCACAGGAGATTAGGATTTTAGTCCCTAACCTGTATCAAGGTAGTAATTACAATAGTCTGGTGACTGTAATGGTCACAGGAGATTAGGATTTTAGTCCCTAACCTGTATTAAGGTAGTAAGTACACCAGTCTGGTGACTGTAATGGTCACAGGAGATTAGGATTTTAGTCCCTAACCTGTATCAAGGTAGTAAGTACACCAGTCTGGTGACTGTAATGGTCACAGGAGAGTAGGATTTTAGTCCCTAACCTGTATCAAGGTAGTAAGTACACCAGTCTGGTGACTGTAATGGTCACAGGAGATTATGATTTTAGTCCCTAACCTGTATTAAGGTAGTAAGTACACCAGTCTGGTGACTGTAATGGTCACAGGAGATTAGGATTTTAGTCCCTAACCTGTATTAAGGTAGTAAGTACACCAGTCTGGTGACTGTAATGGTCACAGGAGATTAGGATTTTAGTCCCTAACCTGTATCAAGGTAGTAAGTACACCAGTCTGGTGAATGTAATGGTCACAGGAGATTAGGATTTTAGTCCCTAACCTGTATCAAGGTAGTAAGTACACCAGTCTGGTGACTGTAATGGTCACAGGAGAGGAGGATTTTAGTCCCTAACCTGTATCAAGGTAGTAAGTACACCAGTCTGGTGACTGTAATGGTCACAGGAGATTAGGAATTTAGTCCCTAACCTGTATCAAGGTAGTAATTACAACAGTCTGTTGACTGTAATGGTCACAAGAGATTAGGATTTTAGTCCCTAAGCTGTATCAAGGTAGTAAGTACACCAGTCTGGTGACTGTAATGGTCACAGGAGATTAGGATTTTAGTCCCTAACCTGTATCAAGGTAGTAAGTACACCAGTCTGGTGACTGTAATGGTCACAGGAGAGTAGGATTTTAGTCCCTAACCTGTATTAAGGTAGTAAGTACACCAGTCTGGTGACTGTAATGGTCACAGGAGATTAGGATTTTAGTCCCTAACCTGTATTAAGGTAGTAAGTACACCAGTCTGGTGAATGTAATGGTCACAGGAGATTAGGATTTTAGTCCCTAACCTGTATCAAGGTAGTAAGTACACCAGTCTGGTGACTGTAATGGTCACAGGAGAGTAGGATTTTAGTCCCTAACCTGTATTAAGGTAGTAAGTACACCAGTCTGGTGACTGTAATGGTCACAGGAGATAAGGATTTTAGTCCCTAACCTCTTTCAAGGTAGTAAGTACACCAGTCTGGTGACTGTAATGGTCACAGGAGATTAGGATTCTAGTCCCTAACCTGTATTAAGGTAGTAAGTACACCAGTCTGGTGACTGTAATGGTCACAGGAGAGTAGAATTTTAGTCCCTAACCTGTATCAAGGTAGTAGGTACACCAGTCTGGTGACTGTAATGGTCACAGGAGAGTAGGATTTTAGTCCCTAACCTGTATTAAGGTAGTACGTACACCAGTCTGGTGACTGTAATGGTCACAGGAGATTTGGATTTTAGTCCCTAACCTGGATCAAGGTAGTAAGTTCAACAGTCTGGTGACTGTTATGGTCACAGAAAAGCTTGGATTCCGATCTGTATCACCCTGCCTATATCCTCCTAGATTAGTTCTGAGAAGGACTGTTGTGGTCAGCAGTAGTTTGCAGCCCTGCTCTGGATCTACCTATGAGGGCCGCAAATCTGTCCCTAAGCAGCAGCAGACACTCTCACTACACTCACTGTCTGGATGCCTGTGTGCAGAGCACAGCGCGGCCGGGTCTTATAAAGGCTCGGTCACGCTGTGCAGGCCGGCCAATCACTGCAATGCCACAACTAACAGGGCTGTGGCATTGCAGTGGTCTGCCAGCCAATCCCTGCATGTGGGCTGGCTCTCAAAAGAGCGCCAACATGCAGAGATGACGACCACGAGCACAGCACGAGTATCGCGAGATTACTCGGTGCTCGCCGAGTAGCCCGAGTACAGTGATACTTGTGCGAGTACCGAGTAGTGGGGAGCATGCTCGCTCATCACTAATAATAATCATTGGTTTTGAAAAAAATGTATACATCCCCAGTTTTGCATACCTGTGTAATTGTAGTAGGCCTGATATAGTTGTTATTATAATTTGTTTGCTATCCTTTCTGACATGAATGTCAAAAATGTTTAACCATTAGCGTCTTTCATCTCTGCAAGTCTAAAGGCCCTGTCTCCCATAAAGATGCATCAGCGATCCTGATAACGATAACGATGTGTAGTGATCGCTGTTGCGTCGTTGTCAAATCGCTGTTAAGATGTCAAACAGGCAGCTTACCAGCGATGTAAAAAACAACTTTAGCAACAATCCAGAGTATACCAAGGTCATTGGGAATTTTCTCTCCATAGCATTGCATTGAGATGATTGCTCATTATCTCTGTCAAATACAACAATGTAGCGATTTCATTGTGTGAGACAGGGCCTTTAGGCTAGGGTCACACTTGTGTTTTTTTTTATAAAACCTGACCCGGTTTTGAGCTTTTAAAAAGCTCAAAACCGGAGCAGGAAACCCTCCTCATAGGAGCCTATTATAAAAAACGGATTGCTTGTAAAGCAATCCGGTTACCGGCTCCGGCTCTGCAGCCTGCGTGAAAAATCATGCAGGCTGCAGTTTTCGGAGTGGTTCTGTGCCCCGCATTGCAATAACCGGATTGCTCAGGATGTGTAATCCTGAGCAATCCGGTTACCGTATACTTTGCTTATCCCGGCTGCCGCCGGGATAAGCAGTGTGTTCTTTGTTCTGTTAAACTATTTATTTAATAAATAAATGATTGATCAATGTCTCTAGGGGGTGCCTAGTCCCCCTAGAGACCTTACACCCACTCAGGTGGGCTTATCCAGCTATAATCTGTAATGTACAAAAGCGCCAGGCTCCTCAGAGCGGCGCGCATGACCCCATAAACTGACCCCCCGTGTCGGTAGACCTGTCCATGGACCCCCTCTTATCTTTTCTAGCTATCCCTTTTGCTGAATAAAACCATGTATTAAAGTAGAGAATACAGATTATATTTACATCTTGTGTGTTTCTGTTTCTGTAAGTGTCCAAAGGCGGGGCTGTCTGCTGCTCCCTCCTCCCACTTATTAATTAGGCACGCCCCCTCTCGTTCATGGTGTGGCCAGGCTCTCAGCACTGCTGCAAGCCGAGAGGAGGCATGCAAAATTAATAAGCGGGTGGAGGGAGCAGCAGACAGCCCCGCCTTTGGACACTTGCAGAAACAGAAACTCACACAAGACGTAAATATAACCTGTATTCTCTACTTTAATACATCGTTTTATTCAGCAAAAGGGATAGCTAGAAAAGATAAGAAGGGGTGCAGGGACAGGTCTACCGACACAGGGGTATCAGTTTGTGGGGTCATGCGTGCCGCTCTAAGGAGCCCGGCGCTTTTCTACATTACAGATTATAGATGGATAAGCCCACCTGAGTGAGTGTAAGGTCTCTAGGGGGACTGTGCACCCCTAGAGACATTAATCAAACTTTTATTTATTAAATTAATCATTTTAATATACATAGAACAATTTGCTCATCCCTGCAGCAGCAGGGATGAGCAAACTATCCGTTAACCGGATTGCTCAGGATTACACATCCTGAACAATCCGGTCACCAGATTGCGGCTTCAGCCGCGGTTCCCGGATTGCTGAAGGTATGATGACAATTGCGTTCATCGCATCCGGATCTGGATGTAGTGAACGCAAATCATGTTTTAAGTGTGACCCTAGCCTTAGATTTGAGCAGGGAAACAGGGGCAACCTCTCACATATGCAGATTTTTTACTGTAAGAGCAGTGAGACTATGGAACTCATCTATATGATGTTATAATAGGTGATTTGCTACAAAAATTTACAAACAACCTGGACTTCTTTCTTGAAAATTATAAATTACAGTATATGGGCAGTAGATTTCTTGGCGGGTCATTGATCCCGTTTCATCTTAAGCGGCCGTCACACGCAACGATTTTAAGCCCGATATCGTTTAAGTGATCTCCTTTTTGATCGCTTAAGCGATATCGTTTTGGCATCGCTGCATGTAATCAAGCGATTTTACGATGTAAAATCGCTTGATCGTGACATCGCAGATCTGAGTTCCGGAGCTCAGATCTAGCGATGAACGATGTCACGATCTGCTTCATCGTGGTGTATAACACCACGATGAACGATCTCCCAGCGGCAGAGCCTATGCTGGGAGATGGTAACTATGGTACACGTCGGGTTACTAAGCGCCGCGCGGCGCCTAGTAACCCGATGTGTACCATAGTTACCAGCGAGATCGCGGCTCCACATTGCTGGTGAGTCTGCCTGTGTGACAGCTCACCAGCGATGTGAGCGATATTGTAAGCGATCGCGCGTGCACGTGATCGCTTACAATATCGCTAGCGATATCTTAGCGTGTGACGGGCGCTTTAGTCTGATTGTTGTATGAGATTTGGGAAGGATTTTTTTTGGATTGCTGATCTATCCACATCTTTTAGCTGCACATATCGGATGATCAAATCAGCCAGCATGTGTAGGGAATGATATGAGCTCTGCATATGAACTCACATCAAAGGGAGGGACACAATCAAGGACATTCTTATACATCCTTGTTGTAAAGGAATTAAACTCCTACCAATGTATAGCACCTTGTGTATCCTTATACCATCATATTTTATACAGTTATCACTACATATTTTTTCGAGTTATGATTACAATTATAATATATACCGTATATACTCGTGTATAAGCCGAGTTTTTCAGCCCAAAAATTGGGCTGAAAAGTCCCCCCCTCGGCTTATACACGGGTCATACGGTATGCTGTGGGGGGGGGGGGCTGTGACCGGGAGCTGGAGGAGGCAGGAGGGGGCCGCGGTGACCGCAGGCGGTCACGTGGGGCCGCCTCATTAGTGCAATGAATATGCACGGCATCCCCCCGTCCATCAGCGGCGGGGGGATGCCGTGCATATTTCACTACACAGCCCCCCTCCTTAATATGGGTCCCCCAGTATTAATAAACAGCCCCCCCCCTCCTTATCATGTCCCCCCAGGCTGCGGCAGCTGTCAAAATAACAAACAGTTTATACATCACCTTCCGGCGCAGCTCTCCGCTCCTTCCGTCCTCCGCTCCTCCGCTCGCCGGCTTCTTCTTTCTTCTTGTGCCGGTGTCATGTGACCGGGCGCAGGAGATGACGTCATTTCCTGCGCGCGGTCACAGAAGTCGGCACAAGAAGAAGAAGAAGCCGGCGAGCGGAGGAGCGGAGGACGGGAGGAGCGGAGAGCTGCGCCGGAAGGTGATGTATAAACTGTTTGTTATTTTGACAGCTGCCGCAGCCTGGGGGGACATGATAAGGAGGGGGGGGCTGTTTTATTAATACTGGGGGACCCATATTAAGGAGGGGGGGGCTGTTTACTACCACTGGGGCTGTATACTACCACTGGGGCTGTATATACCTCTGGGGGGCCTGTATACTACCACTGGGGCTGTATACTACCACTGGGGCTGTATATACCTCTGGGGGGCCTATATACTACCACTGGGGCTGTATACTACCACTGGGGCTGTATACTACCACTGGGGCTGTATATACCTCTGGGGGGCCTGTATACTACCACTGGGGCTGTATACTACCACTGGGGCTGCATATACCTCTGGGGCTGATGTATACTACCACTGGGGCTGTATACTACCACTGGGGCTGCATATACCTCTGGGGCTGATGTATACTACCACTGGGGCTGTATACTACCACTGGGGCTGTATATACCTCTGGGGCTGCTGGATACTACCACTGGGGCTGTATACTACCACTGGGGCTGCATATACCTCTGGGGCTGATGTATACTGCCACTGGGGCTGTATACTACCACTGGGGCTGTATATACCTCTGGGGGGCCTGTATACTACCACTGGGGCTGTATACTACCACTGGGGCTGTATACTACCACTGGGGCTGTATATACCTCTGGGGGGCCTGTATACTACCACTGGGGCTGTATACTACCACTGGGGCTGCATATACCTCTGGGGCTGATGTATACTACCACTGGGGCTGTATACTACCACTGGGGCTGTATATACCTCTGGGGCTGCTGGATACTACCACTGGGGCTGTATACTACCACTGGGGCTGCATATACCTCTGGGGCTGATGTATACTACCACTGGGGCTGTATATTACCACTGGGGCTGTATATACCTCTGGGGCTGATATATACTACCACTGGGGCTGCTTGGGCTCCTGTATACTACCACTGGGGCTGCTGGGGCTCCTATATACTACCACTGGGGCTGCTATATACTACCACTGGGGCTGCTGTATACTACCACTGGGGCTGCTGGGGCTCCTATATACTACCACTGGGGCTGCTGTATACTACCACTGGGGCTGCTGGGGATGCTATATACTACCACTGGGGCTGCTGTATACTACCACTGGGGCTGCTGGGGCTGCTATATACTACCACTGGGGCTGCTATATACTACCACTGGGGCTGCTGTATACTACCACTGGGGCTGCTGGGGATGCTATATACTACCACTGGGGCTGCTGTATACTACCACTGGGGCTGCTGGGGCTGCTATATACTACCACTGGGGCTGCTGGGGATGCTATATACTACCACTGGGGCTGCTGGGGCTGCTATATACTACCACTGGGGCTGCTGGGGATGCTATATACTACCACTGGGGCTGCTGGGGATGCTATATACTACCACTGGGGATGCTATATAGTACCACTGGGGCTGCTGGGGATGCTATATACTACCACTGGGGCTGCTGTATACTACCACTGGGGCTGCTGTATACTACCACTGGGGAGGCCTGTATACCACTGGGGGGGGGCCTGTATACCACACTGCTGGGGGCTGTATACCTGTGCTGGGGTCCACCCTCGGCTTATACACGAGTCAATAGGTTTTTCCAGATTTTTGGGGCAAAAGTAGGAGGGTCGGCTTATACACGGGTCGGCTTATACACGAGTATATACGGTATGTGCAAAATTGGCATTTATCCTAATTAAATAAATTCTACAAATATTGCCTGTATCTTTACGAAATAAATATTGTTTGAACATGAAGGCATCTAATATGTGATGGCTTTAGGACCCTTATATCTATGTCTGTATCAGACTGTATCACGCAGTGTATGTATATTTGTACAGTTGGAGACATTGAGTATGCCATATACGTAGGTAAAGTGAATCCCTTGTATTAACCCTGTTCTGCTTATATTATTTTTGTACTATTATTGGAGTCATGTGCCTGTAATTTTTTGCCTGTGTTCACCTATATTCTTTGTGCTCTCTTATGGGGTATATTTTCTGATTATTGTTTATATTTATCTATATATTTTAAATGTGTACTAATAAAAATTATTTTACTTGCAAATTTTTGCTTTTTTGGTTACATTAATTTGTGTTTTGGGGTTTTGTTTTCAACTTTTAGTTGCCTCTTCTGCATTTAAATTATTATCTCCTTAACAATCTTGCGGCCACTTTTTGTTTTTGATTTCCCTTCCTATTATATTACCTATAAAGGATTTTAGAAACCACAATTTTACTAATAAATGTCATTATTGTTCATGTACTTAAACAGGGGTCTCTAGCTGTGCTTTATGGGCCTGTGAAGTGTGACTCGCGACTGTCTACCACTTGGGTGCATTTGGATCAGGTCTAGTAACCAGCTTTAAAGAGCAGGTCTACAGATGGTGAGTATTGTCCATAGCCACACAAAGAAGCCTTCAGGAGGAAGCTCAAAATTTCTGGGACTTCTAGTGTTAAAGAGCAGGTCTACAGATGGTGAGTATTGTCCATAGCCACACAAAGAAGAGGTAGGAAACACCTAGACCTTAGTATACTGCCTTGGTGTGATTTATAAGGAAAACGTTTGGCTGTAATTACACTAAGGCTAGGGTCACATTTGCGGTTTTGTTTTCAAAACCAGATCCAGTTTTGACTATTAAAAATGGTCAAAACTGGATCCGATTTCGCAGTCATAGGCTGCAATAGAAAAACCGGATTGCACTTAATGCAATCCGGTTACCGCATCCGATTTTGCAGCCTGCAGTAAAAATCATGCAGGCTGCATTTTTCAGACCGGTTGAAAAACTGGATCCATTTTTTTTTATGATGGGCTCCTATGGCAACCGGATCCGGTACTGCAAGGTACATGAATGTACCTTGCGGTACCGGATCCGGTTTTTGGTGCCACAATTTTTTCTCATTGCAGATCTGGATCCATTACTGGATCCAGATCTGCAATGTGATGGCAAATGTGAAGGCGCATGGTAATTCCGGATCCAGTAATGGATGCAGTTACCGGATTGTGCCTTCCAAATGTGACCCCAGACTAATAGAGGCTCTAGGAGTCACTGCTGTGAGTTGGGTAGGAGTTCGATGTGGCTCTCAAGGTTAGAAAGGTTGGGGACCACTGTACTAAAATATAGAAAAAAAAACTACTATTAAAGCCATTTCAAAAGAGGCTATTAGCCATCATACTATTAAATGAAAGGCAGCAAACCATGGTAGTATTTATCAGAAAGGCTTTTAATCAATGGGCCATTATCTTAATATAATCTGCAAATTGCAACGTGTTTGTGCAACAGACTGTATTACTATGTATGTTAGTGTTGTGATATCAATATATAGGATGCATTATTTTCTTTTTCTAGATTCAATATCCCAGCCCTATATTATTAGCATATAAAGTATATATCCACAAAACTGCTTATCAACATAAGTTAGTGAGCCAATATACCAAGCACTAAAATTGTAACTTAATATATGAGTATAATTTACACTTTATAATCAGCTAGGATGACCAGTTTATGTGTTATAGTACACAATAAAACTTCCCTTTATGCATACTGTAGATATAAGACATACTATAAATAGATTGAATATTAAATTTAACAATTTGCAATGAAGACACACAACTGAGGCAACGTTTTCCAACAGCACATTTAGTGTCTCCCACTCCCACACTACTTCCTTGCCCCATCCCCTCTGTGTTAGGGTCCTTCAAGGCTCTTTCTTAGGGCCCCTCCTTTTTCAATCTATACCCTTGATCTGAGGCAACTCATAAAGTCCCATGCATTCCAGTATCACCTGTACGCTGATGACACACAGTTCTACCTCTCTGGCACAGATGTCAACTCTCTCCTGTCCAGAATCCCAGAGTGTCTATCAGCCATATCCTCCTTCTTCTCCTCCTCTCGCTTCCTAAAACTCAATGCAGACAAAACCGAACTCATCATCTTTCCTCCATCTCACACACCTTCCTTACCAGATCTAACTATCACAATAAATTACATCACACTTTGCCCTGTATCTGAAGTCCGCTGCCTCAGAGTAACCCTTGACTCTGCCCTGTCCTTCAAACTGCACATCCAGGCCCTTGCCTTCTCCTGCCGCCTTCAACTCAAAAATATTTCCAGAATCCGTCACTTCCTCAACCCTCAATCTATTAAACTACTAGTGTATGCCCTCATAATCTACTGTCTCGACTACTGCAACCTCCTCCTCTGTGGCCTCCCTGCTAACACTCTTGCACCTCTCCAATCTGTCCTTAACTCTGCTGCTCGACTAATCCACCTCTCTCCTCACTGCTCCTCCACTTCTCCCCTCTTTAAATCCCTCCACTGGCTCCCAATTCAACAACTAACATACTAACATTGACTTACAAAGCTGTCCACAATCTGTCCCCCCCATATATATCTGAACTAATCTCTCAATATCATCCAACCTGTAATCTTCGATCCTCCCAAGACCTCCGCCTGCTTCGCCCGAGCATCCCCAGTCTCTGGAATTCTGCACCCCAACATGTCTGACTTTCCCCCACACTCAAAGCCTTCAAGCAGAACCTGAAAACCCATCTCTTCAGAAAAGCCTACAGCTTCCAATAGCCACAGTTCCACTTCACCACTACTGGACCCGGTGCTACACCACCACTGGACCTGTTGCTCCACCACCATTGGACCTGGTGCTCCACTACCACCAGAGCAGACCCAACCTACTGTCTCTCTCCCTACAGCCCTGTAGAATGTAAGCCCACAAGGGCAGGGTCCTCTCTCCCCCTGTATCAGTCTCACTGTTAGCTTGTTTGTTGTATTTTTAACTTGTTTGTACAGTTAGGGCCAGAAATATTTGGACAGTGACACAATTTTCGCGAGTTGGGCTCTGCATGCCACCACATTGGATTTGAAATGAAACCTCTACAACAGAATTCAAGTGCAGATTGTAACGTTTAATTTGAAGGGTTGAACAAAAATATCTGATAGAAAATGTAGGAATTGTACACATTTCTTTACAAACACTCCACATTTTAGGAGGTCAAAAGTAATTGGACAAATAAACATAACCCAAACAAAATATTTTTATTTTCAATATTTTGTTGCGAATCCTTTGGAGGCAATCACTGCCTTAAGTCTGGAACCCATGGACATCACCAAACGCTGGGTTTCCTCCTTCTTAATGCTTTGCCAGGCCTTTACAGCCGCAGCCTTCAGGTCTTGCTTGTTTGTGGGTCTTTCCGTCTTAAGTCTGGATTTGAGCAAGTGAAATGCATGCTCAATTGGGTTAAGATCTGGTGATTGACTTGGCCATTGCAGAATGTTCCACTTTTTTGCACTCATGAACTCCTGGGTAGCTTTGGCTGTATGCTTGAGGTCATTGTCCATCTGTACTATGAAGCGCCGTCCAATCAACTTTGCAGCATTTGGCTGAATCTGGGCTGAAAGTATATCCCGGTACACTTCAGAATTCATCCGGCTACTCTTGTCTGCTGTTATGTCATCAATAAACACAAGTGACCCAGTGCCATTGAAAGCCATGCATGCCCATGCCATCACGTTGCCTCCACCATGTTTTACAGAGGATGTGGTGTGCCTTGGATCATGTGCCGCTCCCTTTCTTCTCCAAACGTTTTTCTTCCCATCATTCTGGTACAGGTTGATCTTTGTCTCATCTGTCCATAGAATACTTTTCCAGAACTGAGCTGGCTTCTTGAGGTGTTTTTCAGCAAATTTAACTCTGGCCTGTCTATTTTTGGAATTGATGAATGGTTTGCATCTAGATGTGAACCCTTTGTATTTACTGTCATGGAGTCTTCTCTTTATTGTTGACTTAGAGACAGATACACCTACTTCACTGAGAGTGTTCTGGACTTCAGTTGATGTTGTGAACGGGTTCTTCTTCACCAAATAAAGTATGCGGCGATCATCCACTACTGTTGTCATCCGTGGACGCCCAGGCCTTTTAGAGTTCCCAAGCTCAACAGTCAATTCCTTTTTTCTCAGAATGTACACAACTGTTGATTTTGCTACTCCAAGCATGTCTGCTATCTCTCTGATGGATTTTTTCTTTTTTTTCAGCCTCAGGATGTTCTGCTTCACCTCAATTCAGAGTTCCTTTGACCACATGTTGTCTGGTCACAGCAACAGCTTCCAAATGCAAAACCACACACCTGGAATCCACCCCTGACCTTTTAACTACTTCATTGAGTACCAGAGATTGGTTCAGAGATTGAACAGATAAATTGGTGTGTGTAAACCCACCATTAGAGTCCATTGTCCAATTACTTTTGGTCCCTTGAAAAAGAGGAGGCTATGCATTACAGAGCTATGATTCCTAAACCCTTTCTCCGATTTGGATGTGGAAACTCTCATATTGCAGCTGGGAGTGTGCACTTTCAGCCCATATTATATATATAATTGTATTTCTGAACATGTTTTTGTAAACAGCTAAAATAACAAAACTTGTGTCACTGTCCAAATATTTCTGGCCCTAACTGTATGTAACACTTTCTCATGTACAGCACCATGGAATGAATAGAGCACTATAAAAATAAATAATAATTATAATGTCATAGTTGAAGTGTAATATATACTGTAGATGCCAGCTGAAGTACATAGTTGACATAAACCTGCGACTGGTGATGATCACTGCTACTAAATTGTTTAACAACTGCTCTCAAATGGTGATAATAATAATATAATATTTATTCATATAGCACTATTAATTCCATAGCACTTTACATACATTTGCAATAAACATCCTATCAGTATGTCTTTCAAGTGTGGGAGGAAACTAAAGTGCCCAGATGAAACCCAAGCAAACACAGTGAGATCATACAAACTCCATGCAGATGTTATTCTTGGTAGGATTTGAACCAAGGATCCCAGCACTGCAAAGCAACAGTGATAACCAATGAGTCACCATGCCACCTGTGATAAGTGAATCTTTTGAAGTTCGGGTTCAGACTGTGCAGCCAAACTTTTTGGTGCACTGTTTATGACCTCAAACATGACCAGAACCTTAATGGAACTCACTGATTGCCAGTTCAGCTCTTCATTCAAATACAGCCAGCCATAAGTAAAGCACTTCCCGTGGCAGTAGTGCGGATTTATTTTCTTTTAAAGTAATTTTGGGCACACACTACACCCAAAAAACTGTGCTGTTAAGCCTAGTACGAGATGATCAAACACTGCACGCAGCTCACACAAGACCAAGCACCATCTGTACCCGACCACAGTGATGCTCGCTCCAGTACAAATGTATTGGTACATTTACACGCCGCTACCGACAGGTAGAAACCACCGGGTATCGCACGTGCACGTGCACGTTTCAACGGTTCCTAACGGTACCTGATACTGCAATTACACGCCGCCACAAAGTGCTCCACAGTAGGTTCTTTTGATCCCTGGAAGTACCGATGGGTGCCGCAGGTTACCTTCTGTGAAGCACCTTCCTTGATTTACACGCCGCTACCACAAGGGAATATGGGAGGACCTGGGGCAGCAGGGACAACACATAGGCATGCCAGAGTTGTGGATTACGAGACGCTCGTACGGTGATTGAACAGAGCAATAACATCATGATTGGCCAGCCAGCGCAGGGAGGCTGGCTAATACAGTTGTGGCCAAAAGTATTGACACCCCTGCAATTCTGTCAGATAATACTGAGTTTCTTCCTGAAAATGATTGCAATCACAAATTGTTTGGTATTATCATCTTCATTTAATTTGTCTTCAATAAAAAACACAAAAGAGAATGAAGCAAAAAGCAAAACATTGATCATTTCACACAAAACTCCAAAAATGGGCCAGACAAAAGTATTGGCACAATCAGCCTAATACTTGGTTGCACAACCTTTAGCCAAAATAACTGCGATCAACCGCTTCCGGTAACCATCAATGAGTTTCTTACAATGCCCTGCTGGAATTTTAGACCATTCTTCTTTGGCAAACTGCTCCAGGTGCCTTCTCCAAACTGCCATTTTTAGATCTCTCCACAGGTGTTCTATGGGATTCAGGTCTGGACTCATTGCTGGCCAGCTTAGAAGTCTCCAGTGCTTTCTCTCAAACCATTTTCAAGTGCTTTTTTAAATGTGTTTTGGGTCATTGTTCTGCTGGAAGACCCATAACCTCTGAGGGAGACCCAGCTTTCTCACACTGGGTCCTACATTATGCTGCAAAATTTGTTGGTAGTCTTCAAACTTCATAATGCCATGCACACGGTCAAGCAGTCCAGTGCCAGAGGCATCAAAGCAACCCCAAAACATCGGGTAACATCCACCATGTTTGACTGTAGGGACTGTGTTCTTTTCTTTGAATGCCTCTTTTTTTTCTCCTGTAAACTCTATATTGATGCTTTTGCCCAAAAAGCTCTACTTTTGTCTCATCTCACCAGAGAACATTCTTCCAAAACATTTTAGGCTTTCTCAGGTAAGTTTTGGCAAACTCCAGCCTGGCTTTTTTATGTCTCGGGGTAAGAAGTGGGGTCTTCCTGGGTATCCTACCATACAGTCCCTTTTCATTCAGACACCGATGGACAGAACGGGTTGACACTGCTGTAACCTCGGACTGCAGGGCAGCTAGAACTTGTTTGGATGTTAGTCGAGGTTCTTTATCCACCATCCGCACAATCTTGCGTTGAAATCTCTCATCCATTTTTCTTTTCCGTCCACATCTAGGGAGGTTAGCCACAGTGCCATTGGCTTTAAACTTCTTGATGACACTGCGCACGGTAGACACATGAACATTCAGGTCTTTGGAGATGGACTTGTAGCCTTGAGATTGCTCATGCTTCCTCACAATTTGGTTTCTCAAGTCCTCAGACCGTTCTTTGGTCTTCTTTCTTTTCTCCATTCTCAATGTGGTACACACAAGGACACAGGACAGAGGTTGAGTCAACTTTAATCCATGTCAACTGGCTGCAAGTGTGATTTAGTTATTGCCAACACCTGTTAGGTGCCATATGTAAGTTACAGGTACTGTTAATTACACAAATTAGAGAAACATCGCATAATTTTTCTAACAGTGCTAATACTTTTGTCCACCCCCTTTTTTATGTTTGGTGTGGAATTATATCCAATTTGGCTTTAGGACAATTCTTTTTGTGTTTTTTTCATTGAAGACAAATTAGATGAAGATAATAATACCAAAGAATTTGTGATTGCAATCATTTTCAGGAAGAAACAGAGTATTATCTGCCAGAATTGCAGGGGTGTCAATAGTTTTGGCCACAACTGTACATGATGCTATAGCAAATGTGTAGTGACTGGTCATCTCGTTAAATATGCCGCCCTGTACAGGGACAGCCAATGGGTACACAGTACTCCCCACCAATGATAGCTGTTGGGGCGTGGTATACATGACGCTGTAGCACGCCCCAGGTAACTCAAATACCGTACCTGTGCCCCGATTACACGCCGCTACCATAGGGTTTACACCTGCTTGTTTTTGAGCACGACTGAAAGACAGGTATCCAAAGAGACCGGTGGCAACAACCTGAATTACACGCCGCAACCTTGTGGTGTTTTGAAGGTAAAAGGTACAATTGTCTCCGACACCCGGTGGTTTCTACCTGTCGGTAGCGGCGTGTAAAGGTACCATGGGGTCATTCCATGTCAAGTGAACCAATGATTATTACCTCTATATTTTTAATTCTTTTGAGATTTTGTTATTTGATAATAGCATGTCAGACAATGCAAAATGTGAAGAGAAAAATTTAAAAAAAAATTTTTTTTTTTTTAAATGATTTTCAAAGTTCGGAAAAAGTGTGAATTTCGCTGTTGCCTGCCTTTACGTTTCTCCTCATAACTCAGGCTAGGAATAAGATAGAGAGACAAAATAAACACCAATCTACTCAGAACTATACAAGCTTTCATCAGATATGTCACAAGAGGATCTTTGTTAATATTTTACCCATGTGATCGCAAGCGCAAAACTTTAAAACGTATTTCCGAAAAACCGGCGCGCTTTAAATATTTCAAAAACTGCCCATGTGTCTGCTTTGCTCTTAGCCACATCTGTACCAAATTTCAAGTTGGGATCGCAATGGGATCATATTTTAACATATTTTACTATTAATAGCGTCAATGGGTCATTCCATATCAAGTGATCTAAATATGAATATTTTTTTTTACCTGACGTCTTTAGATTTTTTTTTTTTTTTTCCTTTATGAAGTACTACTTTAGTTAATTACAAATTAAAAGTTTGGAATTTTTTTCTTCATCAGTTAATTTTTTACAGATTTTTAAAGTTTAAAAAAAGGGTGAATTTTGGCCTGGTATGACTTTACATTTTTTTATCTCGGGCTAGAAATAAGATTGAGAAACAAAATAAACACCATTCTACTCAGAACTGTCCAGGCTTTTACCAGATATGTCACAAGAGTATATTTGTTAATTTTAATTTTTTACCCATGCGAATGCAAACGCAACATTTTCAAACGCATTTCCAAAAAAAACGTTTTAATAAAAATTTTCCAAAACTGCCCATGTGTCTTTTATGCTCTTAGCCACATCTGTACCAAATTTCAAGTTGGGATCGTGATGGGATCATACTTTAAAATATTTAACTATGGTTAATCTCATTTTTATTAAATTTTGAAAAAACATATGAAAGACATACATTCAATCTTTTAACAAAATCTTGAGACATATAAAATATACAAAAAGAGAATTCACAAAGTTATTAGTAACTTTAAGATAAGCTGCAAATTTACTTTTGCGCTTATCTCTGGTGCAATATATACTACAATCTAAATATAATTCCAAACACTCAAGTATACAACCTTTCTCAGGGTTTTGAGATGTTCTAATGTCAAGGGGACAAGCAGCCCCAGCAGAATGATTTTTATCACTTGGCCCCTTCTAACAGGTTGACCACGTAAGTGGGTCATTACCCGTTAAGGCCTAGTTGGAATAGTCTATTGACTGGTGTACCGGAAAGGAAGGCCGAAATATTAATGATCTACTCACAGCTCAGAGTTTCCGATACCTGTCTAATGTTCACTAGAATTCTGAAGGTATAGGTGTAGAAAGGAAATACCTAGACTGAATGTATCAGATGGGAAGAAAAGAGAGATAGAAGAGAGAGAGAAGAGAAACAAAAACCATTAGAAAAAGTTATACTGGGAAAGAATAGCCACGTAAGAAAAAAAGAAAAAAAGGAGGGGGGGGGGGGACGGGTGAGGTATGGGAAGGAGAAAGGGTACTCATCCCACTGGCTCCCCATCAGCCAGAGGTCGAGCCATATTATCTGTGCTGGAAAAGATACTCCTAAATTTTGCAGAGTCGTGAAAAAGAACCCATTTAACCCAAATCCCTAAGAATTTGTTCCGAGATCCCGACGCATCAGCTGCAAGCTCCTCCATTCGATATATGTCCATCAATTCTTTGAACCAATCAAGTAGAGATGGAGCCCGGCTTGATTTCCAGAACCTCGGGATCACAGCACGAGCAGCCGAGATGCAAAAGCGGAGAATATCCCTCTTCTGTAGCCCAATAGGACCTGGAAAAATGGATAACATTGCTGATTCTGGGCAGCATTCGGCTTGTTTACCTGTTATCCGGGCGTATGCATTGAAAACCTCAGACCAGAACCGCCGGATTTCCCCACAACTCCACCAAATGTGTATCATTGTACCCTTCTCTTCCCCACAGCGCCAGCAGGTATCAGGAGTTCCAGGGAACATGTTCCGGAGTGTCGTCGGGCACAAGTACCATCTAGTGAGCAGCTTATAGCTTCTTTCTTGTGCAGAACAAGCGCTAGCTAGTGAGCGAGTAAATATAAAGCATTTCTGCCAATTAGCTTCTGAAATGCTACACCCCAATTCCCTCTCCCAAGCACGTTGGATGTAAAGGGTGCCCTGCTCTCTCATGGACCCTAAGGCCTGGTATAGAACTGATATTTTGCACCTCGGTAGAGCCTCCAGTTGGAATAACCTCTCCAATACGTTGGGCGTCAATCTTACGCTGCAAGAGTGGTCAGCTGAATATAAGTATGCTCTGTATTGGAGAAATTCGAATCACTTAAGAGGTCTCGTAGGTTCTTTGAGTTGTAGCTCTGCCATCGGGGGCAAACCACCACTGGACAGAGTCTGTCCTACTCGGGTGTCATCCACAATCCGCCAACATAAAAATCTCTGCCTGTCAAATCTGGGTGGGAAAGATGGGTTGGAAAAAAGGGGAGTCAAAGGGCTACGTCTGTCGTTTAAGCGGAGGGTTTTCGTCACTAGGTGCCATACCTTCAAGGTGTTTCTGGTCATGTCTGTCAAAGGTACTAGGTCTGTGGAGTCTTTAGGGGAAATCCAAAGCAGGTGTTTCAGCGGAATCCCCAAACCCTCTTGCTCCACCCCTACCCATTTCTTGGAGGACGCATGATAAGGCCAATCTAGAGCTCTAACAAGAGAGGAAGCCACAAAGAACGCTCGTATGTTGGGTAGTCCAACCGCTCCTCTGGTCTTGGGCAAGGATAGGATATTCATTCGCAATCTGGACCTCTTGCCCCCCCAGACAAATCTAAGGATCATAGATTGCATTTTGGAGAGGAAGCCTTTATCCAATAGAACAGGAACTGTCTGAAAAATATATAAGAGTCGGGGCAAGACATCCATCTTGACTATGTTTATTCTCCCGAACCAGGATAGCTTTAATTGTCTATAGGAGGTAAATGCCGATTCCGCGTTAGTCAAAAGGGGTTGATAATTTAAATTGAATATTTGTTTAAGATCTTTTGGTATAAGGACTCCCAAGTACTTAATGGCTTCTACTTTCCATTTAAATGGGAACTGTTTAGCTAGATGAGAAACCAATTCTCCAGGCAAAGAAATATTGAGTGCCTCAGTTTTGGAGCAATTCACTTTAAAGTTGCTCAATTGTCCGAACCGTTCAAACTCCATTAAGACCGAAGGGATGGAGACCAGGGGCTGGGAGATGTAAAGTAGCAGGTCATCTGCAAATAAGGCTAATTTGTGATGACTCTGTCCCAGCTTGACCCCATGGACGCATTCATTGGACCTAAGTGCAAAATATTTAACTATTATAGTGTCAATTCAAAAATCACCAAGAACACAATCAGTCATTTTTTCACAATTGCCCGTCAATAGTTTGAATTTGATATAAAGAAACATAGTCTTGTAACATCTCAAATGAAAGCTGTTACCGTTCTGAGTAAAATGATGCCTCTCCCACTTCATTATATTATTTCTAGCCTGAGATAAAAAAATGTAAAGTCATACCAGGCCAAAATTCACCCTTTTTTTAAACTTTAAAAATCTGTAAAAAATTAACTGATGAAGAAAAAAATTCTAAACTTTTAATTTGTAATTAACTAAAGTAGTACTTCATAAAGGGAAAAAAAAAAAAAAAATCTAAAGACGTCAGGTAAAAAAAAATATTCATATTTAGATCACTTGATATGGAATGGCCCATTGACGCTATTACTAGTAAAATATGTTAAAATATGATCCCATTGCGATCCCAACTTGAAATTTGGTACAGATGTGGCTAAGAGCAAAGCAGACACATGGGCAGTTTTTGAAATATTTAAAGCGCGCCGATTTTTCGGAAATGCGTTTTAAAGTTTTGCGCTTGCGATCACATGGGTAAAATATTAACAAAGATCCTCTTGTGACATATCTGATGAAAGCCTGGACAGTTCTGAGTAGATTGGTGTTTATTTTGTTTCTCTATCTTATTTCTTGCCCGAGATATGATAGAAAATGTAAAGTCATACCAGGCCAAAATTCGCACTTTTTTAAAACTTTAAAAATCTGTAAAAAATTAACTGATAAAGAAAAAATTCAAAACTTTTTTTTGTAATTAGATAAAGTTGTTCTTCATATAGAAAAAAAATTAAAAAATTCTGAGGACGTCAGGGAAAAAAAATATTCATTTTTGGATCACTTGACATGGAATGACCCCATAAAGCAACTGAACTTCGAACCTGAAACGGTTTTCTTAACAGTGGGAATTTTGGCAACCAGAGCAAAAATTTTGAATGTTTGAGGGTGAGATTAGAGATGAGTGCACCTTTCAAGGTTTAGTTCGGGTTGCCAAACTTCCCAGTGTTGAGAAAACCTTTTGGGTTCGGAGTTCGGTCAGCTGCAAAACTTCTTGATTATAGTGCACACCGTGGACAAAGGCACATCAAGATCTCTGGAAATTGTTGATATTTTTCCAACAATTTTAATTCTGAAGTCTGATTACAATTGATAAAAGGTATTTATTGAATGCAAATTACAAGAGTCTAGTCTTATTACAAAAGGACATAAAATTCTATGGCTAAAATCATTTAAAATCTGAATAAAAAATAAAAATAAAATAAAATTAAATAAAGTAAGGTGAAACTTCGTGCACACTAATGCGCAAATTAATGCAGATACATCTATAAGGTGCAGGTGTTCTGTTCTTGTGTCCCTCGTTGGTTGTTATCTTTGTAGTTGAAAGGTGGTGTCTCCTTAACTCCTAAGAATATATAGCACACAAATTGGAGAACTGGCTAAGCGTCAGAGCAGGGAATGTCCAGGAAAAATTCCTGGACATTCCCTTCTCTTACGCTTAGTTCTGCCCTAAACCCGCCCCTCCTGACACGTGACAGTGACGCGTTGATGATGCGACATCAGCTGACTGTGACGTAGACCAGGAAGTGTAGCCACAGACCTTGGCGCACACTCTGTCTCCCCTCAGGAGAAAACGAAAGGAGCCAGAGGAGCGAGTTCAGCAGAAGGCACGAACAGCAAGAGGTACAGTGTCTCACTATTCTCATTTTTCCTAATATAGGACCAGAGGTCTTGCACAGTAATAAACAAACTGTTAGGATTTCAAGACAGTAGTTAAAATGAAATATTTGTTACACCTTATAAGCACTAAGAAAATTATATACTGTGGTGAAACTTAGTTTTGAAACCATCCAAGCATGTCTATTTAACTCATAGGAATACAACACGCTTACTTATATTTGCAGGTACAAGAAATAACTAACTTGATGACTACAATCTATTGATATATACCACTTCATATAAGGATATACCTGAGGGTGTAATCGTGGAGTAGGGCAGCACAGTTGTTGCAGTGTGGGACTGAAATGGGGCTGCGCAGTCTCCGCTTCGCAGTGCAGAATTACCTCCGTTTGCCAAAAAGAAAACACAGACATTTGTTCACTCTGGACGGGTACTTTACTCTGGTAATCTGCAGCTTACAGGGTATGCAGTTGTTACAGCATGGGTAGTGGACCGGGTGGTCCTGGCAGTAGGCAATGACCCTCTGAAGCTCCAGGGGGGTTCCTTCCTTGTCTCTTTCTCTGTCCTACCTCTGTGCTCTCCTTCTTCCACGCACTGCCCTGCACGAATCCCGCTTGTTGTACCAAGCCTGTCGGGTGGTATGAGGATCCATTTCTCTCTTTGAGGGGTGCTCAACCTGGTTTGGTGCTTCTGGTGGGGACCGTGCTTAGGTTGGGCTGGATCGTGCTCCTATGACGTTTTTAACCATGCTGGTAATTTGCAGCTCAGGGATTGTCCTCTGCACCGCTTCGGAGCTGGTACCCCGTTTCGGAATGTGCCAGGGTATTCGGTTACCCTCTATCCACCCCTCTCTGTCTGGATCACGAGGTTGAGGTGCCCTCCCCGATACTTCTCCTTCTCCTCCTTCAACTGTTCTGTTTCTATGGACTGTTCTGCTGTTCTCCTCTTTTACTACTCCTCTACAACTTCTCTTTCCTCACACACTATATAACCTAGCTCTCCTCCCACCGGGACCGGTTACCCTTGTAACGGGTTATCTGATTGGTCCCCTATCACTAGGTGTATGTGGTTGGTTGTGGAGGTTCAGGCTTCTATTACCTCCTACCATGACAAAGCATACTGCACCTTTTGTTACGGGTGCAGTACCCTTTTGTAGCGCACTGATTAGCGGGGCGCTACAATATGGCATATAGCTTTAAGTACATGGATGGTTACTGTTCTTCATTGCTTTTTTTATGAAACTCACTATATTTATGGTTTATTTGGAGATTTTATGCTTACTCTACTTTATTTTGCAAAGTTGTGAGCTATCGCATCCTCACACATAACAGATTTACCTCAAAATAGTTGCTTTACTGCATTTCCTGCCTGTGTTTTTACATAGACTATGAGAGACTCATTACTATGAGATGTTCATCGCACTATTCATTATTGAAAAGCCTACTCAGACGCATCCAAAGGCCATGTGAGCCTTCTCTGGGTGATGCACTTTACTGTATTTTGTAAAATAGCAGAAGACACTTTTAAGGTACCGTCACACACCGTAATCTCGCCTGGGAATCTGAAAGGCGATATGTCACCCCATAGCAATCGCCGTGAAATTGCCTCATGGTTGCGGCGTGTGATTGGGCATTTTCGTGGCGATAAATTGCCCTTCGGCCGTTGCCTGATTCCTGAACAGTGCTTAGTAATCAGGCGCAATCGTTAAGGTGATATTTTCGCGTTGTGGCGTCTGACAGGGCGATAGTGATGGAAAGAGCATTGTCTATGATTTCTCGTAGGCGTGCCTCAGCGTGCTGTAGTCCGCACCTCGTCTGAGATGATTGGTGTGGGCTACTATGTTACCATTGGATTTTAGTTGACACCGCTCCATATTTGAAGAGCTGTCTGTTCAGCACCACACACATCTTCAGCTACACAACCGTCCGAAAACTCAGTGCAAACTCCGATAGATAATGGGGTCAAGTATTAGCCAGCCTTCCAGAGCAGGCTGACCAATCGTAACACACTGTTGCATTGTCCAATGAGCATTTATGGGGCTCGGTGTACACCACTGTGGCACGCCTATCTCCTCGCCGCGCTGAACATGTACGCCCACATTGCCTTTGAGATTTCGGCGTGTGAAGGGGCGATGGAATTAGGCAAGATTGGTTCCGCTGTAGGTGAGACGATTTCTAGAGCGACACATCGCTTTAGCTTCAGGGCGAAATTGAGCATGTGATGCCGCCATCGGCGATCTGAGGCGACCATGAAAAACGTGAGTGCGCACATTAGATTTGTCACAGATCGCCAGCCCAGATTGTGGCGTGTGACGGTACCTTTAGGAATTCATGTATATTGAATGACAAATAATCAAATTCACCAGATCTCACAAATTTACTAAAATTCAAAACTTTTTTAATTCACATTGAATAGATTTACTCCTCTCTGGTGTTTTATCATTTAGCATAGCGAACATTGGGCCAATTGAGATACAAGAATCCAGGTGCAACTGTATGAAGAATGGCCCTACATTTGCACATCAATTACCTCCAAACTACTACTTTGGAAAATATAGCATTTGTTTAATATTTTACATTTTACGGTCAGGTATAGCTATTACTGTGATCCCTAATCCCTATTAGCATTCCGCTCAACTTTTTCTTTTCAAAAAGCATTTGCTTTAATGTGATCACTCATTTGCACTGTATTCTTTTAAACAATGTGTTTTGAATTAATGAACGTGTGATCAATAGACTGTTTTAATGAAGACATGTTTATCAGAAATCAGAAAAATGATTTACAGGTCACAGCTGGGCCAACGGACTGAAAAGATCTTACTACCTTCTGGTATCTTCAACAATTTTACTGATTATTAAGCTCCATCAACATCATGATTATGACCCTTGAAGTGATGTTGCTGGGCCTTTTAATGAGCAGATGTATACAGGATGTTGACAAGTAGTAGGAAGTATAAAGTTTTGCTGCCAGGAAGTATGGATATAGCTTCTAGACTAGTGATATGCAAATCATTTTGCTCATGCTTAATGAAGTATTTATTTTCTTTGTATTTTAATTTCTAAATTAAGAATTACATACTTTAAATTAGGTTTTCAGGTCATCATTTTACTGAATTTTTCATGTAATTGTGAGAACACATTGAAAATGTTCATCATTTAAAGAAGTGGTCCCCAACCATTATCACCTTGAGAGACACAATAAATTATGATGATAGATAAACTTTCTGCACATAAATCACACCAAGGCAGTATACTGACATCCATTGGTTCCTCTCTAAATCCCATTTCATAATCCTGCATTTAACATTCCCACCACATTATTGAATCCAACTTCTATCATCTCCTATATCTTGTAGTATCATCCCATCTTCAGCTTAGCAATTAATGACTGAACCATGAACACTGGCATCCCAGTGAAAGTCACTTGCAGTTACTGAATGACTCTCACTGGGGTAAAATTATGTTGTTTAGTTGCCAAACTGATCAAAGTCTCATCCATGCAGCTGAAATCCCACTGAGCTCATTCATTGGTTGTCTGCAGGTGGGCAAGATTTCTACCGCATTGTAAAGTGGTGATTTTACCTTAAATATGTATTTCCCTCATGTCTAAACATATATTTATTAGAAATGCATTGTGGATGCAAAAGAGACCAGATCTATTTGTTGAGTGGTGCCAAATGATCCTGATACCCAAAAAGAGCTTATCCACCCATCACTACTTTATTTATTCATTTTAAAGTCAGCATATGTGTTTGGAAACTCACAAACAAGAAAGAGATATTGGCTGCACACTAACTCTAAAGGTTTACTAAAGATTACTTAAAGATTACTGAGCACTGTTCAGGAAACAGGCGACGGCCAAGGGGCGATCTATCGCCACGAAAACGCCCAATCACACGCCGCAACCGTGAGGCAATTTCACGGCGATTGCTCCGGGACGACATATCGCCTTTCAGATTCCCAGGCAGTACCTTTAGAATATGTGAAATAGCATACTGGCTAATAAATGCTATGGCAAGACTATGTGTAAAGCTGTTCAACTGTAAATAGGGCATAAAGGCATAGCAGAAAACTGCCTCATGATACAAAATAAAAAGAGAACTTAGCTGATGCGATGGCCAAAGCATGTGAGGCCGGTAACCAGTGTCAAGGTGTTTAATCTTACCAGGTCCCAACCTTGTGCCTCTACTTGTGGTATAAATTGCATATATGTGTGTCTATACCACTAAGTGCAATTAAAAACCTGCATGTATGGGTGTGTCCAGGACCTAGGCTGCAATAAGATGAAGAGTCTCAACATGGCTAAAGGGCGGGTGAGGGTGCACCGTCAGAAAACTTACCAACATTAACATTAAAGACAAACGGCGAAACCTCCCTGTGGAAGATGCCAGCCAGAAAAAACATCAAACAAGAAAGAGATATTGGCTGCACACTAGCACTAAGAATATGTGAACTAGCATACTGGCTAATGAATGCTATGGCAAGACTATGTATAAAACTGTTCAAGTGTGAATAGGACATAAAGGCATAGCAGAAAACTGCTTCATGGTACAATGAAAAAAATGAGAACGTTTGCTGATGCGATGGCCAAAGCATGTGAGCCCGGTAACCAGCATCAAGATGTCTCATCTTACCGGGTCCTAACCTTGTGACTCTACTTGCGGTATAGATTGTGTATATGGGTGTTTATGCCACTAAGTGTAATTAAAAACCTGCGTGTATAGGTGTGTCCAGGATCTAAGCTACAATAAGATGAAGAGTCTCAACATGGCTACAGGGCAGGGGAGGGTGCACGGTAAGAAAACATATTAACATTAAAGACGACCAGTGACACCTCCCTGTGTGAAAGTTGCCAGCCAGAATAAAGAATGTTAAAGTTGATATATTTTCTGACCGTGCACCCTCCATTGCCCTTTAGCCATGCTGAGACACTTCATCCTATTGTAGCTTAGGTCCTGGACACACCAATACACACAGGTTTTTAATTACACTTAGTGGCATAGACACCCATATACGCAATTTATACCGCAAGTAGAGGCACAAGGTTAGGACCCGGTAAAATGAGACAACTTGACGCTGGTTACTGGGCTCACATGCTTTGGCCATTGCATCAGCTAAGTTCTCATTTTTTTCTTTGTATCATGAAGCAGTTTTATGCTATGCCTTTATGCCCTATTCACACTTGAACAGCTTTACACATAGTCTTGCTATAGCATTCATTAGCCAGTATGCTATTTCACATATTCTTAGTGATAGTGTGCAGTCGATATCTCTTTCTTGTTTGATGTTTTTTTTCTGGCTGGCACCTTTTACACAGGGAGGTTTCACCAGTTGTCTTTAATGTTAATGGACACTCACAAACTCACTATCACAAGGCCATTTTCTTCCTAGCTGTTTGCTAGACCTAGTGCTAATGCACCAAACTAGAAGATAGCCACGAGCTACACACAACGCGCTTTCAAACAAGCCTGGCTCCTAAGCCACTGCATGGAAATCCCTGATTTAAATAATAGTTGTTATTAGAGAATTTAAGCAGTCCAAAAACATTAGATAGTACTTTTTATGCAAAGTACGTTTTACTTTACAGTGTCTAAGGAGTCTCATTGGTTAACTTTTATTTTTCGCTTTTAAGCTGTACATATTGTTGAAAATGAAGTAGCTCCAGGGGATGATAATGTGCTCATAATTCATTATAATAGGCAAAGTGTAGTTGGTGCAGCTCTCCAGGAAACAAGAGTAATTAGACAGATCATGACTAAAGACAATCAAGATTCTAAATGACTCATTTTACATTTACATTGTTCATCTTTGAGATTTAACTCAAAGTGGCTGTTCTATCAAGAACAGACAATTTACAAGAACATTTTGCCAGAAGCCTTGAATTTTTTAATCCATATGCCTGGAAATGACAGTGCCCTTAAAAATGATACTAATGTTTTTCACCAGAAGGGAAACACGATAATATCTTTTTTTCAGCTGTTAGTTGATCAACAGATTAAAGAAAATCCAAGTTCCAACAGTGAAAACATTACAAATATTACTGCAACTCTCTGAGAAAAAAATGTATATGCTGAGCTATACAGACTGAAAGGTTATGATAATATTGCGCTGTTATATTCTAATGGGAACCTGACCCCTCCAAATCACCCCCAACCCTATTAATACCTGTCCATGCACCATGACATATTATTATTAGTGGTCCTTTACTATAAAAAATGTGTTCTGTAACATTGCAAAAATCAACATTATGCACTTACATATATGCGACTTCTTGTCCCTGAATAAGTCTCACAGGGCGTTCCCTGTGAGACTATAAGCCCTCCTTAGCTGCTCATTATTATGCCCCGATGGGCGTGATAAGTAATCCTAGTCCTCCTCGCCCTGCTGTAGGGGTGTAGTAGCCGGTGTGACGTTATTTGCATCACATCTGGTCTTTGTGATGTCTGTACACCCTTTAGGTGAAAATCTAAAGCCGCGCATGAGCAATGCGCATGGTGAGGTCGGCGTACACCTAGAGGGTGTACTGACATCACAAAGACCGGATGTGACGCAAATAGCGTCACACCGGCTATTACGCCCCTTCAGCAGGGCGAGGAAAACTAGGATTACTTATCCCCCCCATCAGGGCGTGATAATGAGCAGCTAACGAGGGCTTAGAGTCTCACAGGGAACGCCCTGTGAGACTTATTCAGGGACAAGAAGTCGCACATATGTAAGTGCATAATGTTTGTCACGATTACTTAGTCAGGACCTGCAGCTCTCTGGCGCCCCCTTAGCCTGCTGGCCAAATCTGGTATTGCCAGAGGATAAGAAAGGAGTCCAGCTGCCCTAATTTATGTTGTCTACTGCGGCATGTGATGTGACAGGATGTATATATACCACCAGTTCCTGCTAGGAACGTATATATACCTCGATCCAGTCACCCTCAGGCCCACAATATCACATAAATACAAAAAACGTTATGCTGCCTCCTCCGATCTCTTGCAGGTGGATCGGTAACCTGTACGATAGCGTAAAACGAACAGTGAGGTCGTGAGAGCTCGTTCCTATTACAAGGAGATCGAAACTAGTGTATGTGGCATGAAAGGGTCTTCTTAAATTCGACATTGAAAAACTGGAGATTTAAACAAAGGAGTTTCTTTAGGAACAGATCTGGTTAGAACCTGTAAGTTCTGCTCCTCTCAGCTTCAGGGTTTTATGGGGGGGTCGTAAATAGTTTTGACTGGGGGTCGCTTAGGAAGCAAGCGAGGATCTATGTAACTTACTCACAAACCAAAAGGGCGGCGCGATGAGTGAGCTATTGTTGGCTGACTCTTCAAGCATCTTAAAAAATCATGAGCAATATTCACATATTCATGACACCTCCCCCTTTTTGATGACGCTATGGAAGACAGAACTCTGAGCTTTCTGCCATGCGTCAATTGGGGTTCTCTCCTTCTACCTGGATCCCATAGGACCTTCTTCGATTCAGGTTTAGAAAAAGAGGTCTCTGCGGGGCCTTCCAGCACCTCAGAACTGTCATTTGCTGGTGTGACCATCTGAATACCCTGGCTAGAGGTAGCCAGAAGGGGAGCGGAAGCCCCGACCTCACAGGAACCATATTGGACCTGTTCTGGGTCGGCAGGTGGTTTAGTTATTTCTCTACAGGTTGAGGACCCAGAAGGCAGTGCGCTCTCTGCATTCCCAGTACTCAATCTGCGGGCAAGAGCACCTCGAAAGGTCATCTCCCCGGGAAATAATGCCACTCTCTCAGTTGCCTGGCTGGCCAGCGACCCAGCTTTCCCATCACCCTGACAAGCTGTGGACTGGGACTTTCCCTTAACTTGACCGGCTGTTGGGACTGCCATTACGCCTTTCTGACAGGAGAGGGGGTTTGCTCTTCCATCTCCCTGGCAGACCAAGCGTACCAGTCTCCCATCCGGACAAGCCAGAGGTACCTCTTTCCCATGGTCCTGAACGGCAGGGAGGCCAGTTTTCCAATCAGTTGGATAAACAATGAGCCCAATCTCCCCATCGTCTAGGCCGACTGTGGAGGGTGGTCTTTCGCTACTCTGACAAGATATGGAGGCTGCTCCTCCATTGCCCTGGCAGGTAGTGAACACAGCTTTCCCACCAACCAGACAGATTATGGGCTCTGTGTTCCCATCCTCGTGCCCAGTTGGAGAAAGCACATTTCCCTCTTCTGGTGATCCCTCGGGATCCCTGCTAAGGATGGAGCAGCTTGCACCTGCCAAGTTACAGTCTGTTGTAACTCTGGCAGGTGGCATGTAACCACCGCTATTGTGGTTGCCATGCCCGCCTCCGTCTCCCTTAGCAATGAGGTCTACTACCTGGACGGGATCCTCAGCGATGCCCGCTCGTGGCGTGGCATGGCTAAGTCCTCCTCCACCATGAGGCCCATCACAATGTGATGCTTCAGGACCAGCACTTACCATGGGCAGCTACCCTCGTCCGTGTCACAGTCCGTCGTGACACTGGCACGTTGCATGAGGCCATGTTCCCCAGGATCCTCATGCCTGCCACCATCTACCTTAGCAACCAATGTTGCACCGTGGAGGAAACCCTCGGCGATGCCAGCTCGTGGCGTGACATCACTGAGTTCTCCTCCACCACGAGGTCCATCACGCTGTGATGCCTCCTGATCAGCACTTACCATGGAGCAGCTAGCACCCGCCATGTCACAGTCCGTCGTGACCTTGGCAGGAGGCACACAACCACTGCTCTTGTGGTTGCCATGCCTGCCTCCATCTACCTTAGCAACCAATGTTGCACCGTGGAGGAAACCCTCAGTGATGCCAGCTCGTGGCGTGACATCACTGAGTTCTCCTCCACCACGAGGTCCATCACGCTGTGATGCCTCCTGATCATCACTTACTATGGAGCAGCTAGCACCCGCCATGTCACAGTCCGTCGTGACCTTGGCAGATGGCACACAACCACCGCTCTTGTGGTTGCCATGCCTGCCTCCATCTCCCTTAGTGCTGATTCCTGCCCCCTTCCTGGGATCTTCAGACACTCTCCTACCCTGAGTAACTTCAAGTGTCACCTGAAGACTCACCTGTTCCGTCAAGCCTACAACCTGCCATGAGACCCAGGCGAACGCCCCATACCTGACATTCCCCCATCCTACTGTATCCCAACCCACCCCTCATAGACTGTGAGCCCTCGTGGACAGGGTCCCTGCCCCTCCTGTACCTGTACGTCCTGATCGCCTAGATTTAGTGTACTTGTTCTTGTCTCCCTCATCCTCATGTAAAGCGCCATGGAACCCAATGGCGCTATATAAATAAATAATAATAATAATAATAATAATAATACCACCCTGCGGTGTGATATGACTAAAGTCCCTGCCACCATGATTTACTTTAGTAACAGGCAACACATTGACATTTCCCTGCTCATCATCAACATTGACATTTCTCTGCACATCATCAACATCAACATTATCATTACCATTCCCATTAGCAACATTGACATTACCCTTCACATTATCAACATTGACATTACCCTTCACATTCTCAACATTGTCATTACCCTTCACATTATCAACATTGACATTACCCCTCACGTTATCAACATTGACATCACCCTTCACATTATCCACGTTGACATTACCCTTCTCATGATCAACCTGGACATTACCTGACATGTCATACCCGGGCGGGTTATCAGGAACATAATGTGCAACCAACCGTCCCAAATCTATTCCCAATAATACATTGGCGGGGACATTCTTGGTTACCCCAACCTCCCTCCACCCTCTTCCCACACCCTAGTCCAGAAAAACTCGGGCCATGGGCAAATATCGATGCTCACCCCAGATACCGGTGACAGTCAGTGTCTTTCCAGGGATGAGTTCATGAGGATACACGTGTTCGGGGCGGATGAGAGTTCGTTCTGCGCCAGAGTTCCTGAGCCCCACAGTGATGGTGTTGCCCACCGTGACTGACTGCAAATTCTCCCGGGAACTCCCACCCGTACCACCCACCAAATAAATAGCTGCACTAGGCCCTGGGGCCTCAGATCAGGGGCTCGTCTTCTGCCTCTCCAGACACGTGGCACTCACATGTCCTGGTTGTCCACAAGTAAAACATTTGCGAACGTCGGCTGTCAGCCAAGTGCTAGCAGCTGGGACAGGGCCTCCGGAAGGTCGGCTGGCAGGGGCAGGGATGGTGGTCGCTGGCTTACCCCCTTTCCCATTGGTGACGATCGACTTCCGAACCTCCGGTCTTCGATTGGCCTCGTAGGTGTCTGCGATCTGCGCTGCTTTGTTTGCATCTGGTGGCTCCTGATCCATCACGAACTTTCATACCTCAGTGGGGCAAAGAAGCAGGAATTGGTCTTTTACCATCAGATCCTTTATCTGCTCAAAGGTGGTCACTCCCAGTCCTTGGATCCACTGCTCAAAGTTGGTTCAGAGCCCGTGGACCACATCACTGTAGCTGTCGTGTGGTCCACGCTGGAGGTTCTGGAACTTTCTGCTGTACACCTCAGGAGTCAGCTGGAACCTCTAGATTAGAGCCTTCTTAATGGCCGCACAGTCCCCATCTAGTTCTCAAGGAAGAGCCACAAATGCCGCTAGCGCTTTTTCTCTAAGCGTTGCGATTAGGTACGGGGCATACTGGTCATTCGGCAGCTGGTACTGTAAGCAAGTCTTTTCAAAACCCCTCAGAAAAGTGTCCAGGTCACCTTTGTCATCCAGCACAGGAAAATGCTCTGGACGGGGCTTGAAGGTGATTGGACTAGTCGATTCACAGTTCAGTGGGGTGGATGACTGCCTTCCCAGCTGGGCCTTCCGCAGGTCGTGGTCTCTCTGAGCTTGGGCCTCAGCTCGTCGATCTGCAGCCTCTCGCTCAGCTTGGGCTCGCCGCTCTGCAGCCTCTCACTCGGCTTGGGCTCGCTGCTCGGCTTTCTTAGCCTCCTGGTATTGCCGAATGAGCTGCAGGTGTCCTTGATAATCCTCGGCAGGACAGTGCTGTAAGGCCAGTTGCAGATAGGGGTCCATGCTGCCCTGGACGCTGACGCGGTGTGCATCTTCAGGTGGGACCTCTGCAGGAACACCTTCTAGGACTTGGCTTACATCCACAGGTAAGGCCTCAGCAGCAACACCATCCATGCTCTGACTGATCTCTGCAGCCAGACGCTGTGCAGCAGCACTGACATGGCTCTGGCTGGCCTCTTCATTCTCTGGGCTGTGGGGCTGACCTTGCTTTGCTTCAAGTTGTACCAGCTCTGCGACCATTTCTTCTCTGGTTTTGCCATTGGGGTCAATGCCTTTGGTCTTACATATTCCAGCAAGAATGTTCTTTTTCTGCTGGCTGTACCAGCGCTCTCCAACCAAGACCATGGTTTTCAAATCAAAGGATAGAATAGAAAAACAAAGAAGGGGAGGGGTAACTGCTACACACACAGTATTGTCTCAGATCTAATAAACACTGAGTTCGATCTTCAAAACTTTTGGGCAGAGTTCTTGTAAGAACTGTGCCAGTTTTTAGTGAGAGGAATGATTGCTCAAACCAGATCACTAATGTCCTATGATCCCACCGCTCTGCCACCAATTGTCACGATGACTTAGTCAGGACCTGCAGCTCTCTGGCGCCCCCTAAGCCTGCTGGCCAAATCCGGTTTTGCCAGAGGATAAGAAAGGAGCCCAGCTGCCCTAATTTAGTTTGTCTACATAAATACAAAAAATGTTATGCTGCCACCACCGATCTCTTGCAGATGGATCGGTAACCTGTACGATAGCGTAAAACAAACAGTGAGGTCGTGAGAGCTCGTTCATAGGACAAGGAGATCGAGACTAGTAAATTATAATATTTTACTCCAAAATATAGGCAGTGTTTATAAAAAAGATTTACAGAATATTACATAAGAGACAATATACAAGTATGCATAAAACAGTTATAAAAATAAAAGGAATGAAAGAGAACTTGCCAGACCTAGTCACGCATAGGTAAACTTAGTTCCGTGGAGGGGGCCCTCCCCAGAAAGGTATGATTCCACCACACAGCTGGTGGTGGCTATGTCCGTGCCCCTGAATGGAATTAACCCAAAAATGGCTTCTCTCCTTTTATTAAAGACAGGGGAACCTGTGGCCCCCACCTCTTAGAGTGACCATTCCCTGTGGGCTTGTCCACTGAGACCTCCCCTTTCACCATGCTTAATAATTCTTCATTCTTCATATCTGGGGATGGGGTGGGCTCACAGACAAGATATATAACTCATATTTAATGTCATGTAATTCTGAGAATATTGATACCAAATATGACCTATGTAAGGGGTTTAGAAAGGCAGGACTCATTTGCCAGGCTCCTGAACGTTACATAGTTATCTAAAACATATCATTAAATGCGCAAACCGGTGAACAACCTGAAAATATGAATTATGTGTATGTGGCATGAACGGGTCTTCTTAAATTCTAGATTGAAAAACTGGAGATTTAAACAAAGGAGTTTCTTTAGGAACAGATCTGGTTAAAACCTGTAAGTTCTGCTCCTCTCAGCTTCAGGGTTTTATGGGGGGGTCGTAAATAGTTTTGACTGGGGGTCGCTTAGGAAGCAAGGGAGGATCTATGTAACACTCACAAACCAAAAGGGTGGAGCGATGAGTGAGCTATTGTTGGCTGACTCTTCAAGCATCTTAAAAAATCATGAACAATATTCATATATTCATGACAATGTTGATTTTTGCAATGTTACAGCACACAGTTTTTATAGAAAAGGACCACTAATAATGATATGTCATGGTGCAGGGACAAGTATTAATAGGGTTGGGGGTGATTTGGAGGGGTCAGGTTCCCTTTAAGCAATTTTATACTTTACTCGCTTTTTATAATTTTTATAGTTTTTATAGTATTGCTTATACTATTTTATAAGGGTACTCCGGAGAGAAAAAAAATGAATTGTCCCTGCACTCATAGACTATAATACTAAGCTGCCGTTAAATTTGTATAATGTTTTGTTCCCATAGGGGTCAATACATCATGCCTGGGTGAACAGCTTTCCTCCCTCCCTCTGCAGGCAGCATCTATGTTCCTAGAACAAACACTTCCTACTTCAATCACATGGGCATGAAGTCACAGCAGGTCCTATCTAACATTGAATCATACAGAAAAGTGGGAGGTTTCAGGTCCTTTTTAAATTATATATATCCAGTCACTTGTGTCAGTTTTCATCATAAATTTATTTAGAAAATGTTTATACATATAAATAAATCATTTCATGACATAGTATTTTACATAGAATATACATAGATTTCATAGATTGTTTATTTCATAGAGGATCAAAGTATTAAAGTGACATTGTGACAATTAAAATTTCCATGTAGTAGGTTTATCCCTCTTTTACATGGACCAGGGAAAATGAGCAGGGTTTGTGGGCATTGGATCAATTTTACTCTGTATATGCAGTGCCTATCAAGTTTACCCCTCTAATAGGGGATAGAGGCTGACTATATAGAAAGTTTCAACCCCCATTTTTGGAAAAACCTGCAGAGTGGTATTCATTATTCCCATGTAGGGCTCCTGCAGTTTTATCCATCCCTGGGGGAGCATTTACTATTGTCAGCCCTATATGGATATCAACCAGACCTATGCATATCAGACGTATCAGGGTAACCTCACCCTCCCACAGCTCCACACTTACCCATGTCCTATAATGGGGTAGAGTACCGGGTGCCCCCAGACGCGTTTCGCTTTGGGCTTTCTCAATGGGGTCCGTTTTAACCCGCCGGCCGGCATCTTTTTATATCTATTTAATTGTCACAATGTCACTTTAATACTTTGATCCTCTATGAAATAAACAATCTATGAAATCTATGTATATTCTATGTAAAATACTATGTCATGAAATGATTTATTTATATGTATAAACATTTTCTAAATAAATTTATGATGAAAACTGACACAAGTGACTGGATATATATAATTTAAAAAGGACCTGAAACCTCCCACTTTTCTGTATGATTAAATGTATATTTATAGGAGGGGTCCATTCTGGCCAATGGCCAAACTTTTGACGCACATTGTAAGGACAACACTTTTGGTTTTACCTATCTAACATTGGTCTTACATTCTGCTCTCTGCACAGAAACAGGTCTACAGACTCCCAGCTTAGTACAGAACCTTATGTGACATTACACCAACGGGATTGAATAAGGAATGAGGACATGTCGGATGGAGCTAAAGCTTTCTGAGAGGAAAAGGGAGAGCTGCTCACTCAGCCATGACATATTATCCCCTCTATAATAGAGTATGCCCTGGCTCAACCTAGTGCGAGGTGCTCAGAGGAAAATAATACCACAGATAATATCAGAATAGCCTCGGCACACTCATATAGAAAAAATGAGAAGGAAAATATTTCTTAGTGTTGTTGATTTTATTAACAAAATAAATCTTCCCACGTTTCGGCTCAAGCATGAGCCTTCCTCAGGGATTGAGCTGAATTTAAACATAACAAAAAGAAGTCAATATATGACAAAATAAATGCAATATACATGATGTAGGTAAAATAGAACCATTACAGGGTGTATAGTATACGGGGTGAGGTGTTAGTGGATCTATTAGTGTGCGCACTGAAACTAAAGTGAGCACAACCGTGAGTGTAAGGGGTGTATAGGGGTGTGGTGGTAAAGTGAGGGAATAAGGAATAGCGGAAAAAGTGAGAGGAAAGGGTTAGCAGGAATTAGTAAAGGTATACGATCTCAGTATAGAAAAAAGAAAAAGAAAAAAAACAACTAAATATATCCAAAGGTGAAAACACGAAAGGAGGAATGAGGGAGCAGAAAAAAACAATGAGAGATGTATAGTAACAAAGATGAACAGAAAAATACCTTATAACTCTGTCAATGGAGTACGTGAAAAATGAGAGTGACCCTAGTAGTTGTGAAATTTCTGTTACTGGTATACAGAAGGAAGAAAACGGATTGCTATAGAGGACTGTAAGAAAACACATAAAATATGTGTAAATATAACAGTATAAGGAGCCCAAAGTAACATGATTAAGCCAGGATGAATGTATATTATAATACATGAGTATATCAAGGACAATAGCACTCATCAGGTTAAAGGGATCCTGTCACCCCCAAAACACCTGTAAACCTATTAAAACCTGTCCCTAGAGCATATTAACACTTTCCCTACACTGTTTTTACCTCCTAAATGCAGTAAGTGACATTGGATAAAAACGTTTTATAAGTACCTGATTACTAATGATAATGAGTGACTATCTATTCATAGTCACTCATCAAGACTGCCCCTCTGCTTCATATCACGCCTGAATAGGCGTGATCTACTGCCCAGATTCAAAATCGCGCCTCCCTGCTGTGCCCTGTGTCGTCCGAGGCTGCTGTGTGGCCGGGTGACGCGATCCGCGTCATTCGCGGCGCCTGGTGACGTATTTACACCGGCGCCGCGCTGTCAGCTTCAAAATGCGCACTGCGCATGCGCATTGGGCATGCGCAGTGCGCATTTTGAAGCCGACAGCGCGGCGCCGGTGTAAATACGTCACCAGGCGCCGCGAATGACGCGGATCGCATCACCCGGCCACACAGCAGCCTCGGACGACACAGGGCACAGCAGGGAGGCGCGATTTTGAATCTGGGCAGTAGATCACGCCTATTCAGGCGTGATATGAAGCAGAGGGGCAGTCTTGATGAGTGACTATGAATAGATAGTCACTCATTATCATCAGTAATCAGGTACTTATAAAACGTTTTTATCCAATGTCACTTACTGCATTTAGGAGGTAAAAACAGTGTAGGGAAAGTGTTAATATGCTCTAGGGACAGGTTTTAATAGGTTTACAGGTGTTTTGGGGGTGACAGGATCCCTTTAAAGAAAAACGTGTATGAAGATAGGATTACCTCAAACAGTCGCTTAGTCAATTCTCCTTAAGAAAGGAAAATACCAGTGCAAAGAACTACTATATGGGTTGCTGGAACAAGAAAAAGCAAAAGAAAAGTATTAGAAAGAGAAATAAAGGTATGTGTTAAGAGAAATAGTGGGGTTCACATACCCTTAAACTGTAAGAAGGTACATGACTCCTGTCCTGCAGGAGAAATAGTGGCAGGCAATTAGAGGTTCAGCAGAGAAAGAAGCATAAAAAAGAAAAAGGCACATATAAGAAAAATACAATTTCTCTTTCTAATACTTTTCTTTTGCTTTTTCTTGTTCCAGCAACCCATATAGTAGTTCTTTGCACTGGTATTTTCCTTTCTTAAGGAGAATTGACTAAGCGACTGTTTGAGGTAATCCTATCTTCATACACGTTTCTCTTTAACCTGATGAGTGCTATTGTCCTTGATATACTCATGTATTATAATATACATTCATCCTGGCTTAATCATGTTACTTTGGGCTCCTTATACTGTTATATTTACACATATTTTATGTGTTTTCTTACAGTCCTCTATAGCAATCCGTTTTCTTCCTTCTGTATACCAGTAACAGAAATTTCACAACTACTAGGGTCACTCTCATTTTTCACGTACTCCATTGACAGAGTTATAAGGTATTTTTCTGTTCATCTTTGTTACTATACATCTCTCATTGTTTTTTTCTGCTCCCTCATTCCTCCTTTCGTTTTTTCACCTTTGGATATATTTAGTTGTTTTTTTTTCTTTTTCTTTTTTCTATACTGAGATCGTATACCTTTACTAATTCCTGCTAACCCTTTCCTCTCACTTTTTCCGCTATTCCTTATTCCCTCACTTTACCACCACACCCCTATACACCCCCTTACACTCACGGTTGTGCTCACTTTAGTTTCAGTGCGCACACTAATAGATCCACTAACACCTCACCCCGTATACTATACACCCTGTAATGGTTCTATTTTACCTACATCATGTATATTGCATTTATTTTGTCATATATTGACTTCTTTTTGTTATGTTTAAATTCAGCTCAATCCCTGAGGAAGGCTCATGCTTGAGCCGAAACGTGGGAAGATTTATTTTGTTAATAAAATCAACAACACTAAGAAATATTTTCCTTATCATTTTTTCTATATAAGTGTGCCGAGGCTATTCTGATATTATCTATATTATCCCCTCTGGGACAGGTGACTGATAAGGAGCAGTTACTGAATAACTGATTTATATAAAGTCTAAATATTATACAAATGTAACAGACAGCTTAGCATTATAGCATAGGAGTGCAGGGACTGTTCCAAAAAAAAATATCTCCCTGGAGTTTCCCTTCAAAGGAGATCACATCAAGACAGCTCTTTTTCAATAGGTTTTAATAAAGTTTATAGACTTCATGGAGTTCACATTTTCCCAACAGTGACAATGAACAGTCAGCTTCATCTTTTTCCAACAAATATAACTCTTTTCTGGGGATCATTGTAGCCAAGGATAAGTAAAGTTACTGATCATTGAGGTGGCTGAAATGTATTGTCAATGATGAGATAGCTTATTACTAGACTCAGACTTTAATTTTAATCACTGAAATTAAAATAATTTCATACTGACTAAACAAACAAAGATGGTTGATAACTACAGAAGTAAAAGTTAATGTGGTATTTAATTATGTGGTTTTGCAATGCAAAGGAATATGATATTGCCATGTCTGCAATGCAATTATGAAGTACAGATAACATCAAGGCTTAAAGAGGACCGGTCACCCCCCTGCTGCATGGCAATCTAAATGCAGCACTGAATGCAGCATGTGTGCTGCATTCAGGGAAGGGGTCCCCCATGTGTCTGTGTGCTGTGTACATAGCCGTTGTAAAACTTACAATTAGAAGCCATGGAGGCAGTCACTGTGGCTGGAGGGAGCTTGATTGACTGGGGCCATTTCCTCCCCCTCTGCCTCTCTGCGCTGCTTCTGCTGTGCAGGCTCTGCCCTCCTCCTCTCCTCCTCTCTGTCACTCACAGCATGCAAATCATTTGTCCTGATGTCAGCTCCAGATTCCTGCCCTGACAAAGCATAAACAACACAGCAGGAGACAGCACACAGAGCGACAGAGAGGGAGGGAATGTCCACAGTCAATCAAGCTCCCTCCAGCCACAGTGACTACCTCCATGGTTTCTAACTGTAAGTTTTACAAAGCCTATATCTTTGGGTACACAGCACACAGACACATGGGGGACCCCTTCCCTGAATGCAGCAGACATGCTGCATTCAGTGCTGCATTTAGATTGATATGCAGCAGGAGGGTGACAGGTCCTCTTTAATGAGCTGTTGGTTGGAGAAAACAATCTCAACTGTGCTTTATTCATTATATGATTCTTAAAAGGAATCTGTCATCAGGATTTTGCTAATCTGAAAACAACAGCAGATAGGAGCTGAGACACAGATTTCAGCAATGTATAACTTGTTAGTCTGTTTACTGTTTATTGACTTTGAAGGTTTTATCAGCAGGAGTTCATTATTGCCCAGGCAAGAACTCATGTGTCTGTTATACCGATCTTGCCTGTTCCTCTGATAAACAGGTAAGTGTGAATAGGTCACTAGGCAATGTACACAGAAGACTATGGTGTAGGAGGTTCAGCTTTCTAAGCCTATCTACTTCCCAAATTTAAAAATTCTCATTGTATCAGAACTGATGCTCCCAGTAAACTAAATGATACATTGTTGGAATCAGGGTCTTTACTACTTTATGCTGCTGTCAAATGAGGTAACAAAAACAGCTGACAGATTCATTTTAGCAATGTTACTAAATTCAAAATGTATAAAGTGCGTACTAAATGTATCTCAAAATGTATTTCTAATGTATTTTTAATAAAGAGTCTACTTTCATAGGTTACTAAAAAGTGATATAACTATTACCTTGACAATTTAGTACAAATTATTGCTAATCAGTAAGATCCAGTTTTCCATTTGAAGATGTTTGATATGTTTTATTACAAACCAAAGATACAATGAAAAGACCGACTAAAAATGCGTTGGATGTAAATCTTCCATTTGTAATCTGATTTCTGCACTAGCAAAACCCATTAATGGGTTGGCAAACCAAAGAGGGAAATTATATTTAAACTATAAAATCACATAGGGTGGTCAAATACCAATTGACAAGAGAACTTAAAAAGATTGACCCTCATAAAAAAAATAATAATTACCATTCGGGACAAGAAATGATAGTTGCCCCACTACATTTGGCTTCGATATTTGGATACAATATTATTGTGCTCAATCACCCTGGTACAATCAATCTCTACACTTAGATTTGGCATGGCGCTGTTTGTTCTCTTGTATACCTTTCCTCAGGGCTATTGACTCTATAATGTATTCCACAAATCATCCTTCCTCTGTAGATTTACATTGGGGAAATATGTGTAAAATAACCAAAAGGTAAAAAATAAAATAAATAAAATTAACTTTAAAAACAAACCACACATATTCAATCACAGGCCAAATGGCACAGAGGAAAAAAAAGGAAATATCTATTTAAACATTAGGTGAAGAGACATGTACAGTATATTACCTCAGATCACAGCCTGTGTGCTCACTGTTTAACTGTTTAAGTTCACTTAAAATTCACTTCAACACCTCCCCCCCTCCCCCCCCCCCCCCCCCCCCCCCCCCGCTCATCACCTCTCAGCACTGAAGCCAGCACTGATAAGTGGGCATGATGATGAATGGGGGAAGATGTACATCTTAAATTAAGTTAAACAGCTACCTCTAGTGATCACTCTGCAGTTGTAGCCACAGGCGATCATGTATGCATATTCATTGCTTCCCACCCATCATCACTGGCATGGGAGCTGTAAATATCCGAGCACAGAAGATTATTTTCATTGCCTATCACTTCTACGCTCCATCTTATCCTCCTGTCTTTTAATATTATTACATTTTTGACTGTGCACCCTCCGCCGCTCTATAGTCATGTTCCCATACACGCAATTCTAAACCACAGGCAGAGGCAGTAGGTTAAGACCCGGTAGGATGGGACACCTTGATGCTGGTTATCGGGCTCACATGCTATGGTCATAGCATCAGCTAACTTCTCAGTGTTCTCTATCTACTCTGAAGTAGTTTTCTACTGTGCCTTATGCCCCATTCACACTTTGCCCCATTCACACTTAGCATACTTATTAGCCAGTATGCTATTTAACAATTTTTTGGGGTCAGTCTGCAGCTGAATTTCCTCCTTTTTTTCTTGATATTTTTTCTAGCTAGCACCTTTCACATAGAGGTGTCGCCATTCATTATCTATTGTTAATATTATTAACTTATTGACTGTCCACCCTCCCCCGCCCTGTAGCCATGTTGAAATTTTACTTATTGTAATTTTGGTCCCAGACACGCCCTTACAGGTAGGTTTTTAATTGCATTTAATGGCATGAACGCACACACACGCAATTCCACACCATAGGCAGAGGCAGTAGGTTAGGACCAGGTAGGATGGGACACCTTGATGATGGTTATCGGGCTCACATGCTATGGATATTGCATCAGCTAAGTTCTCATTGTTCTCTATGTACTCTGAAGTAGTTTTCTATTATGCCTTATGCCCCATTCACACTTTGCCATTAGCATTCATTAGCCAGTATGCTTTTTCACAATGTTTTTGTGTCAGTGTGCAGCAGAATTTCCTCCTTTTTTACCGGACCTGACAGCATGTGTGGAGAACATGACAGTAATGTTATCGCTACATGCACAGATACTGATCATCTGTCGGCAAAAGAAGACAGGAGGATAATGCAATTCTAAGGGGAAGCGATGGGGGGTGAGTATAATCTCTCATTTTTTTAAGTGTGTGCCGTGACGGGGGCCCAGTAATGTCAGTTTGAGTGATATACCAGGATATGGGCTACATTCCAGGATGGGGGATATTATACCAAGTTGAGGGACATATAACAAGATGGGGGATCATATACCAGGATGAGGTGCATATACCAGAATGAGGGCCATATACCGGGATATAGGCCATATACCAGATTGGAGAACATGCATCAGAATATGTTCCATATATACCAGGATGGGGACATATGTACCTAGAAGAGGCCTATGATGTGGACATTAGTACAGAATTTGGGGACATTAGTCCAAAATAGTGTCAGAAGCAGATCTTCCTTTATAACAGTATGTCATGCCACATTTTATGCCAGTTTTTTCCACTAGTTTTCTCCTTTAAAATCTAGTTGTGTGGTATAATCCAATGCAGAAATAAAAACTTAGACCTACTTTTATAATTATTTCATTGCATCAATTTAACAGTGCCACAGTTAGGGATTTTAATTACCTAATGCATACAACATTCATCTCACATTGAAATTATTTACATTAAATATGTTTAATTGGTGATAAATGCTAAAACTGTTACAAAACTGGACTTTGGTTGGTCAGTATAACTTGATTATATGTTCTACCATTAATTCTCTGCAGGCAGCACTTTTCAGGGTTTCTTAATGAAAGATGTGGTTACTATAGCAAGTTTATCATGGTCATCAATCACTTTTTCCAAATGATAAAACTGCTGTGATCCAGTGTCAGCCTTATGGACTTTGCTTGTTAAACATTATCTAAAGACCTTAAAAATTGTCAGCTTGAAACTTAAACTGAATCCAAAAATTAACTGTAGAAACTGAAAAGGATAAAATGCACTGACCAGGGATATACTTAAAGGGATATAATGCACTGACCAGGGATATACTAAAAGGGATATACTATACTGACCAGGGATATACTAAAAGGGATATACTGTACTGATCAGGAATATACTTAAAGGGATATAATGCACTGACCAGGGATATACTAAAAGAGATATAATGCACTGACCAGGGATATACTAAAAGGGATATACTGAACTGACCAGGGATATACTTAAAGGGATATAATGCACTGATGGGGATATACTAAAAGGGATATACTATACTGACCAAGGATATACTAAAAGGGATATACTGTACTGACCAGGATATACTTAAAGGGATATAATGCACTGACCAGGGATATACTTAAAGGGATATAATGCACTGACCAGGGATATACTAAAAGAGATATAATGCACTGACCAGGGATATACTAAAAGGGATATACTGAACTGACCAGGGATATACTTTAAGGGATATACTGTACAGACCAGGGATATACTAAAAGGGATATAATGTACTGACCAGGGATATACTAAAAAGGATATACTGCACTGACCAGGGATATACTAAAAAGGATATAATGCACTGACCAGGGATATACTCAAAGAGATATACAGCATTGATCAAGGATATACTAAAGGTGATATACTGCATTTACCAGGGATATACTCAAAGGGATATAATGTACTGACCAGGGATATACTAAAAGAGATAAAATGCACTGACCAGGGATATACTCAAAGGGATATAATGCACTGACCAGGGATATACTAAAAGGGATAAAATGCACTGACCAGGGATATACTCAAAGGGATATACTGCATTGAATGAAGTGTTTAGTTTTTGAATCCTGTTTTAGTTAATGTTATTTAAAATATATAGGTTTTTCAATCTCATGTTTTACACCACATCTCTTAGTTCCTGAAAGCATGTTTAGTTCTTGGCTCTTTTTCAACATTTATTTTCTAAGTTTCATACAATTTTCTTTACAGATTGCATAAATAAAGTATTATGAACTGATAAAATGCAACACATGCTTTTCTTATTTATTCTAGCAACAATTCATCTAAGGGTGCCTTCACATTTGCGTTTTGAACGCAGCGCACCAAATGCAGCAATACGCTTGCGCACATGCGTTCCTATGTTTAACATTTATGTGCCCTCCGAACGCACTCCAAACGCATCATGTTGCATTTTTTGTGCGTTCGCGGGCGCTTGTTTTATCTGCAAGCGTACACAAGCGCACCAACAATGCATTGAAGTCAATGGATCCGCAGTGTCCTCCCCATGACAGCGCAGGAGAACGCTGTGGACCTCATTGAAATCTCTCCTGGTGGCCGCCGGTGATCAGCGGCAGCCATCGGGAGATCAGCTAGAGCCGCCACTGCTCTCCCGCCGATGTCGTCGCGGGAGATTTGAAGATTCAGCTGACCTGACAGCTGTTTAACTCTCCCGCGCTGACACCGAATAGGTGATGTCGGCGTGGGAGATTTGAAGCAACGATCAGCTGTTTCTCATCTCCTGCACTGATATTACCCTATTCGGTGTCGGCGCGGGAGATTTAAACAGCTGTCAGAGCAGCTGTGTCTTCAAATCTCCCGCGCTGACTCCAGCGGGAGATCAGCTGTGCCGGGAGGAGGAGATCTCTGCCGCTGATCTCCTCCTTCCGGCCACCCCCGAGACAGCTGATTGGCTGGCTGGGGTGCATAGTAATATGAACGCATGCGGAGATTCACATTAATATGGCTGCGTTTGCACAGCGTATGCGTCTGCATGCCATAAGCATGCAGACACATACACAAGTATGAAGGCAGCCTAATATATTTATGGCATGCCAAATCCACTATGCTTCCTTGTTTTAGCAGATTGACATAGTTTAGATATCTCTTCAATATTTATCATGAAGAACTGGCTTTTACTTTATTCAGTATGACAATATTGTAAAGAAACGGCTTAGGTTTTGCTTCTTTTGCATTGTGTTTCAGGCAAAAATGTATCATTCCATATTTATTCTTGTACATTTCATTTTAAATAAATACTGTACTGTAAATTAGTATACAAATAGCATATTCTAAATGATGGCTGGTCTTTTATTGTTATGCAATGGACTTATCAATATTAATTTAATTGATGACAAATCTCTAAAAAGATGTAGAAAAACAATTAGGATAAAAACAAAATTGTTGGTTGGATGTTGTGAAAGGTTTGTCTCCAAGGTCAGATCTTAGCAGCAAAATATAGCAGTATACAGTGAGGAGAGCGAGTTTGGTTGTAGAGATATATTATCAGTTGACTAGAAAATAGTCAGAATACGAGCACAAAAACAAACAGGTCATAATGTACTGTATGCAGACAGCCTTTTAGACAGAAAGAGAGCAAGAACTCTAGTGTCATTTATTGGAAGTAGCAATCTATCAATAATGGCACTTGAGTCATTTTTCTATCTGTAGAGGCTATTTACATATTTATATTCCCAAAGTAGCATTATGTGGCTTAAAGCATAACCAACATTTACATGTTGATTTAATAATAATATAGAGCAAGAGATTTTAATAAACTTTCAAATATACTTTATAAGTGAAATCTGATGGAAAACCATTCATAAACCTTCCACAAGGTGTCCCCACTAGACTGTGTCCGAAACAGACATATGTTTATTATCAGTCAGATCCGTCTTTACACTAAATATAGCCACAAAACCATATAAGGTTAAAAATGGCAGTGTCTACACTGCTGACTGCAGGTGATGAGGTAACAGTGTATCAGTTTACTTCAGGCTACTGCACAGTGTCCTCTCCCTTTTCCTTAGCACAATCTTCTCTGGTCTGTGATCTCTCATTTGGCTGCTGGCTCTCCACACAGCTCACAATGTCTGATCTTGTTCTTTTTCTGCTAACACATTGCACTGTTCCCTATCAGCTGCTGGCTATTTCCACACAGCCATAAAATGCAGCTTTTAAAAGCATATGTGTAACATTTGTTAATATACTGGAGCCAGCTATATATTGCTGTGACAACATTGCTGCCAAGAGCTTAGGGGGTGCCACGTATGTCCCACCTGAATTTTATTTATAGATACTAAATTTATGTGACAGCGCGGCGCTGACGTTATAACAATGATGACAATAATTAAAAATAAAAGAGTTGGTTTTTCTGAAATTTCATATAATTTATTACATATATGTGCTGTACAATTAATTTAGTTAAAATGTTTAAAATATTATTAAATATATTAAAATCAAATATCTTTTGCGTGTAGTCTTTAAATGTAGAGGCTCTAGGTTCTCCTGTAGACACAAAGGTGTCTGCTAATGTTATTCAACAGGGGTCCTGGTGGTGCCTATAAATATATAATGTGTTGATGAAAGCTTGTGTTTAAAACCTGCAAACTCAAAAAAAAGCTTAATTTCTGAAGACCCCTTAGACGAAGATGATATGAACGACATAACAGAAACTATTCAAGAATCCAGAGATTCACAAGCGACCAGCCTTATCACTATAGATGAATATAATGCTAGCAGCTATAGTGGAACACCTAGCCACGTGACTCATGCATCTCCTTTCAAACAGACTCCACAACGTACACACCGGTCGCTAGACGAACTAGATTCACTGGAGGAACTCAACATCCAGCACCAATATCACCTATATTCCAAAATAACATAACAACAATAGAGAATAGCCCTGTAGCTCAGGCAGAAACAATCATCACTGTAACCACAGCGAATAAATTTAACCCATTGGCAGGAAACTCAGAAGAAACAGAACCTTTGAGGACAACAGGAATAGAGACAGCAACACAAACACAAGCCATTAAAAAAACTAAACAGAAAACAATAAATAAAAACACTGAGACTAAGCCTAAGAGCACCACAGAAAATCGAGCCAAAAAAAAACGAAAATCAAGGAGAACAAGATAAACCACAGAGAACACGAAGAATTATATTTTCTCAGAAAAACCTGCGGAAGGATTTTTTCAAGGTCATTACAAAAAAACCATAGGGGTAATAGGGGCAGGAAGTGCCCCAAAAAAGAAATAGTACATGATCAAGAAGATACAAAGCCAAAAATCTTTAACCTAAGCTCTTATACTCCCACTATGGAAGAATCAGCTATACCAACTAAAGGATTAAAATTCGCCCCGTCCACAGAAGCAAAACCGGATGACTTATTCATCAGCACGAAACAATACATCGGAAATCTTAATGTCAAGGAACATTTTTTCAAGAAACCCATGAAGGGTGTGACTACAGCAGAAGATGGAATTATCCATTCTGGATAAGCCAACAAATCTGCATTTAATCTGATTTGTGAACAATCAAGATCAATGACAGCGTCTAAAGAATTGGTCACACAAGACATCCGGAAAATGAAAAAGAGAAATCTGAAATATGTGCCATAAAATCTATCTAGTAAAGAAAAACAAGCTATGGAAAATCTAAAATCCAACAGAGATACAGTCATTCGCCCAGCAGATAAAGGGGGAGTCATCATGAACTTCCAAGATTATCATGAAGAAGCCATGAACCTCTTAAACGACAAGAAGACCTATGAAATATTGAAGACTAATCCCACCGAGCGTTTTTCTAAGGAATTAGATAAGTTAGCTATAAAAGAAAGGATGATGAGCGTTTTAAACAAGAAAGAATTTAAAATTTATCAATAATAGAACACGAGAATGGCAATATTTTACTTTAATCCAAAGATCCACAAAAGTGCAGAGAAACCTCCAGGTCGGCCTATTATTTCTGGCATTAATTGTCTCGCGGCTAACCTCTCAAAATACGTGGATAATTATCTACAAAAACTTGTAATCAACTTACCCGCATACATCAAGGACACTACTCAGATTTTACAAATTTTGGAAAGAATTGAATGGCAACCCAACCATATATTGGGGATACTTGATATAACATCTCTCTACACCATTATTGAGAACGAAAAGGGATGTGAAGCTGCTGACTACTTCATAACCCAATCAGATTAATTAATTCCAGTGCAAAATACATTTTTGGTGGATAGCATCCGATTGATTCTCACGCATAATTATTTCCAGTACAACCGAGTGTATCATTATCAGAAATAGGGTACCGCGATGGGGAGCAGGGTTGCACCCGCTTATGCAAACCTTTATGTGGGGAGGTGGGAAGAGGATGTTATCTTCCCAGGAGGAAAAATCAAGAACCACCTCCTCCTACGGCATAGATTTATAGACGATGTAATATTCGTCTGGAAAGAGTCTGAAATACTATTACATCAATTCTTGGAAACAATAAATCGGAACGTATATGGATTAGAGTTTACAAGCACCATCAGTAAATCCAGTGTGAATTTTCTAGACCTACAACTATACGTAGAGAATAACAAGATATACACCAGAACTTATAAGAAACCTGTAGATGCAAATACTACCAGCTGCCATCTTCCAGGATGAATTAAGAACATTCCCAAAGGACAGTTCATAAGATTCAGGAGGAATTGTAGTAAACTTGAAGATTACAAGAGGGAAGCCGAAAACATGAAGCTTGATTTTGTAGCTAAGGGGTACAGAGAGGAAGATATGAAGAAAACTATTGAATATGTATGCCAATTTGATCGTAACCGGTAGCTCACAAATAAAAACAGCACCCCATTGAACACTACTATACAAGAACAGATCATCAATTTACAACTTATCACTACCTTTCACAGCAGCTATCCCCAATTTAAAAACATCATTAAAGATGGCACATATTAAAGACGGATAAATTGATAGGAGACCTTTTGCCATCTCAACCAAACTTTATATTCAGGAGAACAACGACCATCAGTCAACATATAGCACCCAGCTTCAGAGACACTTCTGAAGCAACAAACAATAAGAAGAACGCTCGGGTAGGATTTCAACTATGCACCTTTTGCCCTTTTATTTTTTAAAGTTATGACTGAATTTTGCAACTCTACAGGAGACAGAACTTTTAAAATTAAAGAAACACCAACGTGCCACACAAAGCAAGTTATCTATGCTATCAAATGCCCATGTGAGAAATGATATGTGGGGCAGACAACAAGACAGCTGAAGGCCAGAATAGGCGAACATATACGGAACATCAACAAGGGGTTTCAGGGACATCCCCGATCAAGACATTTTAAGGACAAACATAATGCAAAAAGCACAGCTTTAACCTTTTTTGCCATCCATTCAATCCAGAAGGACAAAAGAGGGGGTAATTTTATTGCCAAAATGTCCCGCTAAGAATCTAAGTGGATTTTTTATCTTAACACCGTGGCACCTAAGGGGCTTAACGCAGAATTTTAACTTTTTGAGTTCTCATAAGCTATAAAAATCTTCATATGAAAAATAGAACACTATACTACCATGACTCATGCACAATGTAAAATGGCACATACTAACAGTTCGGATGTATACAAAACATCCCACTGATTACAGAAAGGGTCTGAGAGTGTCTACAATTATTCATAGAACTATGCACATCATTTATAAAGCTATGCCCACCTTTTCTATTTTTCATTAGTATATATATATATATATATAATTACAGTTGAGAAAAAAAAACGAAAAAAAAACTGCACAGCACTCACAGACATGATGTGAACTGGTGCCTGCAGGGACGCTGGGTCAAACAACTAGAAAAAAATTCTCTGCAGCGCTCAGCTACTACAAGTGATGTACATATGCAGGGCAGGGATTTCAGCGTAGGACTCATCAGACCTGAAGTCACTTTGTCGCAGTTGATGAGAAAACAGACATTGGCCAATGTGTGTACTAAGAACTTCAGACAGCGTTAGGACTCATCAGACCTGAAGTCACTTTGTCGCAGTTGATGAGCAAACAGACATTGGCCAATGTATATACTACCGTGTTTCCCCGAAAATAAGACCCTGTCTTATATTTTTTGGGGGGCCAAAAGTGGATCCCTGTCTTATTTTCGGGGGGGGGTCTTATATTGGCAGCCCCAGCCTACTCACATACACATACACACACACACACATACATACACATACATACACATACATACACATACATACACACACATACACACACATACACACACACACACACACACACATACACACACATACACACACACATACACATCGCTTCTTACCTTGTCCGGTGCTGTCATGCCCCCCTCCTCCGGCCGTCCGGTGATGTCCCCGCTCCTTTCCTGGGCTGCGGTGCGGTGTCCGGTCCAGTTTCATGCTGATCGGTGCTGTGCCCGGCCGACTTCCTGGTTCCTCCGTCAATCCCCGCTCAGGTTAGGCCCTGCGCCAATGAGAGCGCAGGACCTGGGACGTCAATCACCGCTCAGACGCGGCCAGATGACGTTGGGGCCTCTGATTGGCCCAACGTCATCAAGCCGCAGCGATCACCATGAAACTGGACCGGGACACCGCACCGAAGACCAGGAAAGGAGCAGGGACACCACCGGACAAGGTAGTATACATTGTGCAGCGCCCACTCGCCCCCCCCTGCCAGGCGGACTTATATTGTGGAGCGCCTTCCCCCCCCAGTCTTATTTTCGGGGGGGGGGACTTATATTAGCAGGCCCTCCTTCCCCCCCCCCCCCCGGTCTTATTATCGGGGGGCCTTATTTTCGGGGAAAGACGGTAATAACTTCAGAAATAAAAAAAATAAGAATTTTGAGTTTTTTGAAAAAAAACGTAGGTTTTTAAACTTTTATCTCAATTATATACAGCTTGTTAGCATATGTACATCACTGGTAGTAGCTGAGTGGTGCAGAAAATTTTTTTCTAGTTATACTTACAGTTGGTTATATTTTTTTACTTCTGAGTACCTATCAAAGGGCACGTAGAGCAAACTTACTCTTCTATACCAGCATGGGGAATCATATCAGGATAGCGGTTCATAATACACAAGGATGGGGATTCATATATATCAGGATGAAGGTCATATACCAGGATCGGGATCATATATACTAGGGTGAGGGACATATACCAGGATGGGAATCATATATACCAGGATGGTGGGCGTATATTAGGATGGGAGATCATATATACCAGGATGAGGGCTCACATATACAAAGATGGGAGATCATATACACCAGTATAAGTGCCATATTCCAGGATGGAGGTCATACATGCTAGGATGGGGGATCATATATACCAGGTTGGGGGATCATATATACCTGGATGGGGTCATGTACCTGGATGAGGGATCATATACCAGGATGTGGCACATATAGCATGATAGGGGAAATATCTACCTGGAAGGGGTCCAGGATGGGGGACATTAGTACAGAATTTGGGGACATTACCCCATAACAGTATCAGCAGCAGATCCCCCATAACAGTGCATCATGACCACAAAAATACAATTAAAGAGACATAAGTTGTAAAGTTCTTAAACTAATACTAAAGCAGCATATTAACATTAGCACAATAATAACAGAGGAAGACATTTAATGACCAGATAAGTTAGGGAAGAACTTAAAGAGGTCCTATTCACTCGTTAAAATATTTGGATCACAAACTATATATGGTAGGTTGTTTTTATTTATATTACTGTACATTAATGTAACCCAATGTCTACAAATTATTTAAAGGGAACCAACCACCTCAGATGACGACTATAAGCTGTTAATACATGTCCCTGCACCCTACCTACACCATTCCACCTATGTTTTTCTTAAGAATATTGATAAATGTAAACCGAAATAAACACTTTATAAAATTACATGCCTGCGTACTTCTGGGCGTCTCCTTCTGGGTCAGTTACTAGAGGGCTGTGTCTCCAGCAGCATGACTGGCTTCTCTAGCCCTCCCTCTTACTTTGCAGGACGTCACATGAAGGGACGGGAGCTGCCTTGCGTGCCCGCCCACTGATAGATAACATCACGCCCTTCATGTGCCGTCCTGCAAAGTAAGAGGGAGGGCTAGAGAAGCCAGTCATGCTGCTGGAGACACAGCCCTCTAGTACCAGAGCCCGAGGGAGACGCCCAGAAGTACACAGGCATGTAATTTTATAAAGTGTTTATTTCGGTTTACATTTATCAATATTCTTAAGAAAAACATAGGTGGAATGGTGTAGGTAGGGTGCAGGGACATGTATTAACAGCTTATAGTCGTCATCTGAGGTGGTTGGTTCCCTTTAAGAACATAAGAAATGACAAGATGATGACTTCCTTTTTTAATGTTTTACCATTTATGATTGAACTGTCAAAGGTGCTCAAATTAATAAAATAATGTTCAGAGACTGCACTACAAAGGCATTTTTTACAATTACTGAAATAAATAAGCCATTAAAATGACAATGTGCTAGAAGGAATAATAAGAAACCATATTAAAAGTAATTGTAAAAGTTTGAAGTGCAATATTTTGCCCTTCAAAAGTATAATATAATGTCATGAGTATTTGCATAAGAATTTTTGTTACCTCCGTCTTTTCAGGTACTTTACATAATTTCAATGGAACTACTTAGAAAGCAATTTACTAATGTAATGTTATCAATGAAAACATTCCTTTTACAAGTGACAGTGATCACAAAATAGAGCAGTGCCAGTATAAATAATGGAAGCAAATGAGATGGCGTTCGCTTTCAGTGGAAAAAAAATAGAGAGAAAAAGCTACCTATTATTTTGAGTTGTCTTAAATTGAAATAATTTTTATGTTTCTTTCTTTTATCAAGACATTTAAAAGAGTCAGTATTGGGTGTGTATTTTGATCACATCACAATACCTCACTTGAAAATTAGGAATAGGAACAATAGAATGCAACTGAAATTCTACTAATTATGGGTACAATGTATAACAATACAAATTGAGATGGTTATTAAAGGGATCCTGTCACCTCCCAAAAGTCACCTAAGCTACAAAAACATGTCCCTGCAGCATCCTATCACTAATCTCACACTCCTTTTGTCTCCTAAAAGCATCCTGTCAAAGTAGATAAAAACAATTTCATACTCACTCATTAGGCATTATAATGAGTGGGGGCTATATTCTTTAGCCCTAAGGGATAGTTTGTTTTGCAGGCTCCAGGATCCACCCTCTCTCCCTCTGTGCTGCTTTGTAGCTTAGGTGGTTTTTGGGAGGGACATGTTTTTTGTATCTTAGGTGGCTTTTGGGAGGTGACAGGATCCATTTAATTATTATTACAGCCACTTAATCCATGGCGCTTTACTTGTGAAAAAGGGCATACAAAGACAAGCAGAAAATTTATGAACAATACCAGGCACACAAATGTATAGGAGGACCCTGCCCGTGAGGGCTCGCAGCCTACAAGGGGAGAGTATGTACTATAAAGGGTAGAGCTGGTTGTGCAGTGGTGTATTGGACTTAAGGCCCAGTTAAACACATAGATAATTGTGCAGAGATTGCTCGCAGATCTCTGGTTGCAGTGAAATCATGGACACATTGTTCAATTTTGGGCCATGTAGAAATGGAATATGTGTCCATGATTTCACTGCAACCAGAGATCTGCCAACAATCTCTGCACAATTACCTGTGTGTGTAACTGGACCTTAAGGATCACTGCAGGTTGTAGGCTTGTTGGTAGAGTTAGGTCTTCAGGTTCTTTTGAAGGTTTCCACTATAGGTGAGAGTCTGAAGTGTTGGGGCAGAGTTCCAGAGAATGGGTGATGCTCGAGAGAAATGTTGTATGCGATTGTGGGAAGAAGAGATAAGAGGGGAGTAGAGAAGGAGATCTTGTGGTGATTGCAGTTGCATGTATTTAAGAACTGGGAGACCTTGTAGCTGATGTATTGAGAAGAAAGGTTGTGAATGGCATTTTTTGTCATTGGTAGGGTTTTGACCTGGATTCTCTGGGCAGTGCTTAGCCAGTGAAGGCATAGGCAGAGACGAGAGGCTAGAGAATAGTGGGGAGACAGGCCAATTAGTTAGACAGCAGAACTTTGGATAGATTGTAGGGGTGCAAGAGTAGTAATCCAGAGTAGTAATTGAAAAAGAGAACCATAGTTGATTAGCAAAATAGGGATTCCATTTATTAAGAACAATCCACTAAGTCAAGGAAATTACTGATAAGTAAGATTACAAGGGTTATAGGTAAAGTGCTCAGTGATGATACAAACGATAACATGCATCGAGCTGCCTCCTCAACATTGCAGGACCCAGCATGACAATTGATTTTATAGCTCTTACAGAAATGTATACAGTTTTCAGGGGTTTGTATAGAATAGTAACATACATAGGTGTATATATACAATGCTCAGATTACAAACTCATAGTGAATAAGACATATGTGCATACAATGCCTCAGGTTGACAAAGCAAGTAAACATTAGATACAGTAATACTGTCACAACCTAAGCAAAAAGCACATAAATACCATACATCATATGAGATGTCTTTGCACCATCAGGCACCATTGTTACCTATTTGAAAACGATCCCCCATATATACACTGTCTAAAGTTCATCTTTCCCAAGCAAATTGCCTAGAGCTATAGACCGTGTGTCAGCATTAAAGAGTCATACCCAGTGATGTTGGAGGGTCCCTCAGTGCACGTGCCTGCCCCTACGTCGTTTCACAGGTAAGCTTCGTCAGGGGACGTTCCTGCGCACTCTATGGTACAGGAGCCGGGGGAGCAGTCCTCACTATACCGCTGCCGCCTTTATTGTACCGGGAGGACTGGAGAGCAGACCTAGCACCGGGCTCCAGGCACAGAGGCTGGGCTACAGCCCAGAGACCCCGGCTCCAGGCACAGACACCGGGCTGCAGAGTACGGACCCGGCTCCAGGCACAGAGCCCACAGACAGGGTGAGCAGCACACTCTGGCAGCGGTCCCTCCCGCACTGTTACACTGTACCGAATCTCCTTCACAGCTGACGATTCGGTACAGTGTGTGAGTGCAGTGGGGACAATGGGGGTGGGTGGTGACATTAGGGGCTGGGATGGCCGGGCATAGTGAGAGTGGGGAGGGGGCGGGCCTGTAATGTCCTGGGGGTGGCTGGCCATACTGGGAATAGGGGAGGGGGTGTGATTGTAGGAGACTGGGAGGAAACGATCAGTTCTCCATTTACATGCACAATCACACCCCCTAGACATTCCCTGCCAGCCACAAATATGTGATATCTAGAAAACCCTGCAAAATGTTGACAGCTAGTATATTGCAAACTGTCAACAATTTGCAGCCTAGATACACATATTAATTATAGCAAAAGCCCGGACAACCCCTTTAAATTGGAGCTGATGAACCAGAACAACAAAGTCTCCAACCAAAAATGCAAAATTAAGAATTAGAAAGAACAAATGTCCTTCCAGTTTTGCAGGAGACTACCTACCAACAACCATCCTTGGCTGCTGGTTTTACCACTCGCCTGCGACAACAATGAGAAAAAAAAACACAAAGAAAGTTATCAGAGGCTATTGCAATTGATGGCATACAACACCCTGAAGATCGATAAAATAGTGAACTTTGGGAAAGCAGCCGAATAGTTGTTGAGTTACAACAAAAAGAGATGTTGTATGCCTTCAATGAATGGCAACTATTTATGTTGTCCTACGGGCCCATTCTAAACAAGATTGCAACAAACAAGGGCCTAGAATTCCGGGGAAGGTTCAATAGACTAGTTGAAGAATATATTTGACTCACACCCATTGATGTGGAGAAACATAGTGAGCATCCACTGAATCCGTAAGGCTGGGGTCAGATTCACGCCATGCAACCGCTAAAAGCATGCGTTATTTTCATGTGCACATGTGTAAAAACGCATGCGTTAACGCACTATAGACTCCAATGCAAAAATTGCATTGCTAAAGTGCAATGCGTTTGGCGCTATGCGTTTTTTGAAGCGCACATGAAAACGTGGGATGCAGCGTTTTTGGGCCTGTTATGGAAAACGCATGTTTTTTTAACATTAGCGTCTATGGCAAATGCATCCGTTAACACATGGTACATGTATGTACCATGCGTTAATGGATTCGTTAACGGATGCATTAACACATGGTACATACATGTTCCATGCGTTAATGCATCAGTTAATTTAGGCAACATAAATGCACACATGTCATGTAAATGCAAGGACAAAAAATGCATCCTTTAACACATCCTTCAAGCTGATGCCACAACCCAAGTGTGACTTTAGCCTAGAGGGTAATATTTACACCTAATTACAGGACCTAACATTTATATGTGACTGACACATTGTATGATGAAAGAACGATCCATTAAGTTGCCTGGGCCAAGGCCAAGGCCACTGAAACATACAAGGTTCAATGTGAATGATTATTTTGTAATGTCCTTCAGATCAACAAGTTCTTTTGAGTTTGTGTAAGTTCCAAACCGTTGTACTTAGGTAAGAATTTGTTTATTTTCAATTCTAATTACTTGAACACAGGTTTTGATATTACATGTGTGTGTATTTGTCTTTTTACTTAAAGATAATTGCCTAAGTGTCATGTGACATATGTGGAATTGCAGTAATGCCAAATCTCAGTATACTATAGCTTTCTTACGAATCATAAAGTTTGTCTGTTATGCTTCCTAGGAGAATGTACCAGATGACTTGCTAAGGTGAGGTGTTGCTACTCGAAAGCCTTATTTTACCTTTGCTTTGGATTTGTACGCATGACATATCTGAGGTTTTTTTTGTGTGGCGCCAACACAAATTCTTTCAATTTGAATGTTTAGAAGATAAGCCTTCAATCAAATTTTTTTAACACAAAAGGAGTGCTAGGCTGTGTACACTCTTGTTGGGCAAGTAGATATGTGACAGCGGTAAATTCTGGAAATGTGACTTTGGTTGCCATGATGACACATTTGTTTGTAGGCTGACCGTTACTCATGAACATCTTATGTGTGTGTTGTTTGTAATGACACTACAGTCACATCTACTACGCATTTATACATTTAGGAAGTTAGGAAGAAATGAGAAACAAAATAAACATTTGTTTACACATAATTTTTTATTTATGACCACTTTTTGTATTATTATAAATCAACTCAATATCATACTCAACCTATGGTGGAATATGTTTCACCACATAAACTGTAAAGATCATATGGCAGTAATCACACATGTTGGTACTGCGACAGACTTTGTCTTGTCTCAGTCATGAAATATTTGGCAAATTTACCTCTGATTTGCATTACTTGCTCTGACTGATGCATGCTCAACACTATTAAGGTGAGAATCACTGTCATTTTGATCGACAAGGAGTGTTTAATGACGAAACACAAAATTGTGGAGACAGACACAAGCCACAACAGCACGCTTAATATTTTGGGGTTGTAGTTGGATCAATGTAATATATCATATATATTAATATCAACAGAACTTGCCATTTTGCAGTCATTAGGTCAAAAGTGCATTCTACATAATGCCTTGCCCAACACAAACGATAATTAAAAATGCGTCAAGGTCCCTCCTAGCATATGGCTTCAGCACATTGTGGCTATGCTTAAAAGCTGCATTAGCAACTAGAACGAATGGCAAGCTTAGCCCTTCAGTGTCTGGTAGAGGTTGTGGTGGTGGAATGTTAAATTGGTTGGTGGTTAGACGTCACCATACAGTGCCTACAAGTAGTCTTCAACCCCCTGCAGATTTAGCTGGTTGACACATGCGGAATTAACTTGGCATTGTGACATTTGGGCTGTAGATCAGCCTGGAAGTTGGAAATGCACTGCAGCCAAAAAGATTTTTTAATTTTTTTTTTTTTTTTCTTAAAGCGTTAAAAGTTAATTCATAGGGTCATTTATTATTCAACCCCTCAAACCACCAGCATTCTGTTTGGTTCCCCTAAAGTATTAAGAAGTAGTTCAGGCACAAAGAACAATGAGCTTCACATGTGTGGATTAATTATCTCTTTTGCCAGCCTTTTCTGACTATTTAAGACCCTCCCCAAACTTGTGAACAGCACTCATACATGGTCAATATGGGAAAGACAAAGGAGCATTCCAAGGCCATCAGAGACAAGATCATGGAGGGTCACAAGGCTGGCAAGGGGTACAAAACCCTTTCCAAGGAGTTGGGCCTACCTGTCTCCACTGTTGGGAGCATCATTCGGAAGTGGAAGGCTTATGGAACTACTGTTAGCCTTCCACGGCCTGGACAGCCTTTGAAAGTTTCCTCCCGTGCCGAGGCCAGGCTTGTCCGAAGAGTTAAGGCTAACCCAAGGACAACAAGGAAGGAGCTCCGGGAAGATCTCAAGGCAGTGGGGGCATTGGTTTCAGTCAATACCATAAGTAACGTACTCCACCGCAATGGTCTCCGTTCCAGACGAGCCCGTAAGGTACCTTTACTTTCAAAGCGTCATGTCAAGGCTCGTCTACAGTTTGCTCATGATCACTTGGAGGACTCTGAGACAGACTGGTTCAAGGTTCTATGGTCTGATGAGACCAAGATCGAGATCTTTGGTGCCAACCACACACGTGACGTTTGGAGACTGGATGGCACTGCATACGACCCCAAGAATACCATCCCTACAGTCAAGCATGGTGGTGGCAGCCTAATGCTGTGGGGCTGTTTCTCAGCCAAGAGGCCTGGCCATCTGGTCCGCATCCATGGGAAGATGGATAGTACGGCCTACCTGGAGATTTTGGCCAAGAACCTCCGCTCCTCCATCAAGGATCTTAAGATGGGTCGTAATTTCATCTTCCAACAAGACAACGACCCAAAGCACACAGCCAAGAAAACCAAGGCCTGATTCAAGAGGGAAAAAATCAAGGTGATGGAGTGGCCTAGTCAGTCTCCTGACCTTAACCCAATTGAAAACTTGTGGAAGGAGCTCAAGATTAAAGTGCACATGAGACACCCAAAGAACCTAGATAACTTGGAGAAGATCTGCATGGAGGAGTGGGCCAAGATAACTCCAGAGACCTGTGCCGGCCTGATCAGGTCTTATAAAAGACGATTATTAGCTGTAATTGCAAACAAGGGTTATTCCACAAAATATTAAACCTAGGGGTTGAATAAAAATTGACCCACACTTTTATGTTTAAAATGTATTAAAATTCAACTGAGCAACATAACTTTTTGGTTTGTAAGATTTATGCTTCTTTTAATAAATCCTACTCTTGTTTACAGTTTGAAGGCTCTAACTTATTTGCATCTTATCATACCACCTAAATCTGCAGGGGGTTGAAGACTACTTGTAGGCACTATATGTTGCTGTTTCGAAATGTCTGCGAATCATTAATAGGGCTGTATGAACCAATATCAACTGTTAGGCTGGGGTAACACTTGCGTTTTTTTCAGGCTTTTTTGGAGACCTGCGTTTTTAAAAAAGCATGTAAAAACGCACCCATAGGCCCCCATGTTAAAAAACGCATGCCCTAATAGCAAAAATGCATGTGTTAATAGCAAAAACGCATGTGTGACAGTACCATGCGTTTTTGTGTGCGTTTTTGCACTTATGTGATTAGCTGACATAAAAAACGCATGCAAAAACGCATGGTACATTAGTACCATTTAGTACCATCTAAAAACGCATGCATTTTCCATAGGGGCCCATGTTAAGAAAGTGCATGCGTTTAAAAAAAAAAACATGCGTTTTTAAAACAGCACCAAAAAATAGTGCATGTACTATTTTTAGGTGCTGATTTAAAAACGCATGCAAAAACGCAGGGTGCCTTCAGACACCTTAAAAAACGCATGCTGAAATGAAAAAACGCATGCAAAAACACATGCTTATTTTAAAGGCACTAAAAAAACTCATGCCAAGTGTGACCCCAGCCTTACTTAGTGAAATCTAGCATCAGCAACAGCCATGAGTACAATCGAGAATTTTTTTTATAATTAAAAAGCAAGGTTCTGCTATGTGCAGGTTTCTGAATCTGCATGTTTCCCATCCAAGGCACCTAAGGCACCAGCCATTGAGCTGTTCTGGGTTCAGGCAACACAAGGGGCTGTAACCTGTCACAAATAACTTGACAAGTTTCATGAACTATCCACATATAGTTGATTCACCAATACAAAACTGGTAATGTAGTGATGAAAATGATTCTCCAGTTGCTAGAAATCTAGATTTTTGATAAAAAAAATAAAAAAATAAATTAAATTATTGTATGGGGAAATACATAAACACATGTTTTGTGACATAAGGCAACTTAAAATGTAATAAAATATTTTTTTTAAATATGCATACATGTTCAGAAATTAAACATACTGTACAAAAGGTGAGAATTCTTCAGTACACAAAGGAACCACATGTCATTACTATAAATACATTAGGGTGAAAAATATCTTAGGGTTAGCACCAATCTATCCTCAGGAGATATACATTTCCAGAATGGTGTGTCCTGTCATCTATTATCATCCTGGATCAATGAACGCATGACATCAAAGGTGGCGACAGATGTGCATAGATTTCTTTGGAATTTTACTGGATATTCCTGCAGTTGCCAATACAGTCTGTAAAATGCACCATATTGCTCTCCAACATGCTTCACCACATGTACCCAATATCTATCTCTCACATCTGTTCTGTCGACATCGTAGGGCATATAAGCGATAGCTCACAAGTAATGCCAGACTCCTGTTGCTGGCACAACACACATTGATGGAAAAATGGCAACCACAAACAACAAAACACTGACCTTTTTCATAGGCCACCACCCCACTTAATTGGTCAACGATAAACGCAAGCAAACGGATTGCAAAAACAGATTTGAAAATTGTAAATGTATGGTAATGTGTTAACGCATCCTTTAACGGCAACAAAAAATGCACATTTAAAGTTTTTAAAAAAGATGCGTTAATACACATTTGTTTAACAGATGCTTTAAACACTATGCAAAATGTGATGTGAATCTAGCTTTAACACATTGCATGCTGTAAGCAATACTCATGAGGCTTAACTCCTGGACAATATACATTATAGGCTGTGGAGACATGGGGGTCAGTGGGTGCTCTCATCCGCTGGCCCAGCCACCTTTAGAAAGACAGCATAGACCAGGGCTCATCCCAAACTGAATGCTTGAGCTCCTTACCAGTGGGCGGTACACTACTCACACAACACAGGGTGAGGGAACCACAATATTAAGGCTTTATTGGATCCCCAAACAGTTAACAGCATATAACACATAACCAACAAAACATAAAATGTAACAGGCAACATAGTCTCACCCTCTGCTGGCTCACCAGGGAATTACAAAGTTCTGCTGTGGCCAGGGTTTCTTCCTAATGCAGTCTTTGATATCCCAGCTGAATCCGAACATTCGATGCTGAAGTCCTTGTAATATTATAATCCAGGTTCTGATCCCATTGTTCGGCACCAAAGTGCTAGGCCTGGGGTTATGGCCTGCCAATTGGACCCGTAGATCCTAGATTAACTGCCTGTATCAAGTCCTGTGCACCTCTTGTTAGTGCTGAAGTCCCTAGACCAAGGTCACTAGACAATATCACCCTGATGTCACGATTGGTGGAATAAGCCTGTATTCTCATTGGCTGGATTTCAAGCTGCCTAAGAAATATCTCTAGTAGTATTGCAGTCCTGGCAAGGGAGACTCAAAGAAAGATAGTTTACATAGCACCTAGCAGTATACATAATAATACAATGGACGGTCAGCATAATTTTCTGTGTGTCATGACCTTCTCTGACAAAGAGTTAAGATAATGACATTACACATGTTAAACACTACCAGGCATCTACAAAACTTGTAGGAACAATGAGTGGCTGTCACAAGGTAATAAACAAAATACAAGGAATTGTCTGGCTACATAAGAAACCATCATATGTTATACATTAAAAGAGTCCATTTCATCACATAGGCTATGAACAAAAACTAAATGCCTGTTTTCTTTATTAAAACAAATAAATAAATTAAATGCTGTTAACTTTACCAGAATACCTATATTTGTTCTACTGATAATGATTAATCAGGTGTTCAATGTAACACACTACAAAATCAATTGAATACATTGATGCGCTGTGTTCTACTACAATGCTAACATTTTAATATTATTTCTGAAATATACTAAATTATAATGCTGTGAAATTTCACATGTAACAATTCAATGTCCAACATATAGTCAGCTAGAAACAGGAGATACTATCAAGTAAGAGTTCCTGATCTATTGCCACTCCAATATTGTTATATATAGAAGTAAAAAAATCAATATTTTCATTTAGCACATTCCATCTTCTCAAATCCAGAAGGCACAAATGTTATCAGTTAACTTGTTGGATATTTTACAGTATATACGTAATATAAAATCTCATGTGTGACATTACATCGCAATGATATTAAAAGACAAAGAACATAGCAATTGGAGTATGGAAAACCATTCAAAATATTGTGTATATATCATCAGGAAATCAAATTTGAAGTCACTCACTACTGTATATAAACCAACTATTTACAATAGTTTACATTTTAAATAGTAAGCCATATAGAAACCATGCAAAGTCATAAAAATGGTATCTAAATACTAATTAAAGAGAATAAATGCACACATACAAATTTTTGATGCCCATGGATCCTTCCTGTATCCTGAGATAGAGTGAACTAATATCAGTGGAGATGTTGTCAAAATTGTCATTCATTGTATGAGATATCTGGCCAACTCTTTACTGAGAGAAGAGTGTGATGGAGTCCTTCATTCAAGATAGATAAGGGGTCCCTCAACTGTTTTGCATTTCCAAATTTCCAAATACTTATGACCCAAAAATGACAAAAGTATTGTGGTAGTGATACCTTTATCTGCCAACCAGAAAAATTTGTATTTGTAAGCTGTCAGAAACATATTTGCTGTGAGATTAGAATACTTCTTTAATGTTTGCTATTTATCATTTATTTTAACCATAAAAAGAAAGCAAAGTTTTTTCACTGTATTAGACTTGATTGGAATCAACCTAAAATGTGTTTGGTTTCTTTTAACTCAACTCTTTAGGTCTGAAAGGCCTTATTAAAAGAAGTTATTTGAAACAATTCCTTCATGCAGAGCATTTCAGATGCAATAAGAGATATTCCTGTGTTAATATCTGTTGTGCTGAGCTGTCAATAATTGATTGACAGTGCAGGCTTCTATTCTCTTTAGAGGTGCTGGACTGCTCAGGTGTTCTATCTTTCCTGTGATTGCTTTGCTAATTTAATGAGCAACCTTTCCCAAAACCCTACCATCTGTACATTCTATTTGAAATTGTGTTTGGCCTGCACTCGTGTGTCTGTACTCTTCCACTCTTTGTTATTTGCCCACAGACTGCTGCTTTTTTTCCCCTTTTTCTCGACTCTCTGTACTTGTGATCTATTGGTATTTCGCCCCCTGGACTGTGACCTCAATATGGCTCAGTTGATTCCCTGAATCCTCTTTGTGTTGTCCTGGAAACCTGACCCTGGACCATTACATGGTTGTGTCTCTCTCTACTCCCTGCATATACTATGAGTCCTCTTGGAACCTGACCCTGGATTAGCTGATCTCCCTGCTGTCTATATTACTTGTAAGTAGTGACTATGCACACATTAGCTATAAGTAGAGACTAGCATCACACCACTAGAGATGATTAAATCTTTTGAAATACTACTTTCTTTCAACTTTTTTTTTAAATATTCAGTTCTCAATGAATTTATTATCTGTCATTTAAAATACTGTTCATTGCCAGAAAATATGCATATAACCCTCTCAGGTTACGTAAGACTGCACTGAATCCCTTTTAGCTCTTTAATGAGAGCACAACCTCAGTAAGGAACTAGTAACCTCAATATATATGGCTATAAGTAAATGGATAGCAGCTAGGGGTTACCATAAGACTGCTTTCCCATTGAAATTTTTTTTAGGATCCAACGGACAGCCATGGATCCGATTTGGCCCCCATGTTATCCGATAGGCACGGATCGGATCGGATTTGCCCTTAATGGCATCCGATTTTTGTCGGATCCGATTCTGTTCAATTTTTTGCTGTACACTTAATCGGAGACTGCTCAGATTTTGGGCACAGCGGACCAAATCGGACACAATCAGATCCGACATAATCCACGGCCTTTAACATGGAGGCCTAGGGAGCATGGGTCCGAGAAAACAGCTGATCATTCCTCTGACCCGATTTTAGTGTACTGAGCATGCTCAGTACACTAAAACTGCTCTATGCCATCTAATTTCACTTCCACAATGTATATACATACATTGCGGAAGTAAAATTAAGTAAAAGCAAGGGTTAAAAATAAAAATCTCAATTTTCACCTTTCCTGCAATCCCCCGATGTGCGGCATCTCCTGTGGCTACATGACATGGCACCACGGTAACTGACCATGTGACCGATGATGCTGATAAGGTAGCCCCGCCCAGCCAGGTCCTGTAAGCATCCGGAGATAGATACTGACATCGGGGAATCGCTGGAAAGGTGAGAATAGAGTTTTTTTTTTTAACCCTTGCTTTTACTTAACTTTCACTTCCGCAATGTATACATATACATTGCGGAAGTAAAAGTGCCCTGCACAGCTCTTTCTGTGTCCGGATCCGTGAAAATCACAGACCCAGACACAGAAATAGGTCACCTCCTGTGGTGTCCGTTCCTGTCCGTGGGTTCCTGCAAAAAGTAGGATCCCAAGGACAGGGAAAAATATGTGATTTCAAACCAGCCTTACCCAATTTAGCACAAACCACAGATAATCAATTCATGATTTTTAAAGTAAGGAACAGATAATAGAAAAGTGTCCATCTTAGTCTTTTGTGACCCGGCACACCCTTTTTTTCATTGATTGCAAGTCCTTGAGAATAACTGAAATTTTATACACAGAGCAAACTCAGAATACATCTGCCTAGCCCTGTGGTCTACAGCAAACATTATTGACCATGTCAATAAAGTCGAAGGAGGGAGTGAGATCTTGACTCTCACTCCCTCCTTCGGGTTTATTGCCAGATCGATATAACAATATATGTAGTATAAATATAACAAGAATAAATAACTAACAAGAAGAAAAATAGAAAAAATTAAAAAACCTAATATAAACAATATTAAATAATTAATAATTACAGATTATTATAACAGGAATAATGATTTAAAGAAATATGAACCTAGTATAGGTATTTTCAATAGGTCACAATACCAATATAATATCATATTATGTATATATTGTATATGAGCTATTAATACTGAATTAATTCATCTTTATACTATGGTATCATAGAAAAAAATGTAAAAAAATTTAATTTTATTCACATGTCGGAACAGGTCGCAATACCAGTATAATGCTACTAGATGGTGGCCCGATTCTAACGCATCGGGTATTCTAGAATATGTATGTAGTTTATTTATGAAGATTTAAAAATAATGCAATGCGAAGCTGGGTTTAAATCCCGCGCCTATTTGCGGCCGGACTGCGCCTGTCGCTGATTGGTCACGGATGGTTGGCGCAACCATTTAGCAATGCGGGATTTCCATTACAGACAAATAGACAGAATGAGACGATTATATAGTAGGTACCTACAGCAGTGTCAGTGTTCAGTAGTGTTGGTGCGGCGGTGTCTGTGTGCAGCAGTGTCGGTATTCAGTGGTGTCGGTGTTCAGTGGTGTCAGAGTTCAGTGGTGTCAGTATACAGCAGTGTTGGAGTTCAGTGGTGTCAGTTTGCAGCAGTGTCAATGTGCAGCAGTGTCGGTGTTCAGCGGTGTCAGTGTTCAGCGGTGTCAGTGTGCAGCAGTGTCGGTGAGCAGCGGTGTCAGTGTGCAGCGGTGTTGGTGTTCAGTGGTATCGGTGTACAGCAGTGTTGGTGTTCCGCTGTGTCAGTGTTCAGTGGTGTCAGTGTTCAGTGGTGTTGGTGTACAGCAGTGTTGGAGGTCAGTGGTGTCGGTGTGCAGCGGTGTCGGTGTTCAGAGGTGTCAGTGTTCAGCGGTGTCAGTGTTCAGCGGTGTCAGTGTTCGGCGGTGTCAGTGTGCAGCAGTGTCAGTGTGCGGCGGTGTCAGTGTGTGGTGGTGTCTGTGTGTGGCAGTGTGGGTGTGCGGCGGTGTCGGTGTTCAGGGGTGTCAGTGTGGGCGGTGTCTGTGTGCGGCGGTGTTGGTGTTTGGCAGGTGTCGGTGTTCAGTGGTGTCTGTGTGTAGTGGTGTCTGTGTGCGGCAGTGTCTGTGTGCGGCGATGTCTGTGAGTGGCGGTGTCGGTGTGTGGCGGTGTCAGTATACAGCAGTGTTGGAGTTCAGTGCTGTCAGTTTGCAACAGTGTCAATGTGCAGCAATGTCGGTGTTCAGCGGTGTCAGTGTTCAGCGGTGTCGGTGTGCAGCAGTGTCAGTGTGCAGCAGTGTCAGTGTTCAGTGGTGTGAGTGCACGTCAGTGTCTTTGTGCAGCGGTGTCTGTGTGTGGCAGTGTCGGTGTTCAGTGGTGTAAGTGTGCGGTGGTGTCTGTGTGCGGCGGTGTCAGTATGAGGCGGTGTCAGTGTGTGACGGTGTCAGTGTTCAGTGGTGTCTGTGTGAGGTGGTGTCTGTGTGCGGCGTTGTCTGTGTGCGGCGGTGTCGGTCTGCGGTGATGTTGGTCTTCAGTGGTGTCGGTGTTCAGTGGTGTCAGTGTGCAGCAGTGTCGATGTTCAGTGGTGTGAGTGGGCGGCGGTGTCAGTGTGCAGCGGTGTCTGTGTTCAGTGGTGTCGGTGTTCAGTGATGTCAGTGTGCAGCAGTGTCGGTGTTTAGTGGTGTGAGTGTGCGGCGGTGTTTGTGTGCCGTGGTGTGAGTGTGCGGCGGTGTCTGTGTGCGGCAGTGTCAGTGTTCAGTGGTGTAAGTGTGCAGCAGTGGCTGTGTGCAGCAGTGTCTGTGTGCAGCAGTGTCTGTGTGCGACGGTGTCTGTGTTCAGTGGTGTCAGTGTGCAGCGGTGTGTGTGTGCGGCATTGTGTGTATGCAGCAGTGTCTGTGTGCAGTGGTCTTGGTGTTCAGTGGTGTCAGTGTGCGGCGGTGTCTTGTGCAGCAGTGTCAGTGTTCAGTAGTGTCAGTGTGTGGCGGTGTCTGTGTGCGGAAATGTTGGTGTTCAGTGGTGCCTGTGTCCAGCAGTGTCTGTTTGCGGTGGTGTCTGTGTTCAGTGGTGTCTGTGTGTAGCGGTGTCTGTGTGTGGCGGTGTTGGTGTGCGGCGGTGTTGGTGTTCAGTGGTGTTGGTGTTCAGTAGTGTGAGTGTGCAGTGGTGTCTATGTGCCGCAGTGTATGTGTGCAGCAGTGTTGGTGTTCAGTGGTGTCAGTGTGTGACAATGTCTGTGTGCGGAAGTGTGTGTGCGGCAACGTCTGTGTGCAGTGGTCTTGGTGTTCAGTGGTGTCAGAGTGCGGCGGTGTCTGTGTGCGGTGGCGTCGGTGTTCAGTGGTGTCTGTGCGCAGAGGTGTCTGTGCGCGGTGGTGTCTGTGTGAGGCGGTGTCGGTGTTCAGCTGTGTCGGTGTTCAGTGGTGTCAGTGTGTGGCAGTATCTGTGTGCGGCAGTGTCGGTGTTCAGTGGTGTCTGTGTCCGGCGGCGTCTGTGTGTGGGGTCCCTGTGTCTGGCGGCATCTGTGTGTGGGGGTGTCTGTGTGCGGCAGTGTCAGTGTTCGGCGGTGTCGGTGTTCAGTGGTGTCTGTGTGTGTGGCAGTGTCTGTGTGTGGTGGTGTCAGTGTGCTGCAGTGTCAGTGTGGTTCACAGGTATGTGCTGGAGAGGCAGAGATCACAGGGATCCGGTGAGCAGAGATCACATAGATCACAACAGGGGTCCTCGGAGCAGAGATCACAGCAGGGGTCCTGGGAGCTTATCTGCCTGATCATGCTCCTCCGGAGATGTTGCACCTTACACCCACTTGCCCTGGAGGGAGAACCTGGGATCTGTCAGTACTTGTAGCTTGTTCCAGCTGATCCCAGATTCCCAGGAATTTATGTGCTCTCCATCCCAGTGCTGTGGCCCCGGAAGTGGAGCAGGCAGGTGCCCCATCCTCCGCTCTGCTCCTCATCTCCTTCCCCAAACACACAACTCTTCCCATTTGATAGTAAAAAGAATAGAGGGCTGGGTGTAGTTAGTGATAGCGGGGACAGTCAATCGGGTGCTGGCCCTGGCTTGGGGGTGTGCCGCTCAGCTACCAATCAGGGCTTGGAATTTCTGTTACAGAGAGACAGACCGATACGATAGGGCAATTATATAGTAGATGTATATAAACTATTAATACTGAATTTTATTTATTTGTATTCTATGATAGGGTAGGTGAATTCTGAAATTTTTTGAACGCTTTGTATATGTATATACATTTTCTCATGTATTTTTCATATTTGATCACAATTTCTGTGTATATATATATATGATATATGGGAACATGTAATACACTATTGCAATTTACACCTTTGATGTCCTATTATGTTCCCTCTTTCTTACATATGTCAATTGTTAGTTTCCTTCCATAACAACAATGAGTGTCTGTAAAAGTCCACTTTTGGCTCATATTATGTGATCAAGTAAGAATTAAACGTGCTTTGGTCTTAATTGTAATTGTTCACCTATGTTTAGTGGTTTGTATTGTATATATTCAATGTTTTATGTTATTTCACTGAGCTAATGACTAAGGGGAGCACCCCCAAAATGTGTATAGCGTAACCCTACAGGGTATGTGATATTTCTATTACTGTGTGAATAAAGCACAAACAAGCAAAGCAAGACATAGAAGAACTGTCTTCATCCCCTTTTTAAAAGGCCAAAAATTACCCCAATTCTAGACTATAACCAGGGTTAAAGTGGCCTAGGCTTGATTATACTGGGGTTTTTATGGCCTAGGACAATTTATACTCTGGGGTATAAATTGACCTAGGTATTTACACCTCCAGCTATAGTTTGGCCTTCGACAGTTCATTGTTGGGCCAAACAATACCCGGGTTTAATCTGGACAGGGGTTATTTTGGCCTGTTACACAAGTTTACTCTACAATATACAGTACATGTGTTATTTGTGTGTTGTTTTGTGAGTGAAGGTACTTTGTTATTGCATCGTTTTTTATTTTGTCTTAAAGAATTTTTATACCTTTTTATGATTATTGTTCTTTAAACCTATTCTAATTTATCCATCCGACGTCTGCACTGGATTGCTTTATATTAAGTAAATCCTTTCTGAATGTTATGCTCTCTTATCACAACCTGGAAAGCAGTAGTGAATAAAACCTTTACTGTTGTAGTGAAACATAGACCTAATTAGGACTGTTTTGGAGCGTTTCACAAGTTTTTTAATGCATATTTAATATTGTTTGTGGGCTTCAAATGCTCTTAGAGTTAGGCGATAAAATTACAGAATCTTACAAGTATATGAATCTAAACCTGGCATTTAAATGGTATGAATAATTAATGTTCTAAGGAAATACAAGGTTACAGAGTAATATGAAGTGCATGTTGCTTGTTTCAGCAGGTTAAAATACTGTACAGAAGGGAAATATAACATGATCTTAATTCGAGGTGATAACTTCTAAAATATATGTAGGTACTTTGCATTTAATGATAACATGTCACCAGAAACAAAGTATGTTTAACATTTGGGCACCACAGTGGCTCAGTGGTTAGCCCTGTAGCTTGGCTTTAAAACATCACATTTATGAAGAGTTTGCCTATTTTCTCCCTGTTTAAGTGGGTTTGTTAACACACTCCAAAGACATGCTAAGGGCCGCTTCACACTGCAGCGTGATCTGGTCCGCTGCTGTCCGGGATGCCCCAGACAGCCACGGACCGGATCAGCACACAGGACTGGGGGGGCTAATATGCTTTCCGGTTCGGTGTGCAGCGCACGCAGTTCCCGCTGCAGATAACTCAGGACTGCGGGCGCCACGGTCCTGACCTGTCAGCGGCTGCAGCTGCATGCGCTGCACACCGAACCGGAGGGCATAATAGCCCCCCAGTCCTGTGTGCTGATCCGGTCCGCGCCTGTCTGGGGCATCCCGGACAGCACCGGACGGGATCACGCCGCAGTGTGAAGCGAACCCAATAGTGATTATACTTTTTTGTGATCACCAATGATAATAGTGATAATGTATGTAAAGAACAGTGGAATTAATGAGGCTATATAAGCCAGTTACATAAATAAAATATAAATTTATATATCAAATTGGCTGCTTAAATTGGCTTGCTTAATTTTAACACTCTTAGGGTGCCTTCACATTTGCGTTTGAAGCGCAGCGCACCGAACGCAGCAATACGCTTGCGCACATGCGTTCCTATGTTTAACATGGAAACGCATGTGCCTGCGTATGGCTGCATATGGATGCATTTGCGTTCGGATGCGCATAATTTGTGCTCCCTCCGACCGCACTCCAAACGCATCATGTTGCATTTTTTGTGCTCTCGCGGGCGCTTGTTTTATCTGCAAGAGCCCGCAAGCGCACAAAAATGCATTGAAGTCAATGGATCCGCAGTGTCCTCTGCATGACAGCGCAGGAGAACGCTGCCTATCTCATTGAAATCTCTCCTGGTGGCCACCGCTGATAACCGGCGGCCACCGGGAGAACAGCAACAGCCGCCACTTCTCTCAAGCCGGTGTCAGAGCGGGAGATTTGAAGACAGCTGATCTGACAGCTGTTTAAATCTCCTGCACCGACACCGAATAGGTGATGTCAGCGCGGGAGATTTGAAGCAGCGATCAGCTGTTTCATATCTTCTGCACCGATATCACCTATTCGATTTCAGCGCGGGAGATTTCAACAGCTGTCAGATCAGCTGTGTCTTCAAATCTCCCACTCTGACACCGGCGAGAGAACAGCAGTGGCCGGGAGAAGGAGATCTCTGCCGCTGATCTCCTCCTCGCGGCCACCCCCGAGACATCTGATTGGCTGGCCGGGGTGCATATTACTGTGAACGCATGCGGAGATTTTCCACTGCATTCACATTAATAGGGCTGTGTTTGCACTGAGTTTGCATCTGCATGACATACGAATGCAGACACAAACGCAAGTGTGAAGGCAGCCTTACTTGTTTTTCACAGTTTTGTGCCTTTGCAGAAAAAAATGGTCTACACTATCACAAAGAAATAATATACAGCTAGAAAATGTGTTTAAATATGTGCCAAACTTATTATCCAGCAGAAACCATTATGATTAATTTTACCTATCTAGTGTAATGCAATCTATCTTGTTATGCTAAACACTTAGACCCCCAATGATTCAAATTAGTGATGGGCAAATTTACTCTGTAGTAAGATTGCTTGTAGCATTCGAAACATGTCGACAAAGGGTCACTCTGACCATGAAATTCACCTACTGTATGCACTTTATTTGAAAAATAAAATAAAATGCTTCATGTTCAAGAGCTGGAGTCTGCTTTATCTTTTCTATTGAATTTCCAAGTTGTGGCAGACTGGTTTCTGTGCTCCATGAGGATGGAATCAAAGCAATATGGTGAGCTGGAATCCATATACCTATTGTCCTAAAACTTTCCCTGATTGTTTGGGGCCAAAATGCTCACCAAAGACCTGCTGGCTTGGGACAACACCTTACATTAAGGTTGGGAATGTTCCCAGCCATCATGTCTACTATTTTCTTTTAACTTGTAGAATGCATTTCAGCTTTTAAATAATTTTCTTAGGCTTCTTATAGTTTGCAGGGGTTTTGACACCTGCAGGGGATTAATTTTGGAAACAGTGCCAGATGTGGCAGCATCTGTGAAGTCAAGGAACCTTACAATGGCCTTTAAACATCCGTTTAATAAAGCTTTATAAATTTGTTTCATTTTTTTGAATGTGAGGCCATCTTTTCTACACTTATGTGATAGCAATTCATATAACAATATGATATGGCCATTATATGCTTCACATGCATGGTCTTAAAGGTCTGTTCACACAAATGAAACACCATACTATGGATATTGCTTCTTGAAAATGTGCAATCACTTTATTTCATTTCATTCATACATTTAAAATACAGATTTTTGGCATGTGCATGAGTGTGTTATATGTATCATTGATATTGGACTTGCCCATGTGTTGCTACTCACTAGCTTTATTTTACATTCTAGATGAATTGATGGTGAGCTGAATAACCAGTTTGCGTAATTGTCCTCCAAATCTGTTGGGTTTTAATAATCACCCAACCACAAGCCTAGGTGTTACCTGTGGCATGGGGAATGCAATTTGTAAGTTATGTGCATTCTACAGTCAATGCCATGGAGGGGTTAATGAGAAGCTAGACAAAAAGGTTGTGCAAATAATTATCTTCTGTGATCTGTCCTGGCACTGGAAGAGGCTGGCCCCCAGGCAAAGTAAATAATTGTCACTGCAGAGTCCGACGCTTTCTTGGCAGTTCCATACAATGCAGCTACACTATGCTACTGGGTGCCTGCCGTACGCTGTATCGATATGCGATGGATTCACCCAAAGACATGACAGCTCTGGAAGACATTATCTTCCTCACCACTTCAGGGGCAGAGATTGCTTCACCACCAAAACCAGAGCAGCCGCACAGGACAAGGACACAAATATGATTTGGAGCTCCACCATGCCTGTGTTATTGTGCCTCATTTGCAGCAAGGTCAGGCTCCAGCCCTGGTCTCGCATGCCTGAGCAAGAGGTTGCACTGCAATGGAGCTCATAGTCAGGAGGTGAGACGTTTTCCATGCTAGCCGGGACCAGCACATGTTATAGTCAGGAGAATCTTGCACTATGGCTGGAATTATTACACCTGCAGCCGATGCCATAGCCAGTGGATCGGAAAATCCAGAAGGAGGAGAATGAGGAAAAGAGGAGGATTTAGTAGAGGCAGAATGCGTAACACCTCCTCCAGAGGCATTTAAATGGGAGAATGACATGTGGGGACCTTTACCCTCTCCAAGCAACTATCCTATTAGGCATGAATCACCCCACCCAGTTATTTCTTGAAAAGATTAGGCTCACGAATGCCATCGCCTGAAGAGTGGTTGCATGGACTTAAGACCAATTACTTTTATAAGCAAAGTTCCCTGGCATAGTATATCAGTCATCCAGGAGAGGGGATTTCGCTTTTTAGCTGAAGAAGGGAATGACCATAGGTGCTACATCAACCAGTCCACGATGCAGCGTGATCATCTTTCAACAAAACTCCACACTCTCTATGTTAGGGAGGAAGTCACCTTCATGAAGGTGAAGGGCAGCAGGCGGCAGTTCATGGTCCATGGAAGTCAGGTAGCCACGGAGGCCAAATTTGAAAGCTGTCAGCAGGAGGCCAACTGGAGGCATTGTTACATGAGATGGAGATCAGACCTCTTTTGTTTAACGAGCCAGCTGAATGCAAACCCACAGGAGACATTGATTCTGAAGGGCCTGTCGGTGTTACCCACATTTCTCCCATGCTGAAGATGAGCTGGGGCTGAGACTGTCTAACAGTGGCATATAAATGTGAAATGACAGTCTACATCCTGTGCAATATTCAAAAAGCTGCTTGACTCTTTTGTTTTATTAAAGAGAAGACTGCCCTAAAAAAGGCCTGTTGTTGGGTCGCTGACCCCTCCTTTAGTTGGCATGTTGTCAAGAAAAGGACTTTTTTCAGTTGTTGAGTTTTTTAGAAGAGCAAGGCATATTTTTTGTTCACTTTAATTCTCCCCTTTCCAAGTTTAGCATTGGTGGCACTTTTGTCTGCTGGATTAGCTGCACTTCAAAGTCTTTAAAGGTCTGCACCCTTAATGGACTTTGCCCCATTGTAATGTAGTCTTCTGATCTCTGTGGGAGTTTCCTTTTATACTGTGTATATTTATATATGTGTCTTTTAAACTTATTATAGTCTATGCTAAGTGCATATGTAATATATGTTAAAACTGTGACTGGGTATAATAAATGTTATAAATTACATCATGTATCAACATGGCCTTTTTTCAAAAGTTACTGCAGTAAAGGTTTTTAGATCACTACTTATGTGGTGGACTGTTTCTGCAAAGAAAGTGTTTCCCATATGCTGTGAGAGAAGGCACTGGTGAGAATGTGATAAGTAATACCATCACAAACATTACTGCAGTTCAGATTTGAGGGATTACATTGGGGCTATCCCTCAACTTTGTACTGCACTCCATCCCATGACATAACCACTCTTCACAAGCACTGTCTCACGATACCAGTGAGATATAACTGGTACAACTCATGAGAGATCACGGCTCTTGTGAGACAGCTAGTGTTACAAGTGCTGACATCACTAAGGTTATCTCAGGTCACACAGTGTGATTCCCTGCTGTGTGATACCTGCTGTGTAACCTAAGGGTACCTTTACACGTGGCAACTTTTCTAGGAATTTCAGTGGCAACTTACTGGTTATATATATATAGATAGATAGAATATTATTTAGCCATAAAGCAATAGCTTGGCACAACTCTTGGCAAGGTTCTTGGCAGAAGTCTGAATTGTCCATTTTATATAAAGCATTCAGGCTAACCATTATATTTATGCCAAAAATGCTTCATACATAATTGTATTAGCTGATAATAATAGACACATAAAACTCTATGCATAATGATGAACAGAAAGGAACTTTTTTTTATTATTTAAGCAACTTGTACAGAAATAAAAAAAATATATTTTGTCAACAGTTCAGTAAATGTTATTTATATGTTGTAAAAAGAAGATTCTTCCATACATTTAAATAAATCAAGAAAGATAAATATATATATCATGCACACATAAATAAAATTTAGATTCCCATGATTAGGTAGGAATAGAGATGGGCAGACCTGCTGATGTTTGGGTTCAGTGGATCCGTCAGTTGTTTTTTCTTGTGGGGTGGTGGGGGGTGGGGGGCTTGAGACTAGACTTGACCCAAACTTGAGCCCGAACCACGACTCAGACTTGAAGGTTATGGTGGCTGGAGGGGTTGGAGGGGCTGTAAAAATAACACTGGGCTCCATGCTCTTGTACTTTTGGGTTGCTTATTAAAGGGAACCTGTCACCCCCCAGGGCTTATTAGGCTAAAGGAGCCACCTTCAGCAACACCTATTCTGTATTTAGTAAATGTAGCTCTTATTATCCTACCACCTGGGACACCAAAATAAAGACTTTATAAGTTAATAGTTTAAGTTCGGGAGGTATACTCCCCTCTCAAGACCTAAACGCTTCGCTGCTGTTACCCCTCCTGTGTTGTCCGGGTCCCTCCTTCTCTAAACATGTGAAGTGGTGTCAGCGCATTCTCTGAGCTCTCGGGCATCTCCATGAGCTCTGGCCGAGCGCTGATATACCATGATATTATGCAGCATCAGATCCTGTCCTGTGTGGTCTTATGTCAACCTGCGGGGCTGGGAATCTGGCAAGGGGAAGCTCCTCGCCAGATTGTACCTGTCACCAGCACATTTGAAGCCATGTTCTAATACTTTACACAGTGTTGATCTTAGTACAAAATTGGCACGTATTTATATAGAATGGAAACAATGTTCTTATAATCAGTGCTGTAAGGCAGAGGTCCCCAACTCCAGGCCTCAAGGCCCACCAACAGTGCAGGTTTTCAGGATCTCCTTAGTATTGCACAGGGCTTGGCCTCATTACCTGTGCAGATGATCACATTAGCACCTGTGCAATACTAAGGAAATCCTGAAAACCTGCACTGTTGGCGGGCCTTGAGGCCTGGAGTTGGGGACCTCTGCTGTAAGGTGTGGTAAAAGTCACAGTCTGATTATTGATCTGAGTGCTGTTCATATTTCCATCCTTATTTTTTATATTATTCCCAGGATATCTATCATATTGACAGACAACAAACGGGCGCACCACAATATCAAGCCGATAACAAGGGGTGCTCACCGTGCCAGATGGGGAATATACAATATGGAGAAAAGACGAGGCACATAAGGAGGGAGCAACACCAAACAAAATGGATGTGTATCAAACAAATGCTTTATTTATTGAACAGTGTGAACAGTGTAGGGAAAGTTAAAAACATTTAAAAACACATAGGGGCCCCCTGGAGACATGGCGGCAAGATGTTATACAGAAATAACCATGTCAAATGGTGGAAAGCATATACAGAACAGCTGTGTGAACAAGCTTGTAACAAGGAGCGACCAAAATTTGGTAATTATTTAATACGTCATATACATGCAGATGCTCTCATAAACGACGTGTACAGTGAGCACAGTAATGGTCAGTAGGGACTTGCTGACTACAAAAATGAGGGGTACCCTGATCAGTGGGTCAATAGAAACCTGACATACATCAATAGTGTATAACGTTGTAACATATACATGAAAGAATAACACAGCCCTGTGGTGTTCAAGCCCAGGATATGGTATAAAACCTATTTGTATCCAATGATATATATATATAGCTAAGGTGAAGCCACCCTTAATTTATATCACATGAATTAGGGGTACTTCAAGCCCCACAAGAAGTGTATCTACAGTATGAGCAACACATATAATGGGAAAGAAAGAAAGAAAGAAACATGAAAAATATCCAGTCAGAGGCTCCGATGTTACCCAGCAATGGTATAGTTATGATCGTCGCACATTAAACAACCCAGGTTGTATGTAGTAAGTAGTAAGGGACAGTTACACATGTAACAAAGGTACCAGATGCTAATACACCAAATTCATGCTAGTTAACATGTACATATAGGTAGGCTGAGAGCCCATAAATCAGTATATTGCCAAGTGGCCAGTAATGCATCTGTATACACACTGTATTTATCATATAATGATAACCAATGAAGATATCCATGGGTCACATATGAAATGTGTATAGATCAATGTATATACACTTCTTGTGGGGCTTGCTACCTGAAGTACCCCTAATTCATGTGATATAAATTAAGGGTGGCTTCACCTTAGCTATATATACAGTACCTACAAGTAGTCTTCAACCCCCTGCAGATTTAGCTGGTTGACACATGCGGAATTAACTTGGCATTGTGACATTTGGACTGTAGATCAGCCTGGAAGTGGAAATGCATTGCAGCCAAAAAGATTTTTTTTTTTTTTTTAAGCGTTAAAAGTTAATTCAGAGGGTCATTTATTATTCAACCCCTCAAACCACCAGCATTCTGTTTGGTCCCCCTAAAGTATTAAGAAGTAGTTTAGGCACAAAGAACAATGAGCTTCACATATGTGGATTAATTATCTCTTTTGCCAGCCTTTTCTGACTATTTAAGACCCTCCCCAAACTTGTGAACAGCACTCATACATGGTCAACATGGGAAAGACAAAGGAGCATTCCAAGGCCATCAGAGACAAGATCGTGGAGGGTCACAAGGCTGGCAAGGGGTACAAAACCCTTTCCAAGGAGTTAGCCCTACCTGTCTCCACTGTTGGGAGCATCATCCGGAAGTGGAAGGCTTATGGAACTACTGTTAGCCTTCCACGGCCTGGACAGCCTTTGAAAGTTTCCTCCCGTGCCGAGGCCAGGCTTGTCCGAAGAGTCAAGGCTAACCCAAGGACAACAAGGAAGGAGCTCCAGGAAGATCTCATGGCAGTGGGGACATTGGTTTCAGTCAATACCATAAGTAACGTACTCCACCGCAATGGTCTCCGTTCCAGACGAGCCCGTAAGGTACCTTTACTTTCAAAGCGTCATGTCAAGGCTCGTCTACAGTTTGCTCATGATCACTTGGAGGACTCTGAGACAGACTGGTTCAAGGTTCTATGGTCTGATGAGACCAAGATCGAGATCCTTGGTGCCAACCACACACGTGACGTTTGGAGACTGAATGGCACTGCATACGACCCCAAGAATACCATCCCTACAGTCAAGCATGGTGGTGGCAGCATCATGCTGTGGGGCTGTTTCTCAGCCAAGGGGCCTGGCCATCTGGTCCGCATCCATGGGAAGATGGATAGCACGGCCTACCTGAAGATTTTGGCCAAGAACCTCCGCTCCTCCATCAAGGATCTTAAGATGGGTCGTAATTTCATCTTCCAACAAGACAACGACCCAAAGCACACAGCCAAGAAAACCAAGGCCTGGTTCAAGAGGGAAAAAATCAAGGTGTTGGAGTGGCCTAGTCAGTCTCCTGACCTTAACCCAATTGAAAACTTGTGGAAGGAGCTCAAGATTAAAGTCCACATGAGACACCCAAAGAACCTAGATAACTTGGAGAAGATCTGCATGGAGGAGTGGGCCAAGATAACTCCAGAGACCTGTGCCGGCCTGATCAGGTCTTATAAAAGACGATTATTAGCTGTAATTGCAAACAAGGGTTATTCCACAAAATATTAAACCTAGGGGTTGAATAATAATTGACCCACACTTTTATGTTTAAAATTTAATAAAATTCAACTGAGCAACATAACTTTTTGGTTTGTAAGATTTATGCTTCTGTTAATAAATCCTACTCTCGTTTGCAGTTTGAAGGCTCTAACTTATTTGCATCTTAGTTGAAGACTACTTGTTGGCGCTGTATATATATCATTGGATACAAATTTTATACCATATCCTGGGCTTGACCACCACCTGGCTGTGTTATTCATTCATGTATATGTTACAACGTTATACACTATTGATGTATGTCAGGTTTCTATTGACCCACTGATCAGGGTACCCGCCATTTTTATAGTCAGCAAGTCCCCACTGATCACTACTGTGCTCACTGAACACGTCTCTTTTATGAGAGCATCTGCACGTGTATGACGCATGAAATAATTACCAATTTTGGTCGCTCCTTGTTACAAGCTTGTTCACACCACACAGCTACTCTGTGTATGCGTTCCACCATTTGACATGGTTATTTCTGTATAACATCTTGCCGCCATGTCACCAGGGGGCCCCTATCCACTGTTTATATCCCTGTGAGAGCAGCCTTTTCCCAATGATTTTACACCGATTATTGAATGATGCTGGGTCAGAACAAATCTTTCTAGCGCTCGTAAATTCACCCAATGGTAGACTCTTAATTGTGTGCAAAGTGTGGCTACTGTCTGCACGTAGTAAGGAGTTGCCTGAAATGGGTTTTTTAAATAAATCTGAGGATATGATGCCCGTGTTCACATTGCCTGTAAGAGTCACATCTAAATAGTGTGCCCTATTTCCATGATGTTCTGTGACAAACTGTATGTTCATTCCTTTTTTATTACAATACTGCATAAACGCAGCAATTTCGGTATCGGGAGATACACCTGACGATCCGCCCTAGATCAGGATCAGATCATCGATGTATCTCCCGTACCACATCAGACGTTCAGAATAAGGATTACCATAAGTAAATAAAAATTCACTCTCCCATAACAACATGTAAAGATTTGCTAATGAGGTGGAAAATTTCGCCCCATTGGACAACCACATGTTTGAAGAAAAAAAGAATCCTCAAATCTAAAGAAATTGTTTTTCAATAAAAAGTGAATAGACATCAGAATGAACTTAATTTCGTCACTAGAGAATGTGGACCTTCTCAGAACTACGGACATATCCTCCATCGCCAAATTGTGTGGAATACATGAATATAGCGATGTCACATCCATTGTGATCCAACTATATCCTTCCTTCCATTTTGTATTTTTAAGGGCATATAAAAGGTGCTTGGTGTCCCGAACATACCCAGGTACATTCAAAACAAGAGGTTGTAGTTTTTGATCTACCCATTCAGAAAGGCGTTCACTCAGGGAACCTATATCAGATACTATAGGTCTTAATGGTGGTGAAAAAAGACCTTTGTGGGTTTTAGGTAGAGCATGAAAGATAGGGCAAACTGGGTGGTTTACAAACATGTACTCCCTTTGCCTGCTATTAATGATGCCTAAAGAAACACCTTCATTCAATAAAGTGTCCAAATCCTGTTTTACCTTTGAAGTCAGATCGGAGGGCAAACATTTATAAGTGAATTTATCATTTAAGATCTTAAAAACTTCTTTGCAATAGAGACCAGAGTCAAGAATAACAATGGATCCACCTTTGTCAGGATTTTTAATAATAATATTGGAGTTTGCACGAAGCCCAAATAGGGTATCTTCGGGACACCAAGCACCTTTTATATTTTAAAAATACCAATTGGGAGAAAGGATATAGTTGGATCACAATGGATGTGACATCGCTATATTCATGTATTCCACACAATTTGGCGATGGAAGCTATGTCAGTAGTTCTGAGAAGGTCCAGATACTCAGGTGACGAAATTAAGTTCATTCTGATGTCTATTCACTTTTTATTGAAAAAAAATTCTTTAGATTTGAGGATTCTTTTTTTTCTTCAAACATGTGGCTGTCCAATGGGGGCAAAATTTTCCCCCTCATTGGCAAATCTTTACATGTCGGTATGGGAGAGTGAATTTTTATTTACTTATGGTAACCCTTATGCTGATCATCTGATGTGGTACGGGAGATACATTGATGATCTGATCCTGATCTGGGGCGGATTGTCAGGTGTTCTGTACGGAACCCGAACGTTACAGGATTTGGCGACCACTACTGATGAGTAAATCTTGAAGTTCAGGTTTGGGCGGTGCATCCTAACATTTTGGCACACTATTGGTGACCCCGAACCTTGGCCAGAACTTCAAAAAACTCACTGATTAGAAGCTCAACTCTCCTCTCACATGCAGACAGCCCTAAGTAAAACACTTTCGGGGATGGAAGGGCATTTGTTTTTACCACAATAATTTTGGACACACACTACACCCAAAAACTGTGCTTTTAAAGTCAGTGCAAGCCAATCAAACACTGCATGCAGCTAGCTCTGGGTCAAGCACCAACTGTACTCATCCACAGCAATGCTCGCTCTAGCGCTTTGCAAATGTAACGCACCCAAATTCTGAACCCGGACAGGTTTGCTCAAATTCTGGATGTTCAACAATCCGAACAGAACCAAACCTTGAAAGGTTTTGCTCATCTCTACTCAAGACCAGCATGTTGAAAAATATTCTAAAATAAACAATAACTAAATTACATGATGTTGTTGTTCTTGTTAAGATGCTGTTGGGGAAATAGTAAAATATTTATATATGCTAAATTCTTTGACACAGAACTGTCATTCTTAACAGCTAATGGTGGGTTCATAACTTGCTATTGATGAAAGAAAAACTGCTAAAGCTGGTGTAATAAATTATAAGCACCTTTAAAAGGGTTGTCTGGGCTTTTGTATAATTTATATGTGTATCTAGGCAGCAAAATCTTGACAGTTTGTAAATTACATGCTGTCAACATTTTGCAGTGTTACCTATATATCACTGTTTGTATCTGCAGGAGACCAACCAGGGGATGTGGTTGCTTTGGAGCCGGAATGTAAATGCATAACTGGTCATTTCCACCCACTCTCCTACATATCCACCCCACACAGCATCAAGCCCACCCTAGTCTCAGTATTCCCACCCCACACACCAACAAGCCTGCCTCAGTCTCGGAATGCCCAGCTACTCCACTTTTAGTATGTCCTCCCCACACAGCAACAAGCCATCCCCCAGTATAAGGAAGGCCTGGACACTCCAATCTCTATGCCCCACCCTTCTGTTAAGCAAAATGAATGAACCGTTCAGTGCAGAGGGGGCAGGCCAGGTGTGAGGTCAGAGAAAGAGGGGCCTGAGAGGCATCAGCACTTCATCCTATCACATCAGAGCCAGACTAATGTGGAGAATGGAGTGGTCGGGCATACTGAGACTGGAGTGACTGGGCATACCGAGACAGGGGTGGGCATGTTGGAGACTGGAGGGGGTCGGGCATACAAAGACATGGGGGCTGGTGTCCTGATACGGGTTCAGGCTTGCTACTGTGTGGGGCGGGCATGTTTAGGACTGGGGAGAGCTTGTTGATGTGTGGGGCATGTTTGTAGGAGAGTGTGTGAAAATGACCAGCTATGCATTTAAATGCAAGCTCCAAAAAACACACTTCTGGTCATTCTCTGAAGATGCAAAACAGTGATATTTATGTAACCCTGCAAAATGTCGACAGTGTATAAATTAGAAACTATCAACATTTTGCCGCCTAGATACACATGTAAATTATACAAAAAGCTTGGACAACCACTTTAAGTATGAAGTAGAGAAATGGTAAGGCTGTTAGGAAATATGTACCGTATATACTCGCGTATAAGCCGAGTTTTTCAGCCCAAAAATTGGGCTGAAAAGTACCCCTCCTCGGCTTATACGCGAGTCACTGTATACTGTATACAATGTATGCAGTATACAGGCCGCCCACCCCCATCAGCATACAGGCCCCCCCTTGCTGCACAATCCTGTAAAGGAATAGATTATTATACTTATCCCTGCCGCTGTCCCGCCGCCGCCATCGCGCTCCTCCGGCTTCATCCGTCTTCTTCCGTCTTCCTCCTCCGATGGGCGCAGGTAATGACGTCATTGTCTACGCGCCAGAGGAGGAAGCCGGAAGACGCTGGATGAAGCCGGAGGAGCGCGATGGCGGCGGCGGGACAGCAGCAGCGGGACAGCGGCAGGGATAAGTATACTAATGTATTCCTTTACAGGATTGTGCAGCAAGGGGGGGGCCCTGTATACTGATGGGGGGGTTGTATATACCTCTGGGGCTGTATATACCTCTGGGGCTGCTGTATACTACCACTGGGGCTGCTGTATATACCTCTGGGGCTGTATATACCTCTGGGCTGCTGTATACTACCACTGGGGCTGCTGTATATACCTCTGGGGCTGTATATACCTCTGGGGATGCTGTATACTACCACTGGGGCTGCTGTATATACCTCTGGGGCTGTATATACCTCTGGGGCTGCTGTATACTACCTCTGGGGCTGCTGTATACTACCACTGGGGCTGCTGTATACTACCATTGGGGCTGCTGTATACTACCACTGGGGCTGCTGTATACACCTCTGGGGCTGCTGTATACTACCACTGGGGCTGCTGTATACTACCACTGGGGCTGCTGTGTACACCTCTGGGGCTGCTGTATACTACCACTAGGGCTGCTGCTGTATATACCACTGGGGAGGCTGCTGTATACCACACTGCTGGGGGCAGTATACCTGTGCTGGGGTTCACCCTCGGCTTATACACGAGTCAATAGGTTTTCCCAGGTTTTGGGGGCAAAAGTAGGGGGGTCGGCTTATACACGGGTCGGCTTATACACGAGTATATACGGTACTTTTTTGTATCCACAAAATGTTTACCTTTATGGAGGGGTTAATTTATTATTAAAGCCTACTTTTATATATTAGCAGAAGATTCTTTTTAATATGCAGTAATGTACTTACACTTAAGTCTTTAAGTGCTTTGGTCTATTGGGACAAGCTTTTTCAAAAGTGCCTGCTGGTGGTCACCTGACATTGGGGGTTTGGCAGGTGAAAAACAGCTGGTATTGTTACATTGTTTTAGTCATGTCCTTCCTTACACTTCTCTTGACTCAACAAATGCCCAAATAACTGACACAAGATTACCACGTTTTAAATAAAACACAACTTTTTGATATTTTGCAATATGATATCTTATATTATATGTGACTATGAGCGACTGCCCAAAGGTTGTGACACGAATTTCAGTTTTTTTAATGTTTTTTAATGATTTCATACTTTTGAATTACACTTTGTTCATGAGAAATTAATTTATCAAAACAAATTTGAAATTATTTTAATGATGGAAATCTGTGTACAAGCAGATGCAAATATATTGTTGCATAAGTCAAGGTAAAATAAATGGTGAAAAATGATAGTAGTACTTTCTGTGCTCAAATTTATAAATGTATTTATTCTATCAAACTTTTATAATTAACATATAGACAGAAATCATCCTAAACATGCAATCCGTTTGCATTTCACAAGCATGTCATTAAATCATGTGACTGCTAGTCATGCTGTCACAAATTGTCAACCATAGTCAAACTGGCTGTCTATGTCTGCAAAATTTTCCAAACCAGGATCCGGAAGTGAAAATTGCTAAGAGTATTCTGTAACTTCATCTTTTTCTCTAAAGTGCAATATTTCATATAAATGGTATTTCCAAGAGAGACCATTTTAAGTATACAAAACAACACATTTTCAGTTACTTATTGTTTTCTTTTGAACAGTGCAAAATATCTGAGCAAATAGAGAAGAGCGACCAGAATGGAGGCCAGTCTGCAAACCACGTCCCACAAAGAACAGTTTAGCTTGCCAAAAAGAAAACTGAGAGGAGACTTAATAGCTGTGTACAAATATATCAAGGGCTGTCAAACTGTAGAGGGATCAGCAGTATTCTAATTTGCACAAGGAAAGACCAGAAGCAATGAGATGAAACTGAATGGGAGTAGACACAGATTATATATTAGGAAAAAACATTTTGACAGTGAGGGTGATCAACTAGTAAAACAGGTGGCCACGAGAGCTGGTGAGTTCTTCAATGTCATCTGTCTGGGATAATTTAGTGAATCCTGCTTTGAGCATGGGGTTGGACCAGATGATCCAGAAGGTCCCTTCCAACTCTACCATTCTATTAATCTATGATAAGCTTCAGATGGGCTATAATAAGCACATGTGAATACCCCTTTAACATAATATTTTGTTCAGATATAGTAATGACAAACTAAATAGTGAAATCTTAGAAAATCATTGATATATACTGTATCATGAAGCAAAATTCTATTGTGATTTACAGCCTAAACATATACAACTCAACCCTTTTACAAGTACATTTCTATGAACACAAGTATTGGAAAACACTGATTAATCATTAAAGGACTTATCCGACCACAAAACTTGTTATTTTTAAAAAAGCTATTCTGTGCTGAATTGTATTAAAAAAGCCTCCCACAGTGTTTTTTTGTTTTCCTACCATCATTTCCTCAATTTCTGTGTTCAGTGCCTCCATGTTGGATGTTTACATGCAGCATTTCATGATTAGGTAGCTTCCTGTTTTGTTTTTTTTCCTTCTTACAGCCCCCTCCACACTCCTCTCTGCACGCCCGCAGCACCCTGATTGGCCAGCACTCTGCCATTCTCTACAGTGTCTCAGTGCTGCAGCAGTGAAGCCGTCCTGTGACCGTCCTATTGATCAGAACTTAATAAATCCCCTGCGTTGTGCCCATTACATTAATCGAGTATATACGGTAATTCTGAAATAAAACTGTCAGTTTATCTGAGGCACTGACACGTTATACAGTTAGGGCCAGAAATATTTGGACAGTGACACAATTTTCACGAGTTGGGCTCTGCATGCCACCACATTGGATTTGAAATGAAACCTCTACAACAGAATTCAAGTGCAGATTGTAACATTTAATTTGAAGGGTTGAACAAAAATATCTGATAGAAAATGTAGGAATTGTACACATTTCTTTACAAACACTCCACATTTTAGGAGGTTAAAAGTAATTGGACAAATAAACATAACCCAGACAAAATATTTTTATTTTCAATATTTTGTTGCGAATCCTTTGGTGGCAATCACTGCCTTAAGTCTGGAACCCATGGACATCACCAAACGCTGGGTTTCCTCCTTCTTAATGCTTTGCCAGGCCTTTACAGCCGCAGCCTTCAGGTCTTGCTTGTTTGTGGGTCTTTCCGTCTTAAGTCTGGATTTGAGCAAGTGAAATGCATGCTCAATTGGGTTAAGATCTGGTGATTGACTTGGCCATTGCAGAATGTTCCACTTTTTTGCACTCATGAACTCCTGGGTAGCTTTGACTGTATGCTTGGGGTCATTGTCCTTCTGTACTATGAAGCGCCGTCCAATCAACTTTGCAGCATTTGGCTGAATCTGGGCTGAAAGTATATCCCGGTACACTTCAGAATTCATCCGGCTACTCTTGTCTGCTGTTATGTCATCAATAAACACAAGTGACCCAGTGCCATTGAAAGCCATGCATGCCCATGCCATCACGTTGCCTCCACCATGTTTTACAGAGGATGTGGTGTGCCTTGGATCATGTGCCGTTCCCTTTCTTCTCCAAACTTTTTTCTTCCCATCATTCTGGTACAGGTTGATCTTTGTCTCATCTGTCCATAGAATACTTTTCCAGAACTGAGCTGGCTTCTGGAGGTGTTTTTCAGCAAATTTAACTCTGGCCTGTCTATTTTTGGAATTGATGAATAGTTTGCATCTAGATGTGAACCCTTTGTATTTACAGTCATGGAGTCTTCTCTTTACTGTTGACTTAGAGACAGATACACCTACTTCACTGAGAGTGTTCTGGACTTCAGTTGATGTTGTGAATGGGTTCTTCTTCACCAAATAAAGTATGCGGCGATCATCCACCACTGTTGTCATCCGTGGACGCCCAGGCCTTTTAGAGTTCCCAAGCTCACCAGTCAATTCCTTTTTTCTCAGAATGTACCCAACTGTTGATTTTGCTACTCCAAGCATGTCTGCTATCTCTCTGATGGATTTTTTCTTTTTTTTCAGCCTCAGAATGTTCTGCTTCACCTCAATTGAGAGTTCCTTTGACCGCATGTTGTCTGGTCACAGCAACAGCTTCCAAATGCAAAACCACACACCTGGAATCCACCCCTGACCTTTTAACTACTTCATTGATTACAGGTTAACGAGGGAGATGCCTTCAGAGTTAATTGCAGCCCTTAGAGTCCATTGTCCAATTACTTTTGGTCCCTTGAAAAAGAGGAGGCTATGCATTACAGAGCTATGATTCCTAAACCCTTTCTCCGATTTGGATGTGGAAACTCTCATATTGCAGCTGGGAGTGTGCACTTTCAGCCCATATTATATATATAATTGTATTTCTGAACATGTTTTTGTAAACAGCTAAAATAACAAAACTTGTGTCACTGTCCAAATATTTCTGGCCCTAACTGTATATTGTGCCAGCAAAAAAGCAAAAGAGCCTAATGATAATGATATCACAGATCATGAGCACTAAGGAGCCAATGACTGAATGTAAGCTTGCATTTAGGAGGAGACCCACAAGTCCTCACAATTGCACAGCTAGCACTGCAATTCCTGCTTTTCTACCAGTACCCAGTCACCAGCAGTCAGGGGGTTAAAAACAAAAAGAAAAAATTATCTCAGCTCCCTATAGAGAGCCGACACTTCTCAGCAACAGCAGTGAAGGATCATTCACAAACAACTCATCATTATTACACAAACAGGGTCCAGCAAGCAACTCCTACAACAATGGACCTGAAAGTGCAAGAAGGGAAAAATTGGGTGACAGCAGGCACTGCATACAGAGTCACAGAGCCACTTGTCTGGGAGCTGCTCGGTGTACCTGCAGTGTCCATGCAATCCTGTCTCAAAAGCTTCTCTCTACGCAACTCACATGGGCTGGGTTAGCAGAGGGTAGTCGGCTGTCACTCACAGTGACTGTCAGGAAGCTGGGAAAAGGTGTGTGACAGTCCGCGCCACCGGGTACCAAAGAAATCACCTGGGATGCAGGAAGTTATTTCAAGCTTTATCTTTATTCTCCAACATGTTTCAGCGCTCCACCTGGCGCCTTCCTCAGGGATATTCCTGAGGAAGGCGCCAGGTGGAGCGCTGAAACATGTTGGAGAATAAAGATAAAGCTTGAAATAACTTCCTGCATCCCAGGTGATTTCTTTGGTACCCGGTGGCGCGGACTGTCACACACCTTTTCCCAGCTTCCTGAGAGTCTTCCCACGTGCGAGTGGTTGGTGGAAGTCCTGCAGCAGCCGGTATTGATTGTATGCCTTCAAGCCAGTTGTGGGTCATCACAACTGGAATAGGTGAGTGGTTTTGACAATATACCTCTCATCTCTTAGTGTCTGAGTGATAGGGCACTATTGCGCCTCTTGTTCCCCCTTCCTATTTTATACTCACAGTGACTGGGCTGTGATGCTGTGTACAGGGCGGGGGAAAAGCTAATGCTGTGTGATCGGGACGTGACATCACAGGAAGCAGCAAAATCAGTGCAGGAGAGGTCATGTGACTGCTATGAGCCAGGTGCTGACAGGATAAAAGGGCTTACAGCAGATCAGGTAGGTAATTACCATCTATCTACTTGTATCTGGGTAGCCCAATACTGTAAAGATTGATTTAAGCTGGATAAGTCCTTTAAATGATTGAAGAACAAGTAAACACACCAATACAAATACTTTTATATTATGTTTTTAAAAGAAAGCATAGAGATCATATAATGGTAATTAAACCTCATATCAGAAAAACGCATAAAAAGTAACTATTAATAATTACTACAAGGTGCCTTTAGTTTACATTTCAATCTTTCCAATAAATATATGTTGCCCAACAGGACCTCATCACAAATCCTGCATGATCAGTTTTTAAAACAATACTCATTAAAGTGACATAGAAACCGTAAATAAGCACGGTCTAAAATCGGACTACATGGATAGCAGACCAAAAACTGTATAACCCTTCTGAAAAGGGTTTCAGTTTATTTCATAGCTGAATATCCACACAATTATCCTAAACAAAAATAGTAAGGCTGCCTTCACACTAGCGTTTTAATCAGCAGCGCATGATGCCGATAAAAATATTTCCATCAGCATGCTTATTGCGTCTCTATCCTTAGAATGGTAAACGCAATTGTAAGCAAAATGCTGCTTTTGACTGCTTATAGGTGCTTATGCATACGTGTCCTCCGAAAATCAACTTCCTCCGGACGCAACATGTTGCAGTTTTTGGGTGATAAATTAAGCGCGAGAATGCGCATGCGCACACTAGCGCCTAATATCAGCATTATCGCCTATGGGTACGCCAGCGTGCGCAGGACATTGCTGATGCCTGCTTTCGGAATGCATGCGTACTCGTCATTGCGCAAGCCCACAGTATGATTTGCAGGTCCGCCCACTCTCCGCCCATGTCATTTCAGATACGCATGCTGACATAAAACGCATGCGCATGATCAAAACGCATGTATAAGCAATGATGCGCTGCGTTTTTAAAAAGGAATAAGTATGGATATGCGCACAAAAAAAGCAGCGTCACGATGCGCACGAGTGCTTTTTACAATGCGGATACGCATGCGCATCGTGCGCTGCTTACCCGAACGCCAGTGTGAAGGCAGCCTAAGACATCTCTTTCAAAGTTTTCAAAGTTGCCGGTTATATTTATTTTACATTACCATTCTAAAAAAATTGCAATTGTGTAAACACCCAATACTGGTCTTATATGAGCCCTGCAAATTGCTGTCACGAGACACAGGCTTTATAGAGAAGTAATGCACTATGATAAAAAATAATACCCTCTTTCTTCTTATTTTACATAGCATTAACATTATAAAATGCTTTCATATAAAAAATATTATAAATACTCACGATTTTGTGATTCTTGATTCACCCAATGAATATTTTCTGTAACAAAAATAATAGCATAAAATTATCAAAAATCACTAAAATGCAATCAAGCAACAGTGTGAAATAAAAACTATTGTATTAGGCTACATTAATATGCAGCATTTTTTCAGCATTTTTTATGGCCCCATTTTTGCAGTGCATCTGGGCATCCCAGCAAAGTCAATGCATTTTGAGATTTGTAATTCAGACACAATGTTTTGAGAGGATCCGTTTTTGGGAATATGAAAAGGATTAAAACCACAGTTGTTTCTACTGACAAATTATGTAGCCTTCTTGAGAGCATAAATAGGCAACATTCATGTCTAATCAGCAATTACTTTTTTGTATGGGGTGTGGGTGTCACAACTGTGTAGATCTACCAGTCACACGTAAATTTGAGTCAACTTATTAGAGAGAAGGAGCGTGTGTATATCTGGGATCAGCCATGCTCAGACAAAATATATAATAAATTTAGGCTTTATTGGAAATTTAGAAGGAACATACAAATTTAAAACCAATTAAAAAGTGTATACAAACACAAATACTATGACAAGACCGCAGCACAGCAAAATACAAGTAATACCTCAAATATTAAGCCATGTACAAAGATGCATTCAATTTTCCATCATACCCTCCTATATCTGCTGTAGCAGCACTGAGACAACTGTCGTATAAAGAGCACTGGATAATGAAGAGTTAATACCTCAATGTGCAAGAAATGAAGTACATGCCTCTGTGCAGAAGCAGTTTGAAACTGTATAGATCAGCAGTTTTTAATGCTGAAATCTAAGTGCAGGTAGACAGGAGTGGAATTTGTAAAATTCTAAAGTCTCCTTGGAATCTGTGAAAGAAAAAAAGCACCTGATAAGAGGCAAAGTGAGGTAATGGAAATGAGGAAAACTCCTCTAAGTGATAATACCTGTGCTGGCTGCGGACATACAGGACCCAGATGTGGCGCCCCGCAACGAGTGCGTCACAAGGGAGTATTGCAGCCGCAATATTCTCTTGACAAAGCAGTGAAATAGTTAACTCTGAGATCCAACCCAACATACAACACCTAGAACAGGGGACCAATCCTAGGTCCTGGTGGGTGGAGTGTTAGGGTAGTGAAGTAGAACACACAATAATCTAGACAGTCTGAACAGAGTCTGGAATCTAGAGCAGAACCTAGAACACAGAACTTGGAGAGGAGCGGGGGCTCCGCACTCCGTGCGGGCCCCTGGGCCGTCACCGGTCGGGTGTCCGCACCTGAGGCCTTAACCACCGGGAATGGGCATTTCTACACGGGTTCCCAAAAGACTCCCGTGCCCACAACTCACAGCCGGTTCACTGGTACCGAAGCTGGCAGCAGTTCACCTCTGCCACGCGAACCAGCCCCGTGGAGGAGCAGCTTTATAGGAGCACCCCACCACCAGCCAGTTTTCCAGTCGTCTAACCAGCGGTGTACCCACTGAGGGACCCAAGGCTCCCCAAAGAATCCAGAACATACATCATGGATAGGGCATTGAAGCAGCCTCCCCGTACCCGACCTGGTATTCCTGGGCGACGCTGGCAAGAGAAGCTAAGGAGGTAGAAAGGAGGTACACTGCGGATCTCTGAGGAGCACTATCACTGCTGAGTCCACCCGGTCTTCTACTCAACCACTGTAAGCCATGTACTGCCTGCTGGTTACAGTAAAGAACCGTTGCAGAGACTATCTGTGTCCGTGTCTCCTTATGAACTGTCCGTCATTAACTAAAGGTAACCGCAGCTGCCGCACAACATCTTGAGCAGCTCCAGCCCCCGGGGATCACCGCTCAGCCTGTGGGGAGCGTAACATCTTGCTGCTGTCCATCACCCCGGGAGGTTCCGCAGCGTCGGTAGCCCTTACCGAACCTACTCATAGGTGGCGTCACGAAGAAAACAAATTAAAACCCCTTTAATCTGTTCCCGTAAGACGTCTTCATTTTTGATCTGCACTACACCGGGCCCCACTACCGGCAGGCGCGGTCCACCCGTGACAAGGAGGGAGAAGAATCGCCTGTATCAACCGGAGTCCGCCGGCCACGGTGAGTCAGAAAATGGCGTCACGAACAGGATACGAGCAGGCCCGTTACCCAACGGGTATATTGTGCTTAAACTGGACTTTATTGTCTACAATTGGACTTTGTTCGTCCCTAAAAGAACTTTCCCGCCTTTACACCATTGGGTCAAGATGGCGCACAAGATGGCGTTCCCGCCACAAGAAGCCGCCACGTGAAGCCCAGGAGTGAGTCAACCCCCCCCCTCACTGTGGGAGGGCTAAAGACAAAAGGCGCCAAACTCTTTGTCCGCCCTGATTGCTCGAGTCAACCATGGGGGCGGACCCCAAAGACTTTTCCCACAATTGTACTACAAAAGCCAGAGGAAATGGGAGTGTCATACATAGACACACAGACGGAATTCTTGACCAGCTCAACCAGAACGTCTTACCGGTTGATCGGGTGTGGTTTCCCTCCAAGAAGAATGGCCAGCATGAGACTCCAAGACCTGATGCGGGAGGTCGAGGCGGAGGCCAGAGCAGCCGTCAGCCAACCGGGTCCGGATCCTGCCCTTACCATAGACGGCAGTCCCGACTTCTGGCTAGAGGCTCTACAAGACCTCCGGGTGCGGTTACTAGAGACAATGGAATGGACGATCCGTAGCTGGAGCGCGACCCTAGGCAGACGACTACACCATGCGATGCAGCAGAGCCGACCGGGTACAGCTTCTCCAAGCCCCGACGACGTCACCAGCTTCTCGACCGCCTCACCCTCGCCTACCACCTGTCCTGCTCCGTCACCTGAGCCAATAGACTGTGTCATTCCGGTGGAGGCTGCAACTCGACCCGTTCCAGCGACCAACATCGTAACCGACCCCGTTCTTGAGCCGGAGCTCATAACACGCTCCATTGAAGAACTCGATCTTTACCAGGTTCCCACCGAGGAACCCGCGACATGTTTCACCACTACAGAGACAGTCGCCTGTTTTATCCCCGTACCGGAGGCTTCCCTTGCCATTGCCGAGGCCTACCGGGTAACCGGGATTGAAACACCTTTACCTGCGGAAACAGATGAAGAGGCAGGCAGCCTGGAAGCCCTGCAGGACGTCCCTACGGAAGGATCCGCAGCACCACCGCCCTGTTGTACAACGGAACAAGCTTTAATATCTCTCATCAACGAGCAGCCTGATGTGGTCATCGAGGAAGAGGTCGGAGAGGATGACGACGAGACCCACAGCACCGCTGAGGATTTCGACACCGGGTTCGCTTGGGGAGACAACAAAGAACTTCCTTCCGGACACACAGCTCGGGTACACTGGTCGGGTGCACTGCCGACACCTTCCCCTGTGCCGTTCCACCGGGTTCCGATACAGACAGCCCGCCAAGTTCAAGCTTCCCGCCAAACCACCAGCTCCGTTACTCATCTTTACACCCCGAGCCGTAACGACGGAGATATACGCCAGAGACGACGAGAGGAGTGGCAAGCCCGAGAACGCGCCAACATGGAGGCCCGTGCCGAGGCTCGCCGCCAGCCGCCGCTGCCTGATGAACTCCGCCGTGAAGGTAGAATTTCCACCTTTAACTTAAATACCGGGTGGGGCTTCGCTTGGGAGGTGGGTTTGAATGAGGAGGTGTTTGTGGGGCGCCGGGACGTTGAGTCCAACTTGCCAAGAGGACATCCCGATCGCGACCTATACCGGGGCGATATTATCACCTACGAGCGCTATGCTTGTGCAGATGGGTGGTTTGCTATCCGGGTACGCCATCACCCTCAGAGCCAGTGACTTTAAAACTTGAACTTCCTCAATGACTCTGTTCCCGTTAATCACTGACTGTGTGATCTTGCGGCTACAGCCTGGACTCTAGTTAAAGTACAGCCGACCGCCCGCCGGGTCCGCACAAAGTGATTACCTGTTTCTTTGCTTATATCACCAAAGCATTTCTTTACCTGTTTTTCTATTTTAATAAAAGTGTGTCATATATGTATAAAAATGTAAAAACCTCTGTAACGTGAGTAGTTTGACGCTTGGGGACAAGCTGATTTAACCAAGGGGGAGTGTGGCGCCCCGCAACGAGTGCGTCACAAGGGAGTATTGCAGCCGCAATATTCTCTTGACAAAGCAGTGAAATAGTTAACTCTGAGATCCAACCCAACATACAACACCTAGAACAGGGGACCAATCCTAGGTCCTGGTGGGTGGAGTGTTAGGGTAGTGAAGTAGAACACACAATAATCTAGACAGTCTGAACAGAGTCTGGAATCTAGAGCAGAACCTAGAACACAGAACTTGGAGAGGAGCGGGGGCTCCGCACTCCGTGCGGGCCCCTGGGCCGTCACCGGTCGGGTGTCCGCACCTGAGGCCTTAACCACCGGGAATGGGCATTTCTACACGGGTTCCCAAAAGACTCCCGTGCCCACAACTCACAGCCGGTTCACTGGTACCGAAGCTGGCAGCAGTTCACCTCTGCCACGCGAACCAGCCCCGTGGAGGAGCAGCTTTATAGGAGCACCCCACCACCAGCCAGTTTTCCAGTCGTCTAACCAGCGGTGTACCCACTGAGGGACCCAAGGCTCCCCAAAGAATCCAGAACATACATCATGGATAGGGCATTGAAGCAGCCTCCCCGTACCCGACCTGGTATTCCTGGGCGACGCTGGCAAGAGAAGCTAAGGAGGTAGAAAGGAGGTACACTGCGGATCTCTGAGGAGCACTATCACTGCTGAGTCCACCCGGTCTTCTACTCAACCACTGTAAGCCATGTACTGCCTGCTGGTTACAGTAAAGAACCGTTGCAGAGACTATCTGTGTCCGTGTCTCCTTATGAACTGTCCGTCATTAACTAAAGGTAACCGCAGCTGCCGCACAACATCTTGAGCAGCTCCAGCCCCCGGGGATCACCGCTCAGCCTGTGGGGAGCGTAACATCTTGCTGCTGTCCATCACCCCGGGAGGTTCCGCAGCGTCGGTAGCCCTTACCAAACCTACTCATAGGTGGCGTCACGAAGAAAACAAATTAAAACCCCTTTAATCTGTTCCCGTAAGACGTCTTCATTTTTGATCTGCACTACACCGGGCCCCACTACCGGCAGGCGCGGTCCACCCGTGACAAGGAGGGAGAAGAATCGCCTGTATCAACCGGAGTCCGCCGGCCACGGTGAGTCACAGACACCCTACGCGTGTCGCCACTGCTCAGAACGGCTTCGTCATGGGGCTCTCCGGGAGAATTCAGTTTTCTCCCACGGACACAAAAAGGCTGCTTGCAGCATTTTTGTGTCCGAGAGGAGTATATCTCCTCTAATTGGCAATTCCCGGATTGTCCCGGATTGCCCCGGATTCACCCGGATCCTCCTGGATCCGGGGCAATCTGGCGCTCCTTAACATGGGAGCCTATGGGGCCGGATTGCCCCGATCCAGGAGGATCCGGGAACTGGACCCCTGCGTCTGCACGCCGCAGTTGTTTCAGGGCCGCGGCTAGCTCCCTGCCAGCCGCCGTCCTGATTCATCAGTGGCGGCAGCTGCGTGCAGGTGCACACTGGACAGAAGGGCATATTAGCCTTCTGGTTCTGTGTGCTGATCCGATACGGGGCTGTCAGGTTTATCCTGACAGCCTCCGATCAGATCTGACCCTCAGTGTGAAGCCAGCCATAGGGTATGTGCACATCAGTCGTTTTGTGGGCTGCTTTTGGACGTTTTCCGTCGGCGTTTTCCGCTCAGTTTTATGTTAATTTATGTTAATCCTATCCTCCGGTTGGATTAACATGCTAGTCAATGGATTTTAGAAAACTCTGTCTTCATTAGAACGTTTTTCTTCTGGTCGTTTTCAGTCAAAACTGAGTTTTTTCACCGGTTTCCAAATATAGAGCAAGTGACTTCTTTCCTCCGTTTTTCCAGCGGTTCCAGCTGATCAAGTGCACAAAAAACTCAGTTTTCAAACCGCTCAGAAAAACAGCCGACAAAACCGAGCAAAAAACGAGCAAAAAACGAGCAAAAAACTAGGAACACTGCTGAGCACAGAAAACTCAGTTTCTGCTAAAAAAACCCAGGTTTTTGGACGGACTGCAGAGATGCACAAACGTCAGATGTGCACATACCCTTAGTCAGACACTCCAAGACATAAGTCAAATTCCAATGGGTTGCAAAATTGCAAATCAGGTGTTTCTTTCACAGACCATTTTATTTGCATGCAATTAAATTGGGCCTGCTTCACCATGTAAGGATTTTTGTGCATGTCAAACAGGCATTATACACCATGTAAGCATGGTTGAACAGTAACTTTCCTGGCTATGGCTACAACCTTACTTCACTGGGTATGTTCCTCAAGAAATGTTGTAAAATTAAATTCTGAGCTTGCAACGTGAAGGGACAGTGAAGATCCAAAGAATCTGAGGCACCAAAGAAATCTTTGTGTGGAAAAAAAGAACTTGTAAGTCATATTTTAAATTACATAGCAGCATTAGATTTGCTTCTCTGTAAATATAAAGATGAAATAAAAGTTACATTTTTTCAACACAATAAATTCTGTCATGTCTTGGATTCTCTGGATCTTTACTTTGTTTCTGACTTGGTGGGAGGTTAATATAAAAAAGTACAGAAACTCACCAATGGTACACGAGATGTACCTTGGATGATACAGGGAGTTACTTTGCCAAACCATACGTTAGAAAAAATATTCCAGGCATGATACACATAACAATTCCAAGCTGCAATTGATGGGGAGCTATTCAGTGTTATATTTATGTCTTGGTGCAAAGCAGCAAACTCATCTGCTGTTTAGCTTTTGTTCCAAGTAGTAGTTGTTTGTAATGTTTCAAGGAGTAAAACTGATTGGAAGTGCTTTACCTTAGATCAGGGGTCTCAAACTCAAGGCCTCGAAGGCCGCACACAGTGCATGTTTTCAGGATTTCCTTAGCATTGCACAGGGGTTGGGATCATCTCCAGTGCAGGTGATTCAATTATGTTTTAATTGTGTTACACATTTTGTTTCACTGTAAGCGGTAGTGACGTCATGTACCGGTTTAATATAGTCCCGGACATGACGGCAGACACTATTGAAGAACCATGGAAGCAGTAAATAACCGCAAAACGGCAGGCCGTCGTCCGCCGCCCCTGCACCCCCCTCCTTACTCTAATATTCATGACTGGAAGTGGGCAAAAGTATTGACACCCCTGCAATTCTGTCAGATAATACTAACTTTCTTCCTGAAAATGATTGCAATCACAAATTATTTGGTATTATTATCTTCATTTAATTTGTCTTCAATGAAAAAAACACAAAAAGAATTGTCCTAAAGCCAAATTGGATATAAATCCACACCAAACATAAAAAAGGGGGTGGACAAAAGTATTGGCACTGTTAGAAAAATCATGTGATGCTTCTCTAATTTGTGTGATGAACAGCACCTGTAACTTACCTGTGGCACCTAACAGGTGTTGGCTAGTGATGGGCGAATCCTAAATTACTCGGAATCGCTTGACTCTAGCGAGTCCGAGCCCAGGACTCGCTACTCGTTGCGAGTCTAGCGAGTCCAATGTTAATGAATGGGGAAGCGAGTAATAGCGAGTAGTGTGAGATTTACAACTCGCAGATGTGTCTCGGAAGCTTCAGCCTGAAGCAATCCTAGTTTTGTCATTTATTTGCATTGCTCGTTTACTTTGTAAGTAATCGCTGACTCGCACAGATAAGAGTCCTGTCTCCTCTGTGCTGGCTGCACCAGCTCCAGGGTCCTAGAGCCCGCCTGCTGCCTGATGTAGTAGTGCTGAGATTGTTCTCAGTCTGCTCATTCCCTGTGTACAGACATGAATGTCTGTGCACAGAGATGATGTAGCAGAGCTGAGATTGTTCTCAGTCTGCTCATTCCCTGTGCATAGAGATCTATATCTATACACAGGGATGTAGCAGAGAGGACATCGCGTTTTGGACTGCGTCGGACGGAAGAGGATTTTTTTAATTAAAGATGGAGTCCCTAATGGCTTTTTTTTTTATTTCTAATAAAAAATTTTCTTTGTGTTGTGTTTTTTTTAAAACAATTTAATAGAAATTCATGGCGGTCATGTCTAATATTGGCGTGACCACCATAAATTTCGGGCTTAGGGCCAGCTGATAATACAAAGCTGGCCCTAACCCCTTCATTACCCAGCGTGCCACCGCTACCAGGGCCGCTGGAAGAGCGGGGTTCAGCGTCAGAGGATGGCGCTTCAATGAACGCGCCATCTTCTGGGGCGGCTGCGGGCTGCAATTTGCAGCGGGGGGTGCCCAGAAAGCTTGGGCCTCCCTGCGCTGCGGATTCCAGCCCCCAGCTGCTTAGCTGTACCTGGCTAGACATAGAAATTGCGCGGAGCCCCACGCATTTTTTTAAAATTATTTCATGAAATTCTGAGATTCTGACTCTGAGACTCTGACTCTGAAATTAATTAAATAATTTTAAAAAAATGCGTGGGGCTCCGCGCAATTTCTATGTCTAGCCAGGTACAGCTAAGCAGCTGAGGGCTGGAATCCGCAGCGCAGGGATGCCCAAGCTTTCTGGGCACCCCCCGCTGCAAATTGCAGCCCGCAGCCGCCCCAGAAGATGGCGCGTTCATTGAAGCGCCATCCTCTGGCGCTGAACCCCGCTCTTCCAGCGGCCCTGGTGGCGGTAGCACGCTGGGTAATAAAGGGGTTAATACCAGCTTTGTTATACAAGCTGGTATTAAGCCCGAGATTCTTAATGTCAGGCCACGTTTGACCCAGCCACTAAGAATCTCCAATAAAGGGTTAAAAAAACACAGAGAAAATCTTTTATTTGAAATAAAAAAAAAAGCCATTAGGGACTCCATCTTTAATTAAAAAAATCCTCTTCCGTCCGACGTAGTCCAAAACGCGATGTCCTCTCTGCTACATGCACAGGGAATGAGCAGACTGAGAACATTCTCAGCACTGCTACATCATGTCTGTGAGCAGGCGGGCTCTAGGACCCTGGAGCTGCACAGAGAAGACAGCTGGACTCGGCTCGCAAAGAAACAGCAGTTATTTGCGAGTCTCCCTGCTATCACTGGCACAGTAGCCAGTGATGACTCGCACGAGTCTAATGCAAACAATGGCAATCCTAGTTTTGTCAGCGTTTCTGACAAAACTAGGATTGATATTGATTTGCATTGGACTCGTGCGAGTCATCACTGGGAAACTCGCCGAGTACCGAGTCCTGCGAGTCCCTTACTACTCGCCGAGTAACGAGTCCTAGCGAGTAGATTCGCCCATCCCTAGTGTTGGCAATAACTAAATCTCACTTGCAGCCAGTTGACATGGATTAAAGTTGATTCAACCTCTGTCCTGTGACCTTGTGTGTACCACATTGAGCATGGAGAAAAGAAAGAAGACCAAAGAACTGTCTGAGGACTTGAGAAACCAAATTCTGAGGAAGCATGAGCAATCTCAAGGCTACAAGTCCATCTCCAAAGACCTGAATGTTCCTGTGTCTACTGTGCGCAGTGTCATCAAGAAGTTTAAAGCCCATGGCACTGTGGCTAACCTCCCTAGATGTGTATGGAAAAGAAAAATTGACGAAAGATTTCAACGCAAGATTGTGCGGATGGTGGATAAAGAACCTCGACTAACATCCAAACAAGTTCAAGCTGCCCTGCAGTCTGAGGTTTCAACAGTGTCAACCTGTACTATCCGTCGGCATCAGAATGAAAAGGGACTGTATGGTAGAGAACCCAGGAAGACCCCACTTCTTACCCCGAGACATAAAAAAGCCAGGCTGGAGTTTGCCAAAACTTACCTAAGAAAGCCTACAAAGTTTTGGAAGAATGTTCTCTGGTCAGATGAGACAAAAGTAGAGCTTTTTGGGCAAATGCATCAACAAAGAGATTACAGGAGAAAAAAAGAGGCATTCAAAGAAAAGAACACGGTCCCTACAGTCAAACATGGCGGAGGTTCCCTGATGTTTTGGGGTTGCTTTGCTGCCTCTGGCACTGGACTGCTTGACCGTGTGCATGGCATTATGATGTCTGAAGACTTCCAACAAATTTTGCAGCATTATGTAGGGCCCAGTGTGAGAAAGCTGAGTCTCCCTCAGAGTTCATGGGTCTTCCTGCAGGACAATGACCCAAAACACACTTCCAAAAGCACTAGAAAATGGTTTAAGAGAAAGCACTGGAGACTTCTAAGGTGGCCAGCAATGAGTCCAGACCTGAATCCCATAGAACACCTGTTGAGAGATCTAAAAATGGCAGTTTGGAGAAGGCACCCTTCATATATCAGGAACCTGGAGCAGTTTGCCAAAGAAGAATGGTCTAAAATTCCAGCAGAGCATTGTAAGAAACTCATTGATGGTTACCGGAAGCAGTTGATCGCAGTTATTTTGGCTAAAGGTTGTGCAACCAAGTATTAGGCTGAGGGTGCCAATACTTTTGTCTGGCCCATTCTTGGAGTTTTGTGTGAAATTATCAATGTTTTGCTTTTTGCTTCATTCTCTTTTGTGTTTTTTCATTTAAGACAAATTAAATGAAGATAATAATACCAAAGAATTTGTAAGTGCAATCATTTTCAGGAAGAAACTGAGTATTATCTGACAGAATTGCAGGGATGTCAATACTTTTGGCCACAACTGTATATACTAGATGTTGGCCCCATTCTAACACATTGGGTATTCTAGAATATGTAGAATATGCGTTCTGCAGCAACCAATTAGAATGGCAGCATGCGCCATGGCGCCATATTTGAAATACACTAAGCAGATTGTATTTCAAATATGGCGCCATGGCACACGCCGCTATTCTGATTGGCCATCACATCCAGCAATGACCATCAGAATAGCGGTGCGTGCCATGGCACCATATTGGAAATACAATGTGCTCAGTGTATTTCAAATATGGCGCCATGGCGCGTGCCGCTATTCTGATCGGTCGTCGCGTTCAGCAGCGACCAATCAGAATAGCGGCGCGCGCCATATTTAAACTGATTTTAAAAGAATTTTAAACATGGTGCCTTGGCGCTGGCGAGCGGAGACCAATCAGAAAAGTACCATGGCTTGGCGCGTTTGAAACGGCATACTCCTTGCTCATTGAGCGCCCTGGCGCTCGCGAGCGATTTCAGCGTCAGACAGACACGATTAGGAGATTATATAGTAGATATACTGGTATATATAGATATAGATAGATAGATAGATAGATAGATAGATAGATATAGGAATGCTAATAAAGAAAGACTACAAAGTGAATTAAAAAATTAAAAGACGTAGAATAGGAATAAGAGGATGAAATGTGGTTTACCAGGGATATTACAGTGCGTTGTGAAGGTAATTTTCAACCTTGACCATTTCAACCTTTTGCCACATTTTAAGCTTCAAACATACAGATATAAATACTAATTTTTATGTGAAGAATCAACAAGTGGGACACAATCACGAAGTGGAACAACATTTTTTGGATATTTAAACCTTTTTTTTTTTTAAATTAAAAACTTAAATGTGGGTCATGCAATATTATTCGGCCCCTTTACTTTCAGTGCAGCAAACTCACTCTAGAAGTTCAGTGCGGATCTCTGAATGATCCAATGTTGTCCTAAATGACTGGTGATGATAAATAGAATCCACCTATGTGTAATCAAGTCTCCATATAAATGCACCTGCTCTGTGATAGTCTCAGGGTTCTGTTTCAAGTGCAGAGAGCATCATGAAGACAAAGGAACACACCAGGAAGGTCCGAGACACCTTTGTGCCGAAGTTTAAAGCCGGATTTGGATGCAAAAAGATTTCCCAAGTTTTAAAACATTTCAAAGAGCACTGTGCAAGTGTGTCGCCCCTCAGGCTTTGGGGTACTCGGGTATCAGGCCCTACAGATGCGTTCCTGTTGTCATGGGGAGTGGTGGCCGCACCCTAGAGGTGGTTTGTACTCCCTCCTGGTTACCTCCCACTGTGTGATCTAGTGTGGGGTGTGGGTTTAGGGTTCCACCTATCATCCTGAAATCCACTTGCAGCTGGGGTGACTACACCTCTTTTATGGGTGCAGTACCCCTCTCTGGCACCTACATAGTGGGGCACCACACAAGCGATCATATTAAAATGGAAGGAGTATCAGACAACTGCAAATCTACCAAGACCCGGCTGTCCCTCTCAATTTTCATCTTGAACAAGAAGAAGACTGATCAGAGATGCAGCCAAAAGGCCCATGATCACTCTGGATGAACTGCAGAGATCTACAGCTGAGGTGGGAGAGTCTGTCCATAGGACAACAATCAGTCGTACACTGCACAAATCTGGCCTTTATGGAAGAGTGACTAGAAGAAAGACATTTCTCAGAAATGTCCATAAAAAGTCTCGTTTTCCACAAGCCACCTGGGAGACACACCAAAAATGTGGAAAAAGGTGCTTTTGTCAGATGAAACCAAAATTAAACATTTTGGCCACAATGCAAAATTATATGTTTGGTGTAAAAGCAACATTGCTCATCACCCTCAAAACACCATTCTCACTGTCAAACATGGTGGTGGCAGCATCATAGATTGGGCCTGCCTTTCTTCAGAAGGGACAGGGAAGATGGTTAAAATTGATGGGAAGATGGACAGAGCCAAATACAGGACCATTCTTGAAGAAAACCTGTTGGAGTTTGCAAAAGATCTTAGATTGGGACAGAGATTTATCTTCCAACAAGACAATGATCCCAAACATAAAGCAATATCTACAGTGGAATGGTTCAAAAATAAACGTATCCAGGTGTTAGAATAGCCAAGTCAAAGTCCAGACCTTAATCCAATCGAGAATATGTGGAAAGACCTGAAGACTGCTGATCACAAACGCTCTCCATCCAACCTCACTGAGCTCAAGCTGTTTTGCAAGGAAGAATGGGCAAGAATTTCATTCTCTCGATGTGCAAAACTGATAGACACATACCCCAAGCGACTTGCAGCTGTATTCGCAGCAAAAGATGGCCTACAAATTATTAACTCAAGTGGGGCGAATAATATTGCACGCCCCACTTTTCATTTTTTTATTTGTTAAAAAGTTTAAAACATCCAATAAATTTGGAATATGTCCAACTTGTTATTGGTTCTTCACAAAAAAATTTGAATTTATATGTTTATGTTTGAAGCCTGAAATGTGGCAAAAGATTGAAAAGTTCAAGGGGGCAAAATATTTTCACAAGGCACTGTATATATCCAGGAGGAACACGGTAAAATGATAGAAGGATTAAAGTGAAAATGAACCCGTCTACAAGGTATAGATCTAATATATAAAGCTGAATGTGTGTGTGTATGTATATCCGGGATTGGCATCTACACCGTCGCAACTACAGCCACAAAACTTTGTAAAGTCACACGTCTGGACCCCGAGAGCGTCATAGGCTACGTTGTGGGCCGAAATTTTAACCCTGCGCGTTCCAGTTCACCAAACAATTTTGCCCCTATCTACATAATGGGGAAAAAGTGACAGTTACCAGTTGACAGTTGTGAATGAGAGGGGCTTAATGATAGCGCCAAAGACTAACAGCACATACCAGCATATAGTCACTAAGGTGGGGCCACAACATGAGATATTCACCACGCACGGGGGCATGTATACACACCACACGCACACAAAGAGTAACAGCAAGGGTATAGTCACTAAGGTGCAGCCCCAACATTGGATACTAACCACGCACCCGAACAAACACACACCACAAAGAGACACACACAACACAGAGACACACACACACCCCCCCAAGGGGATACACACACCACACCCTATAGCGCGACACATGCACTCACCCCACAGAGACACACACAACACAGACACACACACCACACAGACCCTCCCCCACAGGGACACACACACATAGTCACCCTATAGGGACACATTCACTCACCCCACAGGGACACACACCATAAAGAGAAACACACACACCACACAGACCCCCCCACAGGGACACACACACATACACACAATATAGGGACACATGCACTCACCCCACAGGGATACACATACACACCACAAAGAGACACACACAACAGAGACACACACCACACAGACCCCCCCTCACAGGGACACACACACATACACACTCTATAGGGACACATGCACTCACCCCACAGGGACACACACATACACACACCCCAGGGACACACACAACACACAGACAGACACAGATGTGCACAAATCACCTCACACAACTCGCCTCATACGTGTGCTATCTTTAATTTCCAAACATAAACATCTGATTAAAAACAGCCAATGTGCAACACATGTGCCATATAGGGAATTAAGGCAGATGTCAGTCACATGAGCTGTCTATTATGTGTATGTGTGAGGTAACATATACTGCCCGGCCAGGGAGAGGGTTTCCTGTTGGCTGGAGATTTATTAGGCTGCCTTTAGCAATCAATCACAGCTCAGTTTCTATTTTCTTACAGGTCATTAATATGACATATTCAAATTCTATTTTGTTATAGCTAACATCAGTTATTTATTAACCAGGGCGTAGCCGGGTACTACAGCTAGTATAAAATATTATCACACCACTTTCTCAATAGTTATTTTCAGTCCCTCTGGGGTAAGTGTTCCAAGTTTGAAAATCCAATAGCTCTCTTTATTAATATAAGAGGTAAGACGGTCAGGACTGTATCAGCCACCTGATCAATAATTGTAAAGTTCAACAAGTCAGGTTTCTTCTGGTAGACATTATAAAGGTATTTGGAAATGCTGAGTAGCTGTTAACCATTCCGAATATTTGACCTATGTTTATTTAAACGGGAATGTATACTCTGAATCTGAACTGTAGGCCGCACATGCATTTCAGCAAATATATCACGTAAGTAGATTGGCAGTTTAGATGATGGTTACTTAAGAATTTTTTACCAGTTGTATTTGATACGAAAGTTTGCACCCTGTTTTTTATCATGTGGCAACACATAATAGTTACCTTTGTTTTAATAGTGTACATCTTCCCAAGTGGATCATCATACGGCCAATACTGGAGAATTTGAAGGAATTGTACTGAGGATTCAGAGTTCTTTAAAGAAACTAAATCTTTGAATAGAAGATTTAGACAAAAGGATTATCCAAAGAAACTTTTACATGCTGCCTTCCTCAAAATGTGGTCACTCTCACAAGAGCACTGCATTACTACCCAAAATTTGGAAATACTAAAGGAAATAGTGCTGAAGACCTCACTCTTAGCACTACTGAAAACAAACTGTCCAAGAACAACTTGGACATAGCAAAATGGAGTTTGGTTACTACATATAACAAATCCCATTCCTCCATTAGGAAATTATTAAACCAGTTTTAGTTTATCTTAAGAGGGGATCCGATTATATCGGTACACATTTCCAATAAACCAAAAGTGATCTTTAGAAGGAACCGTAATCTGGGGAATTTAGTTGCCCCCAGCAACACTACGCTTAAACCTGTGATCGAAAAACAGAAAGTCGTGTTAAATGTTGGGTGCTTTTCATGCAAAAAATCACAATGTATGTGTTGCCACACGATAAAAAATGGGGTGCAAACTTTCGTATCAAATGCAACTGGTAAAAGAATCTTAATTAACCATCATCTAAACTGCCAATCTAGTTATGTGATATATTTGCTGGAATGCACGTGCGGCCTACAGTATGTGGGCCGTACGATTCAGAGTATGCACTCCCGTTTAAATAAACATAGGTCGGAGGGAGGAGGCGGCCGTGAGGACACGTGTGTGCCGGACCTCCTGAGACACATCGCCTCCAACAGCTCCTTGCTGCACAAAGGCGCCCGAGACGGAGGGGGTAAGTGGAGTGTGGCGGACCCATCGTGGCCCCCTGGGGCAGGCGCGGCTTGTTTCATCCCCACCGGGTGCCCTAGCAAACAAGGAGGACCACCCGCTGCGCCTGCCGGGTCGGCGGCGGTGGAGGGGAGAGGCAGCAGGCGTGGAGCGGAGCAGTTCACAAAGGGAGCGGGGACCCGCGTTCACCTCCGGTGCCCGCCGCCAGAGCAGAGAGGCACAGGCGGTGTATACAATAAACAGGGCCCGCATAAGACTACCTGCAGGCTACTGTATAATAAGGCTGGCAGCACAGCCCAGTAAAGATTCCAAAACAGGAGCACCAGTAAAAGGTCACAAGGGAGGGCTGGCGAGGACTGAGCTAAATCCTGGGCCACTATACAAACAACTGCAAAACATCAGAGTCTATCTGCCTGCAGCTGTCTTGGTGCTGCCCCTCTGCAGGGAGACGCGGTGGCCAGAGACCCGGAGACAGAGGCAATATTTCACTTGAGAGACTCACAAAGCAGGCCCAGGTCAGTGGAGGCAGAAGCCCACAGACGCAAAGGGTGCCCTCCTCCCCTGCTGTCTGAACGTATATAAATAATAAACAGCCACTCTAATTTCTGTACTGGCCTTCATATCCCCCCTCCTGGAGTGCTGCACCCCGACACCTTCTGGATCCTGACCCACAATATAGTACGGGTAAATCTCCCTGAGTTATCAAGCCCCTGGAGTAGTATTAACCCCTGCCAAGCTGTCCCGTTTCTCACCGTCAGAGAGAGCGGGCGCTCTAAGGAACGTTGCCTACTTACCGCAAAGTGACTACATTTTCTAAGCTGTCACGAGCAATGTGCATCATGTCTACCTAGTTAACGACGTGTGGCCTAGGGGAGGCACAATAAAGATCGATTAAAAGAACATTCCACAGAACCACAGCTAAAAATGGGGAAAACAAACATTAAAACTCCCCGAACATCATCTAAACCCACTAATCCGGTTACCCAGGCCGATGTGGATAAATTCCTCTCAAAACAAGCTGACCTCACGACCCATCCCAAATCCACCAAACGTACGTTCCGACTGATGGCTGAGGAGTCCGACTCCGACGTTGAGAGCGATTCGGACACAGAAATGGACCCTAAAGATAATAAGGTCACCCGCTCTTTTATTAAGCGTATATTGACGAAAGCCATAGAACCGATCAGCAAAGAACTAGCTGAGATAAAATTAGACTTGGCTCAACAAGGTCATAGGCTGGGGTCAGTAGAAAGCGACCAGGTGACCACGATGACACAAACAAATAAATTACTGGACTGCCTAAATGCTCACGAGACTCAAATACACGCTATCCATTCCACTCTTGAGGATCACGAGAATCGTGAGCGTAGAAACAATATCCGCATAAAATACCTCCCAGAATCAATCGCATTCGAAGCCCTACCCTCAGCTGTGAATGAAATCTTTAATAAGCTACTACGGGAGGAAGACCCTAAAGACATGGAGATTATTAGAGTTCACAGAACACTACGCCCTAAGCCAAACCAAAATGACCCTCCCCGCGATGTACTGTGTCGCTTCCTAGACTACAGAACAAAAGAACTTATCTTACGGAGAGCCAGGGAGGCAGAGACTATTGAATATGAGAACTCTCAACTGAAATTGTTCCAAGACATCTCTGCCATAACCCTGAAGAAGAGACGCTTGCTTAAACCCTTCACAGACATCTTGACACAAAAAGGCTATCGCTTCCGCTGGCTGTTCCCTTTCGGCATCTTTATTACAGCTGGTGAAAAGAAACTAACAGCCAGGACGTCTGAGGACATCAGAGGCGTCTGTCAATCACTCAGCATAGAACTACAGTCTTACCCTGATCTAGAAACCTTCCACGCAGCCTCTTTACAGAAACCCCTCCAAGTCACCCCCCCATGGCAAATAAACATAGGTCAAATATTCGGAATGGTTATCAGCTACACAGCATTTCCAAATATCTTTATAATGTCCACTAGAAGAAACCTGGCTTGTTGAACCTCACAATTTTTGATCAGGTGGCTGATGCAGTCCCTGACAGTCTTACCTCTCATATTAATAAAGCGAGCTATTGGATTTTCAAACTCGGAACTCCTACCCCAGAGGGACTGAATATAACTATTGAGAAAGTGGCATGATAATATTTTATATCTATACCTTGTAGACGGGTTCATTTTCACTTTAATCCTTCTATCTTTTTTTCGTGATCCTCCTGGATATATAGTATCCCTGGTGTACCCCTTGTCATCCTCCTATTCCTACTCTGTCTTTTAATTTTTTTATCCATTTTGCAGTGTTTCTTTAATAGCATTCATATATATATATATATATATATATATATATATATATATATATCGATGTTTCAATAATCCAGTCCATTCCTTTGTACTTTTTACAGATTTTATTTATTTTAAGATATATTGTAAGGTTTGTATGAGGTTTTGTGATCACCAGCTGAAGTCAGTAAACCTCTGATGAAACGCTTTGTGAAATGAATTGTAATAACCCCTGTAATAATGGTTTGTTTTAACTTTGTCCTTTTAACATCCTTCTCCAGTCACCCCGACACTCCACAGACCACTAATCCATTGTCTCCTCCTGATATCTATCCCTCTGCGAGGGCTTGCAGCAGGAGCAGCCACTGAGGACAGGGGATCTAAACACAAATCATCTTGAGGACCTGCAGTGACGTCACATCCCAGTTACGTGACCGCCTAGCATCAGCTGCCTGGCTCGGCTCCTCCAGCTTACACCCAGACATGGAGGCGTTATACCCATAAGCGCCCACTTTTCTCTACTTTTTTAATTACAATGCAGGGGGCATGACAAAATTCAAAAATCATCATGACTGACCTTGATTGACATCACTGATTGCATCATGTACATGCACAAACAGTCATTGGGGTGACAAACTCCTAAGCATCTAAAGTACTTTTTTTATGCTAAATACAAGGATTTTTATTTTATTAAACCAGGGTAGTGATGCAAAGTGCATGATCTAGATTAGATAACATTGAGGGGTTTAAGAACAAAAAGGTACATTACAGGCTCCCATTAAAGCAGAATTTTTACATATATATATATATATATATATATATATATATATATATATGTCATTGTGTAATACGGTAATTATTACTTTAATTTGATGCTAAGGACTTTAATTTAATGTAATTATTAAAGTATTTCCTCCTCTTTCTACACCTTAAGAGACATGAGTAGTTAATTGCTTATTGCCTTTAATTGTGTGTATTGCTATGCAATTATAAAGCCAAGTTTCCTTAATCTATGAACATTTTTCTCTAATTGGTAAGTTAAACTTTTGCAAGCTAATTAATTGCTTACACATAAATTAACTAGCAATTAGCAATTACATAAGTAAAAGCTACCTGATGTTCAAGAAATAGATTTTTTTTTCTATTTTATTAATAGGGATACATGTCACCATCTGGAATGACTATTTTCAGGCAGGTGTTACCTTCTGCTTAAACACTTTTAAACTAAATGCATTAGAGAAGTTTGGCTGAATTTGTATCTTAGTCATATGACTACTATAAAAAAAAATAATTACTTAATATTTCTGCCAAGTTTACATGTAACTTCCCAATGGATCTCATATTAAACAAAGTGTAACAAATGTGCTTTCAAGTTATCAGGGTAATTTATTTTTTAATCCGGTTTTAAGAGACTCAAAGTGGCAAATGTGATTTGCTTCATTATAATAATTTTGTCCTCCATTGCTTTATAAAACATGTATTATTTTAATGCAACCAACCAAAGAGTCTTTTATTAAAATTGGAAAACTGTTTATCGGCTCTGACATTTTCATGCAGTGTATGGCAAAGATAATTTATTAATTAGTCTGTGCAAGAATGCCCTTCACATCCTCACTAGACGCATGTAAGGGTATTTTGGGCTGGAATTTCAAGCATGTTTTGCAACTTCTTTTGTGGGTTTTTATTTAAGGCCCTCATTATCGTGAACGATATTGCTCAAATGTCACAAGTTTGGAGTTGTTGAAACGACATTGTTAGGACATCGTTGCGTGTTACACCGAGATACGACTACAATAAATCGTTGGATCGTTAATTGCAGATTTGAGAACATGTTCTCAAATCAAACAATCCTCGATCAGCCAACCTGCTGCATCATTGTGTGTGACACCGCACTAACGATGTGGTTCACGACTTCCCCTATTCACAACAGTGAACAAGTATCGTTCACTGGGTTGTGCGAACGATACCTGCTCACTACATCATTGGTGCGTCATCCACGATATCTACACGAGTGACACCTCACCAACGATCTCAAAAAGATGTCCTAATGACCGAGATCGTTGGTGATATCTTAATGACATTGAAGCAAGTAATGGTACCTTTAAGCATATATTTTAGCAAGCAATTTTTCCTCTTTTTTTCCTATATACAAGTCCATGGGAAAAAAAGCCTGACAAAAAGTCCACTCTGTTTGTAATGACTATATCATATATGCATTTCAGGATAATGATTAAGGGCTGATGCGCTAAGGGCGGCTTCACACTGCGGTCAGGTCCGGTCCGCGGCTGTCAGGGATGAACTCCCATGTTATGGAGCACCGGATAGCCCCGGATTGCGCCGGATACTGCTGGATAGATGGAAACCGGATGACGGATAGCTGCCATCGGGCTCCATCGGGCCCCATAGAATACTATGGGGCCAAAATCCGGTCCAGGGCTGTCCGGTTTACACCACTCAGCCCTGGACCGGACCTGACCGCAGTGTGAAGCCGCTTATTACACTTGTAATAAAACTTGTACGCAACTAACCACAAGATGTAAGCAATTACCAACAAACGGATATAAATAATAATATATGAATAAATGAATATACACACCCATATGACTACTGCAAGTGTATAATCACAAAAAAATTGAAATATTGACTTAATTAGAATTACCTCAGTCAGAGAAGGGGTAATTAAAGAATGGAACCGAGAGGATGTCAGTACGGCAGATGTCCACTGAAAAATGTGATTAAAATAATGTCACGGGTTGACCAAGGAAATATCAGTATAACAGACTATATACAGTACCAATTAATAACAGCTGACTGCTTAATGGATAAAGAATCCAAATCGCAAAATAATAGGGCAAGGGAGAGGTAACATGGTACCTGTAGATGTATATACAAATATTAGTAAAAACAAAAGTATTGAGGCACACAGAATATTAGACTTAAATAAAATGAAGTAAAATGAAGAATACCTGCCAGCTAAGGGTTACAGTGACCATTCACAATCCTTTAGATGAAACCTTGAGCAAATCTATATTGCAGGGTGGGCCATTTATATGGATGCACCTAAATAAAATGGGAATGGTTGGTGATATCAACTTCCTGTTTGTGGCACATTAGTATATGGGAAGGGGAAAACGTTTCCAGATGGAAGGTGACCATGGTGGCCACTTTGAAGTCGGCAATTTTGGATCCAATTTTATTTTTTTCAATGGCAAGAGGATCATGTGACACATCAAACCTTTTGAGAATTTAATAAGAAAAACAATGATGCGCTTGGTTTTAACTTAACTTTATTCTTTCATGAGTTATTTACAAGTTTATGACCACTTATAAAATGTGTTCAAAGTGTTGCCCATTGTGTTGGATTGTCAATGCAACCCTCTTCTACCCACTCTTGACACACTGATAGCAACACCGCTGAAGAAATGCTATCACAGGCTTCCAGCATCCATTGTTTCAGATGCTGCACATCTTCTATTATTATTATTATTATTATTATTATTATTATTTTATATTGCACCTTTAATTCCATGGTGCTGTACATGAGAAGAGGTTACATACAAAATTTTTGATCTGGTTTACAGTAAACAAATTAACAATGACAGGCTGATACAGAGGGGAGAGGACCCTGCCCTTGCGGGCTACATTATACGGGGCAATGGGGAGGAAACAGTAGGTCCGGGTTGCAGCAGATCTGGTGGTGGAGAGGTGGTAGCTCCGGTGGCGGTGGGGCAGCAGCTCTGGAGGCGGTGGGGTGGCAGCTCGGTCATTGCAGGCTGTAAGCTTTCCTGAAGAGATAGGTTTTCAAGTTCCGTCTGAAGGATCTTGGTGGATAATATGACGTGTTGGGGCGCAGAATTCCAGAGGTTCTGGGATATTCAGGAGAAATCTTGGAGGCGGTTGTGTGAGGAACAGATAAGTGTGGAGGAAAGGAGGTCTTCGGAGGATCGAAGGTTACGTGAGGGAAGATAGTGTGAGATTGGTTCAGAGATATAGGAAGGAGACAGTTTATGGATGGCTTTGTAGGTCAGTGTTAGTAGCTTGAACTGGATTCGTTGGGGAATTGGGAGCCAGAGGAAGGATTTGCAGAGGGTAGAAACAGGGGAATAGCAAGGAGAGAGGTGGATTAGTCGGGCAGCAGAGTTGAGGACAGACTGTAGAGGTGCAAGAGTGTTAAAAGGGAGGCCGCAGAGGAGAATGTTGCAGTAGTTAAGGCGGGAGATGATGAGGGCATGTACAAGAATTTTAGTAGATTGAGGGCTGAGAAAAGGACGGATTCTGGAAATATTCTTGAGCTGGAGGCGACAGGAGGTGGCGAGAGTTTCGATGTGGGGTTTGAAGGATAAGGCAGAGTCAAAAGTTACTCCAAGGCAGCGAATTTGAGGGTGGGAGAGAGCATGATGCCATTTACCATAATAGATAGATCAGGTGGTGAATATGAAAGATGGGATGGAGGAAAGATGATGAGTTTGGTTTTGTCTACGTTGAATTTTAGGTAGCGAGAGGAGAAGAAGGAGGATATGTCTGACAGACACTCTTGGATCCTGGACAGCAGACATTTGACATCTGGGAAAGAGAGGTAGATTTGAGTGTCGCCAGCATACAGGTGATACTGGAAGCCATGGGACTGTATGAGTTGTCCTAGGCCAAAGGTATAGATGGAGAAAAGTAGAGGCCCCAGGACAGAGCCTTGTGGGACTCCAACAGAGAGAGGGCAGGATGAGGAGGAAGTGTGGGAGTGGGAAATGCAAAATGTGCGGTTGGCAAGGTATGAGGCAACCCAGGACAGGGCAAGGTCTTTGATGCCAAGGGAAGAAAGAATCTGAAGTAGGAGGGAGTGGTCGACTGTGTCAAAGGCAGCAGACAGGTCGAGAAGGAGGAGGATGAAGAATTGTCTGTTAGCTTTGGCTGTGAGTAAGTCGTTGGTAATTTTGGTTAGGGCAGTTTCGGTGGAGTGGTGGGGCCGGAAACCAGATTGTACATTGTCAAGGAGAGAGTTAGATGAGAGGTGGGAGGAAAGTTGAGCATGGACGTGTTGCTCAAGGAGTTTGGAAGCAAACGTGAGCAGCGATATGGGGCGGTAGCTCATCTTAGCAGTCGGGTCTAGGTTTGGCTTTTTGAGGATGGGCGTGATGGTGGCATGTTTGAAAGCCTAGGGGAAGGTCCCAGAAGATAGTGATAGATTGAAGAGGTGGGTTAGGGCTGGGATGAGTGAGGTTGGGGAGGAGGTGGGAAGGGATGGGGTCAGGTGCAGTGTGATTTGGATAGGAGACAAGTAAGTTCTCCTTCAGTGATGTTGGAGAGGATGGTTATGAGGGAAGGACAGAGGTCTGGTATATGGAGTGGTTAGGGTGGTGGAACGATAAAGGTTTGCCTTGTTTGGTCAATCTTATTTTTGAAGTATGTAGCGAAGTCCTCAGCAGAGATGAAGGAGGTTGGAGGGGGAAGTGGTGGGCGGAGGAGAGAGTTGAAAGTGCTGAACAGTTGTTTGGGATTGTAGGATAAGGAAGATATAAGGTTTGTGAAGTAGGTCTGTTTAGCAGAGGTGCGGGCTGATTTGAAGGTAAGTGTAGCTCGTTTGAAAGTTGTGAAGTCGCCTAACAGGCATGGTTTCTTCCAATGCCGCTCTGCAGCCCTGGAGGCTTTTCAGAGTTTTTTGGTGAGATTGTTGTGCCAGGGTTGCCTATTGATTTGTCGCCTCTTGCGATGAACGAGAGGGGCGACTGAGTCTATGGCTGATGTGAGGATGGCATTGTATTAAGCAGTGGCACAAGATATAGAGGACAGGGGGAGAAGAGAGTCGGAGAGTCTGTGAATGTCTAGGTGTGCAAGATTTCTGCGAGGATGAGCTAGTGGCTGGATATGGGGGACTGGTGAGGAGGACAAGGATAAGAAGGTGAGTAGATGGTGGTCAGATAGAAGGGAGGGGGAGGTTGTGAGATTAGATAGGGAACAGAGGCAGGTGAAGATGAGGTCTACTGTATGTCTGTCTGTGTGGGTGGCTGTGGAGGACCACATTAGTAAGTCCAAAGGATGAAGTAAGAGAAAGGAGTTTGGAGGCCGCTGGCTGGCGGATGTCAGTAGCGATATTAAAGTCACCCATGATGATGGTAGGAATGTCAGCAGAGAGAAAGTGAAGAAGCCAGATGGAGAATTGGTCAAAGAAGGTAGTGGCAGAGCCCTGAGGTCGGTATATGACGGCCATTTGAAGATTGGAGGGAGATACGGACAGAGTGAACTCCGAAATAAGGGTGTATAAGGGAGGGTGGGGGTTGGATTGGGTTGAAGAAGTAGTTTGCAGAGAGGAGGAAACCTACTCCTCCACCATGTCTGTTGTTCTTCACAGCATATACTTAACTTCTACTATATACAGTACTTATGTTGACGAAGGTGTTTCATTACACCGAAACGTTTTTTGCACTGAAAAATAAATTTAAAAAATCACAAAATTTATTCTACATTGGAGTGTCTTGTAAACAACCAGAAAATATTCCTGCAGCACTCAGTTACTACCAAAAATGTACACATGCTAATAAGCAATTTATATATGAGGAAAAAATGTAAACATTTTTCTATTAGCATGTATACATTTTTGGTAGTAACTGAGTGCTGCAGTGAATTTTTTTCTGGTTGTTTGTTCCAGCATCGCAGCTGACACCAGTTCACACTATATCTTGAGTGCTGTGCAGCTTTTTTTCTGTTTATGTCTAATATGTGGAGTTGCTGGCTCCACAGCTACACTTAGCACCCTCATCGCCCCCAGGTGGTCTGAGATTGAGATGGTGTCAACCCACTTAGTTGTGGGATAGGGAGGACAAGGAATACAAGGATGTTAGCGTAGGACTCATCAGATCTGGGGTCACTGTGGAGTGGTTGATGAGCAAACAGATATTGGCCAATATACCATATGTACCAAGAACGCCAGAAATTAAAAAGATAAGAATATTGAGGTTTTTGGAAAAAACGTACGTTTTTTTATTTTTTCCTCAGATATAAACCGCTTATTAGTATGTGTACATTTTTGGTAGTAACTGAGTGCTGCAGTGACTTTTTCTCTGGCTATCTATCTATCTATCTATCTATACAAATAAAGGACTGCAGCACTCTTCTTTGTGAAACAACCGCCTTTATTCGGCCATCAGGTGGGTGGTGACAACGTTTCGGGATCCTGTCCCTTTCTCTAGCCAGGATCCCGAAACGTTGTCACCACCCACCTGATGGCCGAATAAAGGCGGTTGTTTCACAAAGAAGAGTGCTGCAGTCCTTTATTTGTATACTTACACAGCAAGGAGGAGAGGAGCTGTAACTGCTGAGCACCTAGGGGAGCTGTGCTGCACCAATATACTAATCTATCTATCTATCTATCTATCTATCTATCTATCTATCTATCTATCTATCTATCTATCTATCTATCTATCTACCTATCTCTTATCTCATCCCCCTACCTGCTGTTTCTAGGCAAGCCTGCCAAATGATGATTGAAAGAATCTGTGATTATTCTAAAGGTGTCTCCCTGTACTAAAATTATCTGTTTACTAATTTGTTTTTCTGAAAGTCACAATACTTTATCACGAAAGCTACGTTTTCTGCTTACCATCTGCTGTATATTGGGCATATTAACCTAATCATATACCACTGGCTGTAATCCAGATTATTTTGCATAACATATTTATTGCTGTTTGAAAGTAACAATGAAAGCTGAAAAACTGAATAAATCTGATATATGTCTGAAATATGTTTTTATAAATAAAAAAATTGCTAAACATAAGGTATGGATCAGGATTCTAGTATTATGTTACGGACATTTATGAGTAGATATTAGTACTTTAAGCTAACATATATGTTTCTATTCTATTATGAAAACACTTTTCTCTTTCATAACAGTCTCGTGTTTTCTTTAGGCTACTTTGGCAAGGGTCAGACCTGCCTGGCGGAACCTAGGGAAAAAAAATGAAACAGAGAATATGTTCATGACACACTTTTATGGGGGTGATTTGCTGCTGACATTGTTATGGGTGTAACATCTCCATATTCTATCTTAATGTCCTCCAACCTGGCCCCTTCTTGGTATACAAGTTCCCCATTTGCTGGTATATATTCCCCATCCTGATATATTTTCCCTCATCCTTGTAAATGTCCATCATCCAGGTATATAGCTCCCATACAGTGTTGGCCAAAAGTATTGACACCCCTGCAATTCTGTCAGATAATACTCAGTTTCTTCCTGAAAATGACTGCAGTCACAAATTCTTTGGTATTATTATCTTCATTTAATTTGTCTTCAATGAATAAACACAAAAGAGAATGAAGCAAAAAGCAAAACATTGATCATTTCACACAAAACTCCAAAAATGGGCCGGACAAAAGTATTGGCACCCTCAGCCTAATACTTGGTTGCACAACCTTTAGCCAAAATAACTGCGATCAACCGCTTCCAGTAACCATCAGTGAGTTTCTTACAATGCTCTGCAGGAATTTTAGACCATTCTTCCTTGGCAAACTGCTCCAGGTCCCTGATATTTGAAGGGTGCCTTCTCCAAACTGCCATTTTTAGATCTCTCCACAGGTGTTCTATGGGATTCAGGTCTGGACCCATTGCTGGCCACCTTAGAAGTCTCCAGTGCTTTCTCGCAAACCATTTTCTAGTGCTTTTTGAAGTGTGTTTTGGGTCATTGTCCTGCTGGAACACCCATGACCTCTGAAGGAGACCCAGCTTTCTCACACTGGGTCCTACATTATGCTGCAAAATTTATTAGTAGTCTTCAGACTTCTTAATGCAATGCACACGGTCAAGTAGTCCAGTGCCAGAGGCAACAAAGCAACCCCAAAACATCAGGGAACCTCCGCCATGTTTGACTGTAGGGACCGTGTTCTTTTCTTTGAATGCCTCTTCTTTTCTCCTGTAAACTCTATGTTTATGCCTTTGCCCAAAAAGAGAGAACATTCCTCCAAAACGTTTTAGGCTTTCTCTGGTAGGTTTTGGCACACTCCAGCCTGGCTTTTTTATGTCTCGGGGTAAGAAGTGGGGTCTTGCTGGGTCCCCTACCATACAGTCCCTTTTCATTCAGACGCCGACAGATAGTACGGGTTGACACTGTTGTACCCTTGGACTGCAGGGCAGCTTGAACTTGTTTGGATGTTAGTCAAGGTTCTTTATCCACCATCCGCAAAATCTTGCGTTGAAATCTCTTGTCAATTTTTCTTTTCCGTCCACATCTATGGAGGTTATCCAGAGTGCCATGGGATTTAAACTTCTTGATGACACTGCGCATGGTAGACACAGGAACATTCATGTCTTTGGAAATGGACTTATAACCTTGAGATTGCTCATGCTTCCTTACAATTTGGTTTATCAAGTCCTCAGACAGTTCTTTGGTCTCCTTTCTGTTCTCCTTGCTCAATGTGGTACACACAAGGACACAGGGCAGAGGTTGAGTCAACTTTAATCCATGTCAACTGGCTGCAAGTGTGATTTAGTTATTGCCAACACCTGTTAGGTGCCACAGGTAAGTTACAGGTGCTTTTAATTACACAAATTAGAGAAGCATCACATGATTTTCCTAACAGTGCCAATACTTTTGTCCACCCCCTTTTTTATGTTTGGTGTGGAACTATATCCAATTTGGCTTTAGGACAATTCTTTTTGTGTTTTTTCATTGAAGACAAATTAAATGAAGATAATAATACCAAAGAATTTGGGATTGCAATCATTATCAGGAAGAAACTGAGTATTATCTGACAGAATTGCAGGGGTGTCAATACTTTTGGCCAACACTGTATATGTATATGGCTCCCTTCCTGGAATATATCTAAATGAACAGTGTTTTTTTCGATCTGCGCAAAATGTACAATGAAGTGGGCCACAATGCACCAGACCGGAAATGACGTACGTGTGAACATCATATTGTATGCAGGAGGTGGGAATCTAAGCAGAGGACACAGAATGATTATGCCCAGAGGGCCACAAGAAGAGCCAGCGAGGAGAGAGAATGGTGCCTTGGAGACCGCCCATTCCACTCTATGGATGTAGACTGCATGTAAGTTATTAAATATTTTTTCAGAAGCTTAATAGTGTAATTTTAGGTCAGAGAGGGATGGTTAGGGATGAGCTAGCAAGCTGCAGGGACAGGTAGTGGTAGGTTAGTGGCCTAAAATGATCTGACGGGTTCCCTTTAATAGGCATACTCTGCATTTGGGATTCAATTGCATTGCATGTCTTATCTGCAGGTATTGGAAAAGGAATTGCATGGTATATTAAATTCCATCTGTAGTTGGGTAAAACTTAGTAGAACTGTATTTTGAAATAATTGAGATATCACATGTAATCCCTCATTCTCCCATAGTCTTCTGCACTGCAGTTTCTGTAGTTGTGGTAATTTCTGATTATACCATATGAGGTAAAGTTCTGTCAGTCCAAAAATTCCCAACATCTTTTTCTCTCTGTCCCACACCTTTCATATCAGAGAGAGTGTTGCGCTTCTTTTCCCCTGTGATCCTGCTTATAAGTGGCTGGTCGGAACCTTCCATCTTGTACCTTCCTTTATAATTTTGCTCCCTGCATCAAATCTCTCCTCTTTCCCCCATCCTCTAAAGTGCCGCATCTGGCCAGCTACATAGTATAGCCATGGATTGGGCACCACAAGTCACCCATCTCCCTTGACCCTCTGCAACACCTCAAGTCTTTGACGAGCCTGCTGCTTTTTCCAGATCAACTCTCTTAACATTGCACTGACTCTTTTGAAAAATTGCATATTGATTCAGATTGAGATGTTATTAACCTTCCTAGCGGTATTCCCGAGTGTGACTCGGGGTTAACTTTCACTGCTAGAAGCGGTAACCCCGAGTCACACTCGGGAATACCTGTAGCTGCTGTAGCTGCTCACTGTGCGGCCGTTTTGTGCTCCGCCAGCACCTGATACGTTCTGGGGGGGTGCTGTCAGTGGTCCCCTTCCCCACCACCCCTGTTACAGCCACGGGACATGAGCTCGGGGGGGTGGGGGTGCTGTCAGTATTCCCCCTCCATGCCGCCCCTGCTTCAGCCGCGGGACATGAGCTCCGGGGGGGAGGGGGTGCTATCGGTGCCTCGCCGCCCCTGCTTCAGCCGCGGGACATGAGCTCCGGGGGGGGCGGGGGTGCTATCGGTGCCCCGCCGCTTCTGCTTCAGCCGCGGGACATGAGCTCCGGGGGGGCGGGGGTGCTATCGGTGCCCCACCGCCCCTGCTTCAGCCGCGGGACATGAGCTCCGGTGGGGGCGGGGGTGCTATCGGTGCCCCCGCCGCCCCTGCTTCAGCTGCGGGACATGAGCTCCGGGTGGAGGGGCGGCGGTGCTATCAGTGCCCCGCCGCCCCTGCTTCAGCCGCGGGGTTCATGAGTCCCGGGGGGAAGGGCGGATTTGCTGTCAGAGCCGAGCCGGCCCTGACCCCTGCTGCAGGTCTTAACTGCTCCTTGTCGCCAGCGCCATGTCAGTGATATGGCACCGCCCCCTTCTCCAGAGCTAGGGCTAGGGTTAGGGTTAGGGCTAGGGTTAGGGCTAGGGTTAGGGGAAGGGCTAGGGCTAGGGTTAGGGCTAGGGTTAGGGTTAGGGCTAGGGCTAGGGTTAGGGTTATTGTTAGGGTAAGGGCCCCGTCACACGGGGCGATATCGCTGCCCATTCATGCGGAGACGTGGTGGCGTGGCCTATCACCGGCGTCATCGCCCCTACGTCGCCACATGTAAAGGGGCGATGCCGCTGGTCCCGTGCACACATCGCCCCATGTAACCGGGCGGTGGCGACCTGTCAGGCGATGGGAGCCATAGGCTCCCATTGTCCTGCATCGCCGCCGGGGTTGTCAGACACCCCAGCGGCGATGCTGCCCTACAGGTCGGCGGCACGGGCTGGAGGAGTCGCCCCGTCTAAACGGGGGGCGGCGCTGGTGGCAGGGGCGGCGAGAGCGTGCGCGCCCCCGCCATTCACTGCCGACATCTCCAGCCCCGTCGCCCCATGTGATGGGGCCCTTAGGGTTAGGGCTAGGGTGTTAGGGTTAGAGCCTGGGCTGCAGACGAGAAGAGGGGCAGGAATACCCAAGGGAAGCTGGATGCTTCCCTCAGTTACCCTCCTCCCTGTCACGGGGGCCCCCTACTGATGGTTGAGGGGCCCCCTACCCAGTCGGGGCCCTGGTGCAGCTGAACCAGCTGCACCATGGTAGATCCGCCCCTGACGCTTGGGGTAAATGGCAGCGGAGTCTCTTTCCCTTCTCCTGGTGATCCACTGCTGTGATCGCCGGTGAGAGCCCCTTCGGATGCCTCCATATGACTTCCTGGTTCCGTCTCTGTGAGCCGCAGCGGCTCATTGGAGGCGGAACTGGGTGGGAAAAAAAAAAATATAAGATTTTGGCCCATAAAAGAAATTTGTTATGAAAAAAAATGGTACCCGCATTTAGGCTGCTTTCACATCAGCGGTTTTTGGAATCACGGCAGATGCGGTGAAAAAAAACAATCTGCCGCGATTACAGCATGACCGCGACACCTGCGGCACAGTTGCCGCAAGCCCCATAGAATGTCTATGGGGGCTTGCGGCAGATGCGGCAAGTGCGCTATCGGCACTTGCCGCATCTGAGTAACTGAGCTTTACCAATGGCCAGGTTAATGCTCTAAAGACATTGATGTGAGCTGGAATAGCAAAAGAATTGGTGGGATCGTAGATTCCTATCCCTCCATAGGTCAGTGCACCCCATTGCACCCACCTGTTTTGCCAGAGAAGTGGGAGACGACCCCTCACATACTCCACCAGAATGCATTTTATACCAGTATGGGTGTAGAGGGTGTAGAAAGATATTGAACTCTCCAATTAATAAAGTATGAACCACCAGGAGAGACCCAATAAAAGATAGGATCGATCCAGTAATATCGTTAAACTAGAAAAGGAAATTATTCTATGCACCAGCACACTCACCCTGCTAGAATGTGTGGTGAACACAGCATGATACCCATAGCCTATCCAATTTCTCTGCAGCAAATGAGCTTTTTCCTTCACCAAGTGTGTCTCTAAAATACAAATTATTGCTGGTTGTAGATGTTTAAGGTACGTAAATATGGCACATCATTTAGTCACCTCCCTCATCCCGTGGACATTCCATGCCACCACATTAACTACTGATACCATTTTCTCATCCTAACATATTCATCAGAAGTCACACCTTATCCTCAATTTTACATATTTCCTCAAAATTCTCACTGAGTACCCAAGCACCAATTACATACAAGACAAACAACATACAAAACAAGTGACAAAAAAGCTTTAACATTCCTCTCCAACAGAGGGATATGGGGTTACGCAGTGGCGCACAAGACATTCTGGATATCTGAGATGGTATGATATCCAGTGTGCAACATTTTAATGAGGTCCCGCTTAGAACTTGTAGTAAGGTCACAAATAACTAATTGCCAGAGCATTTCTAATGCAAATAATTTTCTTATCCAGAGTTTTAGTAAGTGCAAGAACCACCAGGTAATAAGCTCTGAAGGTGTGCTTGCAGATTCTCCTTTCATTGCCTTCTAATCAGACTATTGCTTCCTCTGGTGTTTACAAAGAATTGTACTTTGCCCTCTACCCCAACTCATAGTTGCCTCATAATATCAGTAAATTTCATCCTCCTCTTCTGTACCTCTTCTGAGAAGACATGGTAGATGGAGATCCTGTTGCCAATAATTGACAGCTCTTTAATGTCTTTGCTTAATGCAGGATGGCATCTCAGTTCCAAAAGTGAAGAAATTTAAAGAGTATGAGACATGGGGTGACGCCTGGTGATAGCGTCTGGGTTGGAATTCTGTGCGCTCTCTCAATTGTTAAAAAGGGAGTCAGAATGTCCCCACTCCAAAACCCTGGGCAACCAATCCTCAAAGTATCCTGCAGAATTGTTCCCCTCCATCTTCTCCGGGGCCCCCTCAATTCACAGGTTACTCCTTTGGGACTGGTTCTCCAGGTCATCCACCTTAGCCAGGAAAACTGAGATGCTGTTGGTTGCTTTGCCAAGATCCTTTGTTATTTGGGTGATCTTATCCTTCGCTGAGCTTCTTTTCCCATTGGGCCATGGCTATTTTTAACCTTGCTGTATGCATCCTGGTCTCTGGTCAGGTAAAAAAATTGGGGTCTCAACACTGACGGTACAGGATAAATTCAGGATAATAAATAGAAGCCTTTCCAGCTCCCATGCATCTTACATGCCTGTCCAGTTACTTCCCTCAGGTGGAGCCTTTTAGCACTGGTTAATTATGTGGATGAATGAGTTATATTTAGTTATGTTTTGCCTACAGATCTGGTATTAGCCTTGGGTGAATTATTCAGCCACCTCTAGAGGTTTCCAGTGGAAGTTTAATGCAGGTGAATTTTTGTCTGAGATTAGGTAAAAAGTAATGCCACAGTTTGAGTGAAATTTACCAACATTCTCAATGTAATGTCCAAGGTCTCCTTCACTCTGTGGTTAGCTCTTATTTGTTTAGTAAATTGGGAGAAAGGGAGGTTTACTATTTAATGACTATTTTAGAAGGCCTACGGTTGCTATGACTCCCTTCTCTCTTTGTCCTCTGTAGTTTCTCTGCAGATGCTGGGGCTCGCAAGATAGTGCTACCTAATGCCTTGTGCTGTGATATGGGGGCACCACCTAGGGAGTGAATTGCTCACCTTCTCTGTCTACCAGTGATGGTGGGAGGTATACCATGAGGTTATGTTTGACGGCCATTGGAGGGAGGGAATCACTCCGGGTCTTCTCCTCTGCTTGGGTACCTTTGGTGGGAGTACCTATTCCGCTGTTGAAATGGCGTCTGGAGTATTTTTTTCTGGATCCCTCAATTCAGTCTATAATCTTTCTGGCTAAATCAGTCTGTGAGTGAACCTTGGGGGTGAGGAACCGCTTTCAGGATGTCTCAGGCTGGTTATAGGGCATAAAGTTCATTAATATATAGCCTAGTGTGGAGCCCACTGGGACGGGGTACTCGGTGCCGGACCTGGGTGCTGCTGGGGGAAGTCACGGCGGTCCTGGTCCGGACCGTGTCCTGGGCCCGCACAATAAAATGGGGGTTATTTACAGGGGATTTGTCAGTCGTGACGCCACCCACTATATGCGGCCAGTGATGGGGCCGCCGCTGCTGCAGAACCTCCGGGGATGATGGGATAGCAGCTTCGATGGAATAGTTCCAGTGGGTAGAACTGGGTTCCCCGGGGCAGTGGTGATAGTAGTTAAAGTCTGTGAGGATGGTTATTGATGCTGCAGGAGAGTAGGGGTAGCAGTAGAGATGATGAGAGTAGAGGCAATGGCAGTTTATTAGGGCAAGTGGGGCTTCAGCATAAGGATCACACACACTCACGGTCTCTGTTGTTTTCCAAGTCTTTATTTGCAGATGGTATAACACAGTATTGTCCATGGAGTCTGTACCGGGTTGCTCCCACCCTGACCGGGTCCTTGGCTTCCTACTTGTGCGCTGTGTTTGGCCCTGCTGCTGCTTCTAGTTGAACTGCTGGCCCTGTCTCTGCTCACGGTACCAATCTGCTGGGCAACTTGAGTCCTCTGTGTCACTGACCCCTCCGTGTTGCTTTGCTATGGTACAGTGAAGATGGTGGACCTTCACTATTCCGGTATTTACTGTCCTGTCTGTCTCAGGCACAGCCTCGGATCCGGTATCCGTCTTAAGCGCTTCTCCGGGGTTAAGTTTGGGGTAACTCTTTATCCCGCGTATGTTCCTCTGTTCCTCTGTCTCCTCTCCTCAGACCTCTCAGGACCTCCACCTCTACTTGACTCTGCTCTGAGCTAAACTAAACTGCAGACTGACTAACTGTCACTCCTGCTCTGTGGTAAAAAACTTTAGCTCCTCCCACTAGTGCAGGTGCCACCTAAGATCCTCCCACTTTCTAGTGCGGTGTTGTGTGGGGAGTAAACCTGTGTTGATGTTTCTGTGGCACATTAACCCTTGGCGTGCCACACTAGAAGCAGGAGTTATGCAGATATGTGTCTTCACTGCTTGGTAACCATCAATATACGTTTAATATTAAAATACTGCAACATTGCATTGGTACGCTCCATTATGTTCCTTGAGATTTCCCCTTTACCAAAATACTGAATCACCCAGACTTTATTCCCAGTCGATCAGATCCCATCTTTAGACTTTGGGCTGATTCAGGGTTAGACAGGGAAAAGAGATAGGGAGGGGGTCCATCCTGGCCTTCATTGAGTGCTCTCCTGGCCAAAAGAGATCCAGTACCCCTGGGTAGGTGGAGATTCAATTCAACCATTTCCTTATCTAGCTCCACCCTAAATTCAGCTTCATGCACCTTAAAATACAATTTGAGCTATTGTGCAATAACCTAGACCCAATAAGACACACTTTGTCCAGGATCTACTGCAGGGATGGGAACATCCGGCCCCCGGGCCGGATCCAGCCTGCGATGTAATCTGATCCGGCCCACTGCCACTCTGCCCATTTTGTGACCGTGGGCTCTTTAATTCCTCGGAGGTGCACGCCAGAATTATGTCCAATGTGCAACATTACCAGAGTGTGAGAGTTCTGTGTGGGAGGAGCTGCTGCGCTCTCCAGCTCCCTGCTAAAACCACTGAAGTGTGCTGCAATCAGCTCCTGCCGGCATCCTAAGTTCACAAGTCCTTCCACCTCCAGGAGGTCAGTAACCATTTATGTGACAAAATAAATAAATAAAAGCTTTGTGTTTTGTGCTGAATGATGATCTCGTGGTAGTTCAGGGACAAGGAGTTTTAGTAGCAAAAGGGAGATGCATCCAAAAGCAGCACAGCCAAGGGAGGGAGATACAAATCATGTTAAAATCATATATGACTATATTGATTTTTATCTACCTTCCCTTAGATGTGTTGCTTAATGCATCTCCTATTTGCTCTGGCTCTGTGTACCACTCCTGCACTGTATTCCTTACACTTCATGTATTCCTGTACTGTACTTCTCAGGCTCCATGTAACACTCATGCACTGCATTCCTTATGCTCTGTGTACCACTCATGCACTGTATTCCTCAGGCTTTGCGTACTCACGCACTGTATTGCTCAGGTTCCATGTACCACTCATGCGCTGTATTCTATACGCTCCGTGTAGTCAAGGGCTGTATGCCTTTGTCTCCGTGTACTCATGAAGTGTATTCCTTACACTCAGTGTACTCCTGCACTGTATGCCTCTGGCTCCGTGTACTTATGCGCTGTATTCCTCAGGCTCCAAATACTCCTGCGCTGTATGTCTAAGGCTCCATTTACCACTCAAGTGTTGTATTCCTCAGACTTTGTGTACTCCTGCGCTGTATACCTAAGGCTCCGTGTACAACTCACATGCTGTATTCATCAGGCTCTGTGTAATCCTGCGCTGCATGCCTCTGGCTCTGTGTACTCCTGCACTGTATGCCTCTGGCTCTGTGTACTCATAAGCTATATTCCCCAAGCTCCGTGTACTCATTCGCTGGATTCCTCAGGCTCTGTGTACCACTCATGCGCTGTATTCCTTAGGCTCTGTGTACCACTCATGCGCTTTATGCCTTTGGCTCTGTGTACTCATGAGTTGTATGCCTCAGGTTCTGTGTGCTCTACACTGTATTCCTCAGGCTCCGTGTACCCATATGCTGTATGCCTCAGGCTCTGTGTATCTATGTTCTGTATACTTCAGGCTCCATGTACTCATATGCTGTATAGCTCAGGCTCCATGTACCACCCATGTGCTGCTTACCTCAGACCATGTACCACCCATGTGCTGCTTACCTCAAACTGTGTACCACCCATGTGCTGTATACGTCAGGCTATGTGTTCGCTGCTGAATGCTGTGTGCTTACCATCATGAGATAAAGGCTCACTTTGTAGTTGGAGTCAGCGTAAAAATGCGCCCCGTTCCCACAAGGGAGGATCAGTTGCCACAGGTCCAAAGTATTGTATGTGCCCCCCAGTGATGCCTGTGCTCCCAGTACTGTATGTGTGTTGTATATTTCCTCCAATACTGTATGTGTCCACCAATAATAATGTATTTACCCTCCAGTTCTGCGTTTGCTCCACAGTACTGCCTGTGCCCCTATTGCTGTGTATGCCACTAGAATCTACTGTGATGTATATATCCCAGCCTCTCCTGTTATGTATATGCCCCCATGTCTCCAATGATGTATATACAGCAGTCCCAGTGTCTCCTATGTGATGTATATGTTTTACAAAAATTATTATAATAAACAATTGACAGCGCTCCAGGCTGACATAAACCTGGAAAAGCAGTTGTGAGCAGCAACAAAATCAGTATCACCCAACATCATAACTGCACCAAAGAGCAGCAGCTTCATACACCACTGTAGGGGTCCGAAGGATGGTGCACATTTCCAAATGGCCCTCGACAGGAAAAAGGTTCCCCACCCCTGATCTACTCCATGTTGATAGAACCCCGGTACCAGACCCCCTCCATTTATCACACAGTGGGAAAGGGATTTAAATATATCCTCTAATGAAGACCAAAGAAATTGAATCTATGTCTACACATTGTGTATCAATGTGCTCTAGGTTCCAGGAGGCTAGGTACAAGATTTGTGCCCTCAAGATTACACACCATATTTCCAGAGTCTGACCACAATTGATGGAGGTGTGGGAGAGCGGAGTGCACAATTCTACATATATTCTGGAGTTGTGAAATTGAGCATCTCTTTTAGTCAAAGGTCTGGGAGATTATTCGGCAGGCGACAGGCTGTACTGAGAAGTTGACTCTGTCTCTGATTTTATTCCGTCATAAAGAGATCCCCTTGGTGAGATTCCTGATGATGGCTTTGAGAGCCTGTATCTCAGAGAGATGGAGGAGTCCCACTTCACCTACCATACAGTGCTTTGTGAAAGTATTTGGCCCCCTTGAACTTTTCAACCTTTTGCCACATTTCAGGCTTCAAACATACAGTGTGTTCGACCTCGAGGCTGTAGGTCTAGGAGTGGGGAAATGTGAGAAAACAGGCACAGATCTAAGTGTAGATGTGTAAACCTTAATGTAGAAATTTGGCTAGTAAGCTCACCTTTAGGGGGTCTTGTTGGATGGCATATCGACCAAAATCGGTCCCGTGGGTATCCTGTTCCTTCAGTATCCAGCTGCTGCCCGGATCAAGCGGATCTCCCAGCTGCAGGTCCATAGTGAAGAGATTCAAAGAAAGTCCGGTCAAGTGAGCGCTCCCAGGGTCAAGGATGCTGAAGTAAAGACTTGGATTTTTCTTCAGTGCTTTATTTAAAGGGATCCTGTCACCTCCAAAACGCCTCCTAAGCTAGCAAAACATGTCCCTGCAGCATCCCATCACTAATCTCACACTCCTTTTGTCTCCTAAAAGCATCCTGTGAAAGTGCATAAAAACATTTTAATACTTACTCATTATGGTACCTTTACACGCCGCTACAGAAGGTAGAAAACAACCGGGTTACGGAGACAAATGTATCTTGCACTGTCAAATCAACCCGAGGTAGCGGCGTGTAAAGTAGCTTGTTGCTACCCGTCACTTTCGGCACCTGTTTCAGAGCAGTGCTCTAAAACAGGTTGATTTCAACCCGATGGTAACGGCGTCTAAATATGGTAGGGTAAGGTTTTTTCGACACCTAGTTAACTCCCCGGGGCGTGACACAGCCTCCGGGAAACCACCCCACTTCAGCGATCATTGGTGGAAGCTCCTGCGTTGCGATTGGTTGTCGCTGCATAGGGCGACATATTTAAGGAGATTACCAGTCACACTACACAATTGCTCGAGCGTCATGTATTAGTCAGCATTCCTGCGCTGGCTGGCCAATCATGATGCTATTGCTTTGTCCTATCAGCGTACGAACATCTCATAATCCACAATTCTGGCCCGCCTATGTGTTGTCCCTGCTGCACCAGGTCCTCCCATATTACCTTCTGTCACGGCGTGTAAATGAGGTAAGGTGCTCTACAGAAGGTAACTTTAGGCACCCGGCGGTGCCTCCAGGGATAGATTAAACCTTCTGTAGAGCACCTTGTAGCGGCGTGTAAAGGCGATATCGGGTACCGTTTGCAACCGTTGGTGCGTGCTCGTGCACGTGAAGCACCCGGTTGTTCCTAACCTTCTGTAGCGGCGTGTAAAGGTACCATTAGTGATTATAATTAGCAGAGTGACTATTCTTTAGTCACCAAGGCGGGCTGTTATGCAGCTCCAGGATCCACCCTGTCTCTGTGTGTTCTGCTGTGATGTGCAGGCATTGCCCCCCCCCTCCCCATCACTCACAGAATGCAAATCATTAGTCCTGCCTTCAGTTTCAGTTTCACAGCAGCACAGACAGAGAGAGGGCTGGATCCTGGAGCTGCAAAATAACACCCCCTGGTGACTAAAGAATATGGACCCTGCTAATTATAATCACTAATGAATGAGTATTAAAACGTTTTTCTCCACTTTCACAGTATGCTTTTAGGAGACAAAAGCAGTGTGAGATTAGTGAATGGATGCTGCAGGGACATGTTTTGATAGCTTAGGAGGTGGTTTGAAGGTGACAGGAACCCTTTAATTAAATTCACAGTATAAAAGTTCACAAGTAAATGGTGCACAGAACAATTCTATGCACCATTTACTTGTGAACTTTTATATCGTGAATTTAATTAAATAAATCACTGAAGAAAGATCCAAGTCTTTACTTCAGCATCCTTGACTCTGGGAGCGCTCACTTGACCGGACAGGCTTCAAAAATAAAGATACAAATTCTAATTTTTTTTGTGAAGAATCAACAAGTGGGACAAAATCGTGAAGTGGAAAGAAATTTATTTGGTATTTTAAACTTTTTTAACAAATAAAAAACTGAAAAGTAGGGCGTGCAATATTATTCAGCCCCTTTGAGCTAATACTTTATAGCGCCACATTTTGCTGCGATTACAGCTGAAAGTCGCTTGGGGTATGTCTCTATCAGTTTTGAACATCGAGAGACTGAAATTCTTGCCCATTCTTCATTGCAAAACAGAGCTCAGTGAGGTTGGATGGAGTGCGTTTGTGAACAGCAGTTTTCAGCTCTTTCCACAGATTCTCAATTGGATTAAGGTCTGGAATTTAACTTGGCCATTCTAACATCTGGATACGTTTAGTTTTGAACCATTCCATTGTAGATTTTGCTTTATGTTTGGGATCATTGTCTCGTTGGAAGATAAATCTCAGTGCCAGTCTCAGATCTTTTGCAGACTCCTACAGGTTTTCTTCCAGAATGGTCCTGTATTTGGCTTCGTCTATCTTCCCATCTATTTTAACCATCATCCCTGTCGATGCTGAAGAAAAGCAGGCCCAAACCATGATGCTGCCACCACCATTTTTGAAAGTGGGGATGGTGTTTTGAGGGTGATGAGCTGTGTTGCTTTTACACCAAAAATAATGTTTTGCATTGTGGCCAAAAAGTTTGATTTTGGTTTCATCTGACCAGAGCCCCTCATTCCACATGTTTGGTGTGTCTCCCAGGTGGCTTGTGGCAAACTTCAAACAAGTCTTTTTATGGATATGTTTGAGAAATGGCTTTCTTCTTGCCACTCTTCCATAAAGGCCAGATTTGTGCAGTGTACGACTGATTGTTGGTCCTATGGACAGACTCTCTCACCTCAGCTGTAGATCTCTGCAGTTCATCCAGAGTGATCATGGGCCTTTTAGCAGCATCTCTGATCAGTCTTCTCCTTGTTTGAGATGAATGTTTAGAGGGATGGCTGGGTCTTGGTAGATTTGCAGTGGTCTGATACTCCTTCCATTTCAATATGATTGCTTGCTCAGTGCTCCTTGAGATGTTTAAAACTTGGAAAATCTTTTTGTATCCAAATCTGGCTTTAAACTTCCCCACAACAGTATCTCGGACCTGCCTGGTGTGTTCCTTGGTCTTCATGATGCACTCTGCACTAGAAACAGAACCCTGAGACTATCACAGAGCAGGTGCATTTATATGGAGACTTGATTACACACAGATGGATTCTATTTATCATTACCAGTCATTTAGGACAACATTGCATCATTCAGAGATCCTCACTGAACTTCTGGAGTGAGTTTGCTGCACTGAAAGTAAAGGAGCCGAATAATATTGCACACCCCACTTTTCAGTTTTTTGTGTTAAAAAAATTTAAAATATGCAATAAATTTCGTTCCACTTCACGATTGTGTCCCACTTGTTATTGATCCTTCACAAAAAAATTTGAATTTATATCTTTATGTTTGAAGCCTGAAAAGTGGCAAAAGGTTGAACAGTTCAAGGGGGCCAAATACTTTCACAAAGCACAGTATTCCTAGGGTCACACATAAACCGTTATTTGCATAATTTTTTCCACTTTGAATTCTAAGTCCAAAAACTGATGCTCTTAATGGATCCTGGACTCAAGTGTGACTGGTCTGCTATGCATTTTTTAACAGGACCCAAAAAATGCTGCAGCGTTTTTAGGGTGCAGTAAAAAAACGGATCTGTTTTTTTAACATGGGGCCCTATGGGAAATAAATCTGTTAACAAATGGCACATATAGGCATCATCCATTAACATTCTTTTTTGTTACCATTATTTTGCAAAAAATGGTAAAGTCCAAAAAGCGCATAGCTGCACAGGAGGCTCAAAAAACAGCCTTAAAAAACAGATCTGTTATTGAAACTAGTGGAAAAAACTGATTGTCATGTGTGACCCTAGCCTATCTCAGTGGATTACAAAGGTTAAAAAAATCATACATATGGAGGAACACACCTAAATCATTCATGACTCTTCCATGAAATTCTGGACTACGTAGCTTGACTGGATGGAGTTTCAGCAAACTGGAGAACACTGCGATCTATTGCAAGAGGCCAAACTGTCATAAATAAACTAACAAATTTGGACTTTCGTGTTAGTAGGTACAAATTACCCTGTGGGTGACCCCTTTTTTCCTCCCTCTCTTTCTTTCCAAATGCCCCTCTCCTTCCCCCAGCCTCCCTTTCCCTTTTCCTTCCCTATGTCACTTCTTTGACTCTTCCTATCCCTTCCCTCCTTTAAGTGCTAACCTTTTTCTCTTTTTCCCCTGTCTTTTTTTCTGCTGTGATACTTCATTTAAGGTTAAAATTGGAAGATTAACCAGGCCTAGCCTTTGACTCCTGTTGTATGGTTTCCAAGTTTTGGGGGCCAGTGGTGTGATCCTCTGGCATAATTTCATGTGCTGTCAAAGTAATGTAGATCCTATTTGATGAGTGCTAGAAGGTATCTGGTTTGTTTTCATAAAATCATCAAATGGTAGCTTTGGAAGGGATATTTTGGGTAATCTGTTCCAACCTCCTGCTCAAAGAATGATTTACTAAATCATCCCAGACAGATGACTGTCCAGCCTCTGTTTGAAGACTTCCATTGAAAGGGAACTCACCAATAGCGAACAGCACAGATTGGTCTTTGCAATAGATTACTCTTCCAGCAATGTGAAAAAGAGTACTCACACACAAGCAGCCTGTACAAACAACGCACGTCTCTATCCAGACCAATCAGACACAGTTGAGCTTCATCCACCAATTGCTGATGACAGCAAAGCTGATTTGGCACCAGAGGAAGCTCTTCGTTAATATCAACTCGGTTGTTTATTTCTGATGCCAATAACCTTCTCTAATGGACTCAAATTCTAATATCCACTGTTTGACTCCCAGATTTTGTTGGTTGCTATACAGTACATGAGCGTCTGTGATTGGCTGTTGCAATCAGACTGCATTTCCTAAATCTGGACAGAGATTATGCTTGGTTGACATACACAATAGTGTATGGCAACTAAGCTGCCCCCATAGTGTGTTAAAAAATAATTTAAAAAAGTGCATGGGGCTTTGCAGTATTTTTCAGTCAAGCCCAGTGAAAGCGGACAGCTAAGAGCTGCCACCCTCAGCTGTCTAATTTTACCTTGGCTGGCAAAAAAATGTGTGGGCTTTGCCCTATTTTTAATTGCCAGCCAAGAAAAAACTAGGCAGTTGAGACCTGATATTCTGAGGGCTGGTATTCTCAGTGGTGTGATGACCTATTGTTTTAGAGCCCCTCACACTTAAAAATTTCAGCCCAAAGCTGCTCTTGAAAATGGCGCATTCATCATAGTGCCATTTCCAGGCGCTTTGCAAGGCTCTTCCAGCGGCTTTGGAGGGGTGTGGTAAGCTGGGTAATAAGGAGTTAATACCAGCTTTGTATTGCCAGCTGGTATTAAACCCTGAGATTCTTAATCTAAGGCCAAGTTAGACCCAGCCATTAAGAATCTCAACTAAATGGTTAACAAAGACACAACAGAGAGATAAATCATTTTATTAAAAATCAAATCACAGAGACACTTGGTGACTGCATCTTTATTACCCTTCCCCACCCTCATACCCCTCCATGATTCTCTGCAACATCTTTTTCATTGGGGGCTATAGTGAATAATAAAGCACTATATCACCACAGCCTGTAGTCACTGAATGAATGGGCTGCAAGCTCTGTCCGTAAGCAGTGACTCGCTGAGGTAACCTGAGATCACTGTTCAGGTAACTATGGTACCCCCTATGATTGGTGACCACCATGGTTACCTAAACAGAGACTTCAGGTCACCTCAGCGAGACACCGCACACCTGCAGCAGAGCTAACGGTGATTGAAATGTGTGGCAGTTGATCTGGTGACCATAGTAATCAAGTCAGTTGACCAGATCAGCTGACATAATCTGGTCACGTGATGTGATTGCTATAGTGATCAGATCCCATCACTCACAAACAGTGTGGATTTGGAAATGAGAGGGAGCATGTGAAGATGGACCGGCACAATCAAGCAGTGAGGACATGGAAAAATAATCTGTGTGTGTCTGCTGCTTATGCAAATTGCGTACTGTACCCACCGCTATCCATGGTGCTGAAGCCTTAAACATCAGTTCTATGGCCAGCTTACAGTAGTTTCTATGTGTCCTGTTGATGGCTTCAGCGTCATGAATAGCGGCGGGTACAGTACACAATTTGCATAAGCAGCAGGGTCAGCTCCTTATTGAGGATGCTGCCCTGCAATGTGATTACGCACATTACGTTCTGATAATCCTCCTTACAGCAAGTAGGCTTTCATTCATAGAATAGTAAAAGCAGACAAAAGCTGTCAACACTGTAATAAAGTGATTTAACCCCTCACATGCCATGCTATGTGGACAACATGTCTCTAGGGAGGGTGGACACTCCCTGGAGACATGTTGCCCACATATAATATTATCATTAACCCTTTGTTCATCCCCGCAGCAGCAGGGAAGAGTAAAGCATCCGGCAACCAGATTGCACATTATCAGCAATCCGGTTACGGGATGTGGGTTTAGGGACACATTTTGAATGCAAAATGTGTCTGAAGGCACATGAGATTAGCGCATCCGGATCTGCATGCGGTAATCGCAATTTGCCTTCCAAATGTGACCCTAGCCATAATATACTGCCTCCTGTCAAATTGAATATTGTAGAACTGAGTGTATCTGAATGCTACGATGCATATTCCTGAAACAGAAAAGTGTTACAAATCATGTTTAATTGGATTTTGTAGGATTCGGACTTCCATATCTCCTGTTTAAGTCACCTTATACACTTTCATCAGATCCAGCATATTATTGGTCCGCGAGAGCATTCTCATGCAAATAATGTGCTACACTAGTTCTTTATTCATCTTGGAGTTTCATTTTGCTTCCACTTATATACCGGCACCACTCCCTTCACTGAATTGACGCATTAGTAAACACATTTTACTGCTTTCATTTCTTATTAATTCATATATTCAGCTTACGTAAATAGCATTGTCATATTTTGCAATGCTTTACAGACATCATCACTGCCCCTTTTTGAGCTCAAAATATAAATTTCATTTCAGTATGTCTTTGGAGTCTTGGAAGAAATTTGAGAACCTGGAGGAAAACCATGCAATCAAGTGGGAGAACATAAACTCCTTACAGATGTTGTCTGTGTTAGGATTTTAACTTAGGACTAGAGATGAGCGAAGCTGGTAAAGTAGAGGTTTGGTTTGGTTTGATGAACAGGCATATGTTTTCCAAATAGATGGGCGAACAGTTGGCCAAGCTTCCAATCCCCATTTAAATCAATGGGAGTAAAAATCAAGGGCCTAGCAAACACCTTCAAAGGGGCTAAAGACTGTCAAACACAGCTCCAGACTGTCAAACATTTTACAGTGGAGCCCCACTATTTTGGCACAAACATCTTCCTACACTATTACTTAGCAAGATTAAATGCCGGTGTCACGATGCTTCAGGGCCCGCTCATGAACTTCAGACATCCTCATGACTTCCCTGGGGTTTTCTCAGGTTACTCGGTGGGTATCATGCAGCAAGTAATAACATCATATGACCTGAGATAACCTCAGTGGCATGAGCGCTCGTTAAACTAGCTGTTTTGTGAGAGCCACAATGTCGCACAAGATGTAGTGGATTTATCTTGCTGGTATCGTGACACAGCACATGTGAGAAGCGATGATGTCAGGGAGTGTAGCGCAGTTCAAAATTGTGGGATTACCCTTGAATGACCCCTCGAGTCTGAATTGCAGTATTGTTTGTGATTGCACTGCTTGTCACACTGTTACATGTGCCTGCTCTCACAGCATATGGGGGATGCTTTCTGTGAACGTGACTCCACCATATTGTTGTAAGGCTGCATTCTCACAGTATGTTGTTTCATGCTTCTTTTGAAGCCAATTTTGAGAATCTGCATCAAAATCTGCATGTCTATCCTGAAGCCAGCAAAGTCTATGAAAGTTTAGGAGTGCTGTGCTAACATGTTTTGTTTCCTTGCAGGTTTGGTGCAGATTTTGGGGTAGAAAATGAAATCAGAAACACATGTGCAAGGGAAAAAAGTGATGTGGACACATTATTTATGACCTGTCATAGATTAGAGAGTCTAGGGAGAGCTGGAGTTGTGGTAAAAAGGCTTGAGGATTCCTTTTGCCTCCTGGTTACCTCCACAGAGACTTCTAGGGCAGGAGTGGCCAACTAGTCCTCAAGTTCTGCAAACAGTGCAAGTATTCAGGATTTCCTTAGCATTGCACAGGTGCTAACTTGATCGCCTGCAGAGGTGATGATTCCAGCATCTTGTGCATTGCTAAGGAAATCCTTAAAACATGTACTGTTTGCAGTCCTTGAAGACTGCACTTGGCCAGCCCTGTTCTATGAGAGTGTGTGGAGTATCTGTCATTTCCATACCTCAGAACATCAAGCCAGAGGCTGCGGCTTGCTTGACAGTCTCTGTAGGGCAGTATCAAAGAACCTCTTTGTAGAAACAGTCCAGCACACAAGGAGTGAAATAAAATGTTTTTACTTTAGCACAGATTATAGTAAGTCTCAAAGACATATATATTAATATACACAGCATATATAAAGAAGGCCCCACAGAAATCAGCAGACTCCATTACAACAATGGTGCAAAGTCCATTAAGGGCACAGTCCATTGTGGGCTTTGAGGTGTAGCCCAAAGGTTGCAGTCCCACTAATAAAGCAGTGGTAAGTGCAACCTGTGCTAAACTTTGGAAGTGGGAAAATAGAATTAACAAAAAAATAGGCCTCACTCTTTGAAGAACTGAAAAACAATTGAAAAAATCCTTCATCAGACAAAATGCCAACTAAGGTACAGGTCATCAACCCAACAACATGTCTTTTTTATCGAAGTCCACTTTAGTTGGACTAAAACCTGTCTAGCAGCTTTCTTATCACTGACAAGTATGAAGGTTAACGTTGCTCATGATTCTCCAATGTCGGGTGGTTTGGGGCGGTCACAGGCACAACTCTTTTTGTCTAGCTCCACATTAATCCTTCCATGGAGTGGGTTGCAGAAGACACTTGACTTACATTATAAATCCCATTTTCCACGCCACAGGTAAAACCTGAGCTTGCGGATAAGTGGAGTGATTACTGAAGCCTGACATAAATGGAGTGAGTCAGCTCACTTCCAATTCATCTGAAATGTTGAGTAAGGCTAGTGGCAAGCAATGAATGGAAAATTCAATCTTAGTGATACATATAACACACTTGTGCACATGCCAATACTCAGTATTGTATGGAATGAAATGAAATAATATGATTGCATATTTTCAAGGAACAATATCCTTATTTTAGTGTTCCATGAGTGTGAATAGACATATAAGACCATGTATGTTAAGCCTACAATGTCTATATGCTATTTGTATATAATTTGCTATCACATAAGTGTAGAAGAGATGGCCTCACATGCTGCTGACCCTCTGCAATAATAAATGTTTGCTCTAAAAAAAATACATAAGTAAAATATTAAAAATAATTCATAATAAAATGTAAAAAAAATCCAAAAATGTATATATTAGGCAGTCTTAAACTGATATTTTCAGGAGATTGTAAGGTTCCAATATGTCACAGCTGCTGCCACGTCTGGCACTGTTTTCAAAATTCACACCGTGCAAGTGTTAAAAACGCCTGCAAACTCCAGGGAGCTTAAAAAAATGATTTTTATGAGCTCCAATAATGTAGTAAATCAGCAAGCTTTATCAGTGCAAAGTGGGGACTAAACTAAGACAATTATACCAGTCTTCACGCTGCTCTCACAATATTTTTGGTTCTGCTCATGAAACACCTCATATATATTCACTGCTTACCCTGCTCACCTTCTGTGACAGCATCTGTGATTGGCTGCAGTCTACTATGCCATCTGTGCCATGTTTGATTTGGTTGCACAGCCTCACAGTCGCTGTCTGTGTATCTGTGTACCTAGAGTGTAAAAATTTCATATATATATATATATATATATATATATATATATATATGGGTCTCACTACCACATAATCATGATGCTACAGTGTCTACAGTAGTGAGCACCTCTTGTGCCCTAAATGCCACACCAAAGATGGCAAATGTAGTGGTGTAGACCAACTGCTGTAAACTACTGTATACCAGCTGGTGCAGCACAAATGACATTGTTCATCTCTGTTAGTAAATTATTATCAGGCACCGCAGGAGAGGATATAGCAGTAGTCCACACAAAGGTTTCCCACTACAACACACAGGTGACAGAAGAGCAGAGGAGACCAGGCCAAGTTACACACAGGTCAGGAACTTCACAAAAGGAAAAAAGACAAGGTGGCCTTATTCATTATTCACTGTGGAGATCCAGAAGTGTTTCCCGACCACCGGAGAGTACACTGGACATTATCTGCAATTCCACCAGTAAAGGAACAGAAACAACTTACCGTGTGTGTCGATTTCTCAGTCCCTGACCCTGTCCCCTAGAGATTGCCATGGCTGCCCGGCAGCATAGCCAACTCCTTGCAACCATCCTTGTCACCTCACCACAGCCCCGGGGACTCTGCTCCGCCTGTGAGGAGCTAAACCACCTAGCTACCTGTCCATCCCCGAGGCCCACAGCAGCGCTGGTGCATTCCCCAGAAATCACAGGTGGCATCACAAGACATTCTTTTCCTTTTATTCCCTTTTACTCCAATTTTTGAGTTAACCACCAGGGCTACGGGTCTGGGCAGGCCACCAGTGACATCCCTCTAACTCCATGCCCGGGTACCGAGTTCCCATAGACCCCTGGGTGAATCATAACCTACTCCATAAAAATTCCCCGTAAGACCATATGTATCAAAATCGACAAGCCTCAACTAAGGTGCTTGACTGCAGGTCCCTGGTTTAAAGAGCACCCATTATGCTACTGGAGAAGAGCAAAGGAAAGTCCTACATAGCCGACACACTTATGACGCAAGAGGGGAAATCCCGCATGGGGCCACAATTGTTGATGTGGCCTATGGTGAAAAAGACCACCTGAGCTGGTCTGATTGATATATCATCGGAATGTAGAATGTGAGAGGAATGACTACAGAAAAGTTGGATATCGTTAAGAAGGAAATGGAGAACACTGGAGTGGATCTTTTGGGCATCAGTGAATTACATTGGATAGGCTCTGGAGACGTCATTTCAGATGGCTACACTGTCTACTACTCAGGGAACAAGACAGAGAGTAGTTGCTCTAAATGTCAACAAAAGGGTCTCTCAGTGTGTAGAGAACCCAAAACACCTCAACGACATCATGCCCATCTGCATCAAAGGGAAGCCACTGAATGTGACAATCTTGCAAGCATATGCATCGATATCAGATGCTCCGGAGAAGGACACTTCTAAAGTGCACTCAATGAAATCCTGAAGCAAGACATCATCTACATCATGGGACACTTTAAAGTCAAAGTTAGAGCAGGTGAGGGTTGGTCTCATGTTTAAAGTACCAATTTTTAAACAGAAACAACACATACCTCCAATGTTCATGTCATGGTTTGGATCTCTTTATCGCTTCATCAGGTACCCTCTTTACCTCCCTGGTGAAGCAATAAAGAAATCCAAATGTTGAAGTTATTTCTTGTCTCTGTTTTTGATTGGTACCTTAAACATGTGATCAGACTATTTTTCACCACCCTCTCTGTGGGAGTCAGCACTAGTGGTGACCGTTACTGTATACTTTCTTTATAGTGCTCCTGTGTAGGATGGCATCTATATTTTTTTATGCTTAATTAGGATATTTATTCTTTACTGCAGTGAACCTTTCTATTACAGATGGGTACACTTAGAGCCCTGTTATTTGAACTCTATACCCTATAGGAATCTCTGTACCCTATAGGAATCTCTGCATTGATATTCACAATTATCTCTTTATTTAGTGATCCTGTTTATGTCCACAGTCTTGGATATTTTTTGTTCTGTTTTTGTCCACGTGGGTGTCATCACCCTTTTAATGCCTCCTAGTTCTTTTGTTCATTTATTTCATATGATATCTTGCTATTGTTAGCTGAATAAAAATTATGAAACCTTTTGCACTAAACTACTCTTGCTTTCTACTGTTTTTGTTTTATTATGTGGGATTTTAATGCACTAAATATGGTGCTCAACATGTGAATTTATAGCCCCAAAACTTAAATTTAAAATGAGATTGAAGGATTTAAGGTTTTTCTATAAATTAAAGGGATCCTGTCACCCCCAAAACACCTCTAAACCTATTAAAAGCTGTCCCTAGAGCATATTAACACTTTCCCTACACTCCTTTTACCTCCTAAATGCAGCAAGTGACATTGAAGAAAAACGTTTTTATAGTACCTCATTAGTGATGATAATGAGTGACTATGCTATTCATAGTCACTCATCCAGGCTGCCCCTCTTCTTCATATCACGCCTGAATAGGCGTGATCTACAGCACAGATTCAAATTGCCGCCTCCCTGCGCGCCTCCCCTCTCTCCCATTGCGTCCGAGGCTGCAGTGTGGCTGGGTGACGCGATCCGCGTCATTCCCGGCGCCGGGTGACGTATTTACACCGGCGCCGCGCTGTCAGCTTCAAAATGCGCACTGCGCATGCGCATGGGCATGCGCAGTGCGCATTTTGAAGCTGACAGCGCGGCGCCGGTGTAAATACGTCACCCGGCGCCGGGAATGACGCGGATCGCGTCACCCGGCGTCGGGAATGACGCGGATCGCGTCACCCAGCCACACTGCAGCCCGGACGCTATGGGAGAGAGGGGAGGCACGCAGGGAGGCGGCAATTTGAATCTGTGCTGTAGATCACGCCTATTCAGGCGTGATATGAAGAAGAGGGGCAGCCTGGATGAGTGACTATGAATAGCATAGTCACTCATTATCATCACTAATGAGGTACTATAATAACATTTTTCTTCAATGTCACTTGCTGCATTTAGGAGGTAAAAGGAGTGTAGGGAAAGTGTTAATATGCTCTAGGGACAGCTTTTAATAGGTTTACAGGTGTTTTGGGGGTGACAGGATCCCTTTTAATACTGTATAAGTTGACAAACCCTAGAATTGACTTAATTTATTCTTCTTTTATATTTACATAATATTCTATACTTATCTTTAAATCTAAGATTTAAATTTAGATTACATTAATATTTCCTAGATATGAAACTTTGTATTCAATTAACAATTTGTGTCATCATGCATAATAATCAGGTCATTGGAGATGAGCAGATATTTAGAAATTCAGATTTATTGGGTTAAGTCATTTTTTCCCAAAAATTAATTTCTAATGAAAACTTTACTGCAAATTTCAATACTGAAAAAAGCCACTAATTGAATGTGGGAGGGAGAATAAAATAGAGATAGAAATATATTTGCTAATATTTAAAAGTTTTGATTTTTATAAATTTGTATTACACTCTTCATAAAACACTATATAACATTAAATTATGATCCACGAACATTTTAAACTACTGTTTTGTAAACCAGTTAAGTAAAAATTGTTACATAATGTTATCTAAAAATTAAAATGTTTCTAAACTCATTTTTCAGTTTCTTTATTTTATGTTTATAAAGATGATAAATATCTACTGACATTAAAACACTATAATTTATTTAGATTTGTGGCATAAAGAAGCAGTAAGATGCTGTACTAAAAGCATCTGCTATTTTATTATTCATTGAGGCAAAATATTTTATTATACTATTTATATTATACTATTAGGCAGTGGAACAAAAAAATTGGGTTACTACAGGATTTAGAAAGAATATGCTAATTAGAGGTTTTGACAAGGTCAGAAACACATGATTGCATAAAGTAAAATTTGTATTTCTTTCTACATAAGAACATGCCATGAATAACTGTGGATATAAGAATAACAGGAGCATGAACCTCTCCGCAGCCAAAATAATCAGAGAGAAAGTGAACAGCTCTGATGGACAACTCTTAATAAATAGACTGCAACATCAATTGGGTTCTCTATTTTTGCACAAAAAGTCATGGTATGGTAGGCATTGCATATAAATTAGGCAAAACAGACGACCAAAGTATTTTAGAATTCAAATAAGAGCCCATTAAACTTTAATAAAATACTTGTCCTTTTGGTCCTCTTGTTCACAATGTCATATCAGTTATAATATTCCTAAATATTGCGTACCATTTAGCCACAACTCCTTTTTGAATTGTTTAAGGCAACATTTCTACATCTAAGTTAGCGTTAAAATATTTTTTCCCAGATATCATCATAGATGCATTTGTTTTTTTTTTATCAACCATTTTTATTTTCACTAAAGCAGGTAGACTATGCCTAGGGTCACACATAACCCCTGCCTGCATCCGTTATTTGCATCAGTTTTTCAACTTTAGAATTCTAAGGCTAGGGTCACACATGCTAATCTGTTTTTTCCACTGATTTCAATAACAGATCCGTTATTTTAAGGCTGGTTTTTGAGCCTCCTGTGCGGCTATGCATTTTTTGGACTTTGCCATTTTGTGCCAAAAATTTTTAGGAAAAACGGATCCGTTTCCCACAGGGACCCATGTTAAAAAAATTGATCGTTTTTTTTACTGCACTCAAAAATGTTGCTTGCAGCGTTTTTTGGGTCCAGTAGAAAAACAAATAGCTTTTGCTAAAAATGCAGTTACACTTGACCCCGTTTTTAGCATCAGTTTTTGGACTTAGAAAAATCAAGTTAAAAAACTGATGCCAGTAACAGATCCATGGCTTATGTGTGACCCTAGCCTAAGTCCAAAAACTAATGCTGTTAATGGATCCAGGACTCAAATGTGACTCCTCTGCTATGCGTTTTTTTACAGGACCCAGCATTTTTTGGGTGCAGTAAAGAAGGATCCATTTTTGTAACATGGGCCCTATGGAAAACAGATCTGTTAAAAGAAGGCACCATCCATTAATGGATCCGTTTTTGCAAGCATTTTTTGGCAAAAATGGCAAAGTCCAAAAAATGCATAACTGCACAGGAGGCTCAAAAAAACAACCTAAAAAAAGGATTTGTTATTGGATCCTTTAAAAAAAACTGATTGGCATGTGTGACCCTAGCCTTTCTGAACTTTATTTTATTCATAACAGCTTTAAGCAATGCATCAGTTAAAAATGGATAAAACTCAGATATAACACAGCAGTACAAAGTACGTCTTCTGTGTTTCTTCATTTTTATATGGATCCTCTTAGACTTTGAGCGCTGTCAGACATGGAGAGCACCGCCTTTTAATGAAAGCGACATAATTTTTCCGCCTGCATCTCCCTCACAGTTCAGCAGTTTGTCCCTGTCTCAGCACATCAGCCAGCCCTCAGTTCCACAGATGTTGACAAGTTAAAGACCATTTCCTCCTAACCATCCCAAAGCTAAGAGGTTGAATTTTATCATCTGCAAGCTGTTGGCTACTGAAATGCTGCCTTTCCAGCTGGTGAATACAGAGGATTTTCAAGACCTTATGGCCGTCGCAGTCCCCCAATACCAGATGCCCAGTCGCGACCACTTCTTGAAGATAACTGTGCCTGTGTTACACCAGCATGTCGCACACAACATCATCGCTTTCTTGAGAGACTCTGTCTGTGACAGGGTGCATTTCACCACAGGCACCTGGATAAGTAAGCATGGACAGGGGCATTACATATCACTGACTGGGCACTGGCAGACTATGGTGGCAGCAGGAGAAGGGGCTTCTGTACAAATCTTGCCATCCCCATGGCTTTTGCATTAAACCTCTGTATGTAGAAGTTCCTCCACTGCTTCTGCCTCCTCCACCCCTTCTAGGTCCTCCACCTGTACCCAAAGCCTGTCTGGTAGTGTTACACGCATTCAAACTGCGCAGAAGGAATCCAGCACACCTCCTTACTATGCTGGCAGCAAGGCTCCATGCCATCAGGCAGTGTTTAAATTAAAATGTCTGGAAAATGTGAGTCACACAGCTGAGGAGTTGTGGTCAGCTCTAGAATCAAGTTTAATCAATGCTGTCTCCACTGAACCTGTAGCCAGGGAAGGCCATGTGCGACAATGCTGCAAACCTGGGTGTGGCCATTCGCCGGGGCAAGGTGACACACGTGCCTTGCATGGCTCACGTCTTGAACCTGGTCATCCAGCAATTTCTAGCCCACTATCCCGGCCTAGATGGGCTGCTGCAGAGGGCATGGTTGCTGTGTGCCCACTTTTGCTGTTCGCATCCTGCAGCCGAATGACTTGCGTTGCTACAAAAGTCTTTCGGCTTGCCGGTTCACCACCTGAAAATATGATGTGCCGACATGATGGAATTGCACTCTGCACATATTCCACCGACTTTGGCAGCAGCAATGAGCCCTGGTGCAGTATGTTATGATATATAGCCTGGGCCCACGCGATCCAGAGGTGGGACAAATCACGCCTGTGGAGTGGTCTCAGACCAAATACCTCTGCATGCACCCTGCTACAGAGTTTTAAAATGGCTACTAAAATGTTTAGCGCTGACGATGCCATTACCAGCACGACTTTTCCGATCATCTACATGCACACTTTAATCAGTATTCAGAGTCAGGTGGTTGTCCAAGAGGAAAGGGAGGAAGTAGAGAAGGAGGGATAACAAGATCTCAAAGGTCCAGATGGTTGGCTGCACCAAGGTGGCTGGCATGGTAGGGTGGGGGAAAGGGAACAACGAGGGCACATGGTAGCAGCCAAACTGTTGATGAAGGTGCAGGAGCCGAGGGAGAAATGAAGGACAAACAGGCAATGGGCACGGAAGACTCAGCAGATGAGGTAGATCTTGATCACATTTCTGTTGTGCAAGATTGGGGGGAGAGGGCAGAGAAAGCAAGTGTGAATGTTACCCCACCGCCACCAACACAACAGGGACTTGGGCCTCCTGGATGCGCAAGACACATGAGTGCCTTCTTGCTGCACTACCTGCAATATGATCCTCGGATTATTAGAATTGAAAGTAATGCTGACTACTGGGCTACCACACTGTTAGATCCCCTATACTAGAGTAAATTTGGCCAAATGCTTCCTGCCCTGGAAAGGGACTCATGCATGCAGGAGTATCAACAGCAGCTTTTGGACAATCTTAGTACTGCTTTTTCCCCAAAACGCCAGTGGTGCACATAGTGAACATTGTAGTTCTACCTTTCCAATCCATTGAGTGTCGAGTCGTCATCACTCAAACATTAACAGTTACAGTATATCTGGTACCAGCAATTTTGTAGAATCGTTTCACCTTTTTTTTAGACCATCCTTTGCAACGCCAGAAGAGAGAACAAGTCTGACACATAGTGAATGCCTAGAAAGGACGGTACATGAGTATCTACAGCTGAATATTGATGCCATAACTGTGGAACTGGACCCTTGTGCATTTTGAGCTTCAAAACTGGAAAAGTGGCCCAGCTCGCCACTCATGCCTTGGAGAATTTTGTTGTGCCCGGCAGCCAGGATTCTATCTAAAAGTGTCTTCAGCGCTGCTGGTAGTGTACTGATGGATAAGCACAGGCAGCTGCCCAGTGACAGTATAGACAGACTAATGTTTATCAAGATTAACAAGTCATGGATCCGCTAGGACTTTTCCACCTTAGTGTAAGCCTGGGGAGACTAAACGTTTGTGTACTTTTCAATGTGTAGTATTAATTTACTCATTTCAATATTTCAACTCTGGGCACTTGATGCCACTTTAGTGGTGGCTGTGCCTAATTTTCTTTAAAAAGGTAGACTGTTTTTGGGGTCTACTTGCTGTTTGTTGCTTGACTTGAGCAGGGTTCAATACCTATCCCTGACACTCCTGCCCCTGTTTCTGAATATATTCAACCTTTTTGTCCATCGAACCAGTGATTAACAAATTAGCTGTATTCACATCCACCATTTTTGGGTGCTTAAAAGTAGTGATTGCTACATTTCCCTTAATGTTTGTGTAAACTGTTTTAGGGCATCAAACCAGGTTTTAGCAAATGTGCTGTATACACATGAACAGTTTTTTGGATCTTAAAAGCATTTTTTCAATCTCCCCTGTCGACAAGGTGGGGCATAACATTGATGGGAGCACTTGCATGAGCTTTGAGGGTATCTGGCCCACTAGGCCTATACAGGTCACTGACCGACCTAAGTTTTCCTATAATACTCCACAAAACGTATAGTTGCTGAGCAATGTTTAACCTTGAAATGCTACGCCAAGTCCTGTTCCAGGCCCTGTGCCATGCATGCAGGCTGGGCCATTCAGCAATTTTTGGTCTGGGACAATTGATGCCATTTTGCTGTGGTCTGACCCTTTGGGAACACTGAGGACTGTTGTTGGGGTCTCCTTCCTGTGTGGTACATGATTTGGGCATGGCTCTCTGAGTGACATGCATATACCTGTGTCTCATCCGCTTTTAACTCCTCTCTTTACTTAATGTAGAAAACTACTGTCACTTTTTCCCTGTGACTCATCCATCTCACAGTTCAAATTCAGTTTCCATCACCTCTGAAATGTTAGGTAAATGTTAACCACCTTCTATTTTGAAGTGCTTTGGAAGAGTATGCAGGCTGTCACAGACCGTGTCTCGTGTACCCATGCTACGCCATAAGGTTATTTGTACTGTAGGTGGATTGTTGTCACTTTTCCTTTTGTCTGTTGTGTATTTTGAGTAGTTTGGCAGCCTTTGGACACCTTTGATGGTGTTTTCTATGTGTTTGCTTTTACCTGCCATTGATTCCAATGGGATTCGAGGTTGTTTCCCGAACATTTGACGAACAATTCGTCGATTGCACCCCAATTCAGGGAATCGTATGAAATTAGAACACTTAGGTGTTCGCTCATCTCTAGTGGTGGCATCATATTGGCTTGTAGGACTGTGGAAGCATTATACTGTGTTTGGGACATTTTGAAGATATCACACTATTTTAATCATACTGTAACAGAATCATATTGTGTTTGGGCACTATAGGGGCATCATTTCCTGGGTGCACTATGGAATCAATGTACTGTGAGTATTATGCCCTATTTAAATACTTTCATAGTGAGTATATTACCCTTACTGCCACTGCACCAGGGCAATTGGGATGAGCTAGGTATGCTCCAGGTTTGGTGCATCCAATAGATGCGCCAATTCTTGGGCAGCTGATGGCTGCTATTTTTAGTCTGGGGACGGCCCCATAACCACAAAGCTCCAGTCTAAGAATTCCAACCCAAAGCTGTCAGTTTTACTTTGGCTGAGTATTAAAATTGCAGGGGACCCTACACCCTTTTTTAAAATTGTTTATCTAAATAATTTAAGAAAAATCCAAATGGGCTCCCTGTATTTTGATACCCAGCCAAGATAAATCACACAGCAGGGTTTTGTAGCCACCAGCTGTCTGCTTTATCTGCACTGGGTACTAAAATACGGGGGACCCCATACCATTTTCTACAATTATTTATGTACCGTATATACTCGTGTATAAGCCGACCCGTGTATAAGCCGACCCCCCTACTTTTGCCCCCAAAATCTGTGAAAACCTACTGACTCGTGTATAAGCCTAGGGTGGACCCCAGCACAGGTATACAGCCCCCAGCAGTGTGGTATACAGCAGCCTCCCCAGTGGTATATACAGGCCCCAGCAGTGTTACAGCAGCAGCCCCAGTGGTATATACAGCAGCAGCCCCAGTGGTAGTATACAGCAGCCCCAGAGGTATATACAGCAGCCCCACTGGTAGTATACAGCAGCCACAGAGGTATATACAGCAGCCCCAGTGGTAGTATACAGCAGCCCCAGAGGTAGTATACAGCAGCCCCAGAGGTATATACAGCAGCCCCAGAGTTATATACAGCAGCCCCAGTGGTAGGTAGTATACAGCAGCCCCAGAGGTATACAGGCCCCCCCATCAGTATCCAGGGCCCCCACCCATGCTCCGCAAACCTGTAAGGTAAGATGATTATATTTATCACTGTCCTGTCGCCGCCGTCTCCGGCGCTGCCGATATCGCGCTCCTCCGTCTTCATCCAGCGTCTTCCGGCTACCTGTGGTCGGCGCAGGCAATGACGTCATTGCCTGCGCCCGCCGGAGGAAGCCGGAAGAAGATGGATGAAGCCGGAGGAGCGCGATATCGGCAGCGGCGGGGACGGCGGCGACAGGACAGTGATAAGTATAATCATCTTACTTTACAGGTTTGCGGAGCATGGGGGGGGGCCCTGGATACTGATGGGGGGGGCTGTATACCTCTGGGGTGGGCGACCGTGTAGTGACTCGCGTATAAGCCGAGGGGGGAACTTTTCAGCCCAATTTTTGGGCTGAAAAACTCGGCTTATACGCGAGTATATACGGTACTTTTAAACTAGTGAGTAGGGCAACTATTCACAGACATTGTCAGAGAGTGAGGGCTCAGTCTGACTGAAATGAATCACAGACGCTGTCACAGAGGGTAGGCGATTGAAGCAGGGAAATAATCATAAGGTTTAATGAGCTGACTGGGAAGCATTGTGGCAGCAGCACAGAAACTCAGGAAGTATAATTACTTTAATTCTTATTTTGCTTCCTTCTGCAGCCCCCTAGCTTTTACTGTCACCATTATATTGTACTAAACTTTGGGTCCCCATAGACTTATATGTGGTTTGGGGTTCGTGCTAAAGTTCATATCAAGTCTGGTCCTGAAACTGACTATTTTTTTATGTCTGGCTAGCTCCGGCGAACCCGAACATCTGTGAGTTCACCCATCTCCAGTCACAAGCAAAAGGTTTTCTTTATTATAAATTTCTAAAAAAAAATAATTCACAACTTAAAGCAAAAACGTTGCATATTTATTATCACTGTAATCATAGTGAACTGGAAAATCATACTGCCATATCAGATTTATTATATAGTTAAAAAAAATGTTTTTGATGAACTGTGTTTTTTTTTGCTATTTTGCAATAAGCCCTCATGTGGACAAAAAATATAAAAGTTATGGCTCTTGGAACAAGGAAAAGGAAAAATGAAAGCACAAAAATGAAAAATAGCCCAAAAGCTTAAAAGACGACAGCTTATTAAAGTGAATCTGTCAGGTCAAAAATCCATATGTAACTGCTGTCATTTTCTAATTCCTCCCTCTAAGCTCGCTCTATTAATGTATTTCATTTATTTATATTTCCCTCCTATCCTCTGTAAACTTCAAATAAAGAGATTCATTCCATCTGTCAATCACAGTGAATGATCCACTTAGTTCTCTGTTGTCCACTCCCCATAGGATGAATATTCATGTCACAAATTCACACCGCACTACTGCAAAGGAGATCAGTAGAAGAGGGGGCTGTATGTTCCTCTCTAGTCTCTTTGAAGCAAAGCAAAAGGTCAGATAAAACACAGAATCTCTCACAGGACATCACAGATTCCTTCTTAGAAAAACAAATGGAATAGATACCTTATTTAGATCAGGTAAGCTGTGTGCCTGAAATCTCTCCTTCCATCTCATCAGAAGCTTGTAATAGAATCTGAAATCTGACAGTGAGAGTAAAGGGAGGAGGGAGGGAATAGAGAACTGCTTAGAAGGAGTGAACTTTAACACCTTAGTGACAGCGCACTGCATATATACGTCATCAAAACAGGGTCCTTATTCTGTTCTGAAAATAAGTCACAACAGAAAGGGCCTTGGTTTGATGCCCCTGGAGCTAAAATCTCTGGGGTTTCAGCTACCGGGGTTAAATGAGACCCTAGAGATTAAGAATTAGCTGGTGTTTTACCGGCAGCTGTAATGTGATGACCGGTAAGCATCGTTTACCGATCATCACATTACACAAAGTGAAAGTGCCGGTAAAAATGCTTTCACCTTGATCCGACATGAAAACACATGTCGGAACAAAGTGAAAGCATTAACCCCCTCTACCAAGACCCCCAGTACTGGGGATCATCCCCCCCACTCCCCCACCCCCTAACCATCTAAAAATGGCGGCGGCCGGCGCAAAACACGCCGCCTCCACTTCATCTCTATGCGATCTGTCAGACTGCATAGAGATGCCGCCATTCCTGGGGGGCCACTGGCCCCCTCAGTGGCCCCCCAATGTCAGCCCCCTCAACCCTGATCTCCCCCTCCTCCGCTCCCCCTGCTCAGCTCCCCCTCCTCCTTGCTGTGCACCCCCTCCTCCCTGTTGTGCTCCCCCTCCTCCCTGTTGCGCTCCCCCTCCGGTCATCAGCACCCCCACCCCCACCCCAGGTCTTCCCCTGCCTGGCCTCGACCCCCCCCACCCCCCCTCCGGTCAACAGGCCCCCGCTCTGCTCCGCTCCCCCCTTCCCTGCCCTCATACTTACCCGTCCTGCTGCGTCGCCGGCCGTCTTCTCTCTGCCTCTGTCCCGGCGCCGCTGCTCTGCGTGCGCCGGAACAGAGGCACAGTTAACCCCTGAACGACCGCACAGGGGTCTTCTGTAGTTAACCTCTGTGTGGTCACAAGGGGTTAACTGCAGATCATCATCCCTGTGTGGTCACAAGGGGTTACTGCATCTGCAGTCAACCCCTTGTGACCACACAGGGATGATGACCTGCAGTTAACTCCTTGTGACCACACAAGGGGTTAATTGCAGGTCATCATCCCTGTGTGGCCACAAGGGGTTACCGGATCTGCAGTTAACCCCTTGTGACCACACAGGGATGATGACCTGCAGTTAACCCCTTGTGTGGTCACAAGTGGTTAACTGCAGGTCATCATCCCTGTGTGGTCACAAGGGGTTACTGGATCTACAGTTAACCCCTTGTGACCACACAGGGATGATGAACTGCAGTTAACCCCTTGTGACCACACAAGAGGTTAACTGCAGGTCATCATCCCTGTGTGGTTACAAGGGATTTCAGGATCTGCAGTTAACCCCTTGTGACCACACATGGATGATGACCTGCAGTTAACCCCTTGTGACCACACAGGGATGACGACCTGCAGTTAACTCCTTGTGACCACACAAGGGGTTAATTGCAGGTCATCATCCCTGTGTGGCCACAAGGGGTTACCGGATCTGCAGTTAACCCCTTGTGACCACACAGGGATGATGACCTGCAGTTAACCCTTGTGTGGTCACAAGTGGTTAACTGCAGGTCATCATCCCTGTGTGGTCACAAGGGGTTACTGGATCTACAGTTAACCCCTTGTGACCACACAGGGATGACGACCTGCAGTTAACTCCTTGTGACCACACAAGAGGTTAACTGCAGGTCATCATCCCTGTGTGGTTACAAGGGGTTTCAGGATCTGCAGTTAACCCCTTGTGACCACACATGGATGATGACCTGCAGTTAACCCCTTGTGACCACACAGGGATGACGACCTGCAGTTAACCCCTTGTGACCACACAAAGGGTTAACTGCAGGTCATCATCCCTGTGTGGTTACAAGGGGTTTCTGGATCTGCAGTTAACACCTTGTGACCACACAGGGATGATGGCCTGCAGTTAACCCCTTGTGACCACACAAGTGGTCATCATCCCTGTGTGGTCACAAGGGGTTACCGGATCTGCAGTTAACCCCTGGTAACCACACATGGATGATGACCTGTAGTTAACCCCTTGTGACCACACAAGGGGTTAACTGCAGGTCATCATCCCTGTGTGGTTACAAGGGGTTTCTGGATCTGCAGTTAACCCCTTGTGACCACACAGGGATGATGGCCTGCAGTTAACCCCTTGTGACCACACAAGTGGTTAACTTCAGGTCATCATCTCTGTGTGGTCACAAGGGGTTAACTGCAGATCCGGTAACCCCTTGTGACCACACAGGGATGATGATCTGCAGTTAACCCCTTGTGACCACACAAGGGGTTAACTTCAGATCAACATCTGAATGAGAATCGTCGCGGTACCTTCCCAATGGACTATGTCGGACCTTCACAATGGACTACGTCGGACCTTCCCACTGGACTACGTCGGACCATCCCACTGGACTACGTCGGTTCACCGTAATAAAGATGGGGTCTAAATATGTGTTTGTGATTTTTTTTCAATAAAAATATTTTTCTGTGTGTTGTGTTTTCTTTACAATCTACTAGAGATTCCTAATGGTCCGGTCTAATATTGGCCAGATGTTATGAATCTTGGGCTTAGTGCCAGCTGCCAAAAAGCTGGCATTAACCCCTTATTACCCAGTCTGCCACCGCTACACAGCAGCTGGAAGAGCTGGATACAGCGCCAGAAAATGGCGCTTCTATGAATGCGCCATTTTCTGGGGCGGCTGCGGGCTGCAATTCGCAGTGGGGGGGCCCAGAAAGCTTGGACCTCCCTACACTGAGGATTCCAGCCCCCAGCTGCCTAGTTGTACCTGGCTGGCCCAAAAATATTGCGAAGCTCACACCAATTTTTTTTTTTATTATTTCATGAAATAATTAAAAAAAAAAAAAGGGGCCTACCTATATATATGGTTTCCAGCCAGGTAAAACTAGGCAGAAGGGGTTGGTGGAAGCCCGTAGCTGCCTGCTGTACCTGGCTGGACCAAAAATATGACGAAGCCCCACATCATTTTTTTTTTTAAATTCAATAAAGTAATACTAAAAAAAATGCAGGGGAGGAGACGACCAGGACACGGTGTCTCCGTACCTTGTGCACATGCTCTAAAAGTGAGAAATTGTGTGAAAAAAAGAAAATGTTCAATATGACATTATCCAATTCTGTGAAGTAGCTGTAGGTTCCAAATGCTCACTATATCCCTAGATATAATCCTTGAGGTGTCTAGTTTCCAATTGGGGTGACTTGTGTGGGAGATCCAATGTTTAGGCACATAGGGGCTCCCCATATGTGATATGGTGTCCGCTAACTATTGGAGCTAATTTTCCATTCAAATTGTTAGCGGACACCATGTCGCATATGGAGAGCCCCTGTGTGCCTAAACATTGGAGCTCCCCCACAAGTGACCCCATTTTGGAAACTAGACCCCGCATGGAACATATCTAGATGCATAGTGAGCACTTTCAACCCCCAAGTGCTTTACAAATTAGTCTGTAAAAAGGAAAAAAAAGAAGATTTTTGTGAAAAAAAGTACTTTTTCATTTTTACGGATCAGTTTGTGAAGCACCTGGGGGTTCAAAGTGCTCACTATGCATATAAATACGTTCCTTGGGGTATCTAGTTTCCAAAATGGGGTCACTTGTGGGGGAGCTCCAATATTTAGGCACATAGGGGCTCTCCATATGTGACATGGTGTCCACTAACAATTGGAATTGTAAGTGGATATCATGTCGTGTATTGCGAGCCCCTGTGTGCCTAAACATTGGAGCTCCCCCACAAGTTACCCCATTTTGGAAACTAGACACCCCAAGGATCTTATTAAGATGCATAGTGAGCACTTTGAAACCCCAGAAGCTTCACAAATTGATTCGTAATAATGAAAAAGTACTAATTTGCGAAGCACCTGGGGGTTGAAAGTGCTCACTGTGCATCGAGATATGTTCCTTGGGGGATCTAGTTTGCAAAATGGATTCACTTGTGGAGGAACTCCAATCTGTAGGCACACAGGGGAACTCCATATGCGACATGGTGTCTACTAACAATTTGAATGGAAAATTAGCTCCAATAGTTAGCGGACACCATGTCCAATGGCGGATCTACATTGGGGCGATAGGGGCGGTCGCCCCCGGCCCAAGGCTTCTTGGGGACCGGCTGCCTGTGAACAGACCCGCCACGGAGGAGACAGTGTCAGAGAGAGAGGCGGCACTGCAGCCATTCCTCTCCTTCCAGGGAGAAGCGGAGGCATGGAGGGGCCTGCAGTAGAGATGGGGAGGCAGGGCCCAGAGAGATTGACTGGAGATAGGAGGACCTGTGTGACGTGAGCCCTTCACATCACCTGGGTCCTCCTATCTCCAGTCAATCTCTGGGCACCGCCTCCCCATCTCTTCTGCAGGCCCCGGAAGTTGTTCCAACTTCCATTCCACAACGCGGGAGCCAGCAAAATGTGTAAAGAGATAAAGATCATGATGAGCTGCAGCAGCAGCTGGTGGTGGTGGGTAGTGTGTGTGTGTTTGTGTGTGTGTGTGTCGCTCTCTCTTTGTGTGTGTGTGTCTTTCTGTCTATGTGTCTGGGGCTCTGTGTGTCTGGGGCTCTGTGTGTCTGGGGCTTTGTGTGGCTGGGGCTCTGTGTGGCTGGGGCTCTGTGTGGCTGGGGCTCTGTGTGGCTGGGGCTTTGTGGCTGGGGCTCTGTGTGGCTGGGGCTCTTTGTGGCTAGGGCTCTGTGTGGCTGGGGATCTATGTGGCTGGGGCTTTGTGGCTGGGGCTCTGTGTGGCTGGGGCTCTGTGTGGCTGGGGCTCTGTGTGGCTGGGGCTGCGTGGCTGGGGCTGATTATGTGTCTATGTTGCTAGGACTGACTGTGTCTGTGTGGCTGAGGCTGCGTGGCTGGCTGTGTGTGGCAAAATGTGTCTGTGTGTCTGACTGTGTCTACGTGTGGCTAGGGCTGCGTGGCTGCATGTGGCTGTCTGTGTGTCTGACTAATTGGAGCTAATTTTTCATTCAAATTGTTAGCGGACACCATGTCGCGTATGGAGAGCCCCTGTGTGCCTAAACATTAGAGCTCCCCCACAAGTGACCCCATTTTGGAAACTAGACCCCCCAAGGAACATATCTAGATGCATAGTGAGCACTTTAAACCCTCTGATGCTTTACAAATTGATCCGTAAAAATGAAAAAGTACTTTTTTTTCACAAAAATTTTCTTTTGTCCTCAATTTTTTCATTTTCACATAGGCAACAGGATAAAACGCATCCTAAAATTTGTTTGCCAATTTCTCCTGAGTACACCGATACCTTATATGTAGATATAAACCACTGTTTGGGCGCACCGCAGGGCTTGAAAGAGAAGGAGCGCCATTTGACTTTTTGAATGGTAAATTAGCTCCAAAAGTCAAATTGCGCTCCTTCCCTTCTGAGCCCTGCCGTGCGCCCAAACAGTGGTTTATGATCACATATGAGGTATTGGTGTACTCAGGAGAAATTGTCCAACAAATTTTAGGATCCATTTTATCCTGTTGCCCATGTGAAAATGAAAAAATTGAGGCTAAAAAACATTTTTGTTGGAAAAATTAAAATGTCCATTTTTTGTTTCCACTTTGCTTTAGTTGCTGTGAAGCACCTGAAGGGTTAATCATTTTCTTGAATGTAGTTTTGAGTAGCTTGAGGGGTGCAGTTTTCGGAATGGTGTCATTTTTGGGTGTTTTCTGTCATGTACACCCCTCAAACGGACTTCAAATGTGATGTGGTCACAAAGAAAAAGGTTATGTAAATTTTGCTGGAAAAATGAAAAATTGCTGATGAACTTTGACCCCTTATAATGTCCTAACCAAAAAATTTTTTTTTCCAAAATTGTGCTGATGCAAAGTAGACATGTGGGAAATGTTATTTATTATTAACTATTTTGTGTCACTTAACGCTCCGGTTCAACAAAATAAAAATGACAAATTTGAAAATTGTCAAATTTTCTAATTTTTTGCCAATTTTTTTATATTTTCACAAATAAACACAAAAATTATCGACCTAAATTCACCACTAGCATGAAGCCCAATATGTCATGAAAAAACAATCTCAGAATCGCTAGGATCCGTTGAAGTGTTCTAGAGATATTACCTCATAAAGGGAGAGTGGTCAGAATTACAAAAAACGGTCTGGTCATTAAGGTGGAAATTGGCTCCGTCACTAAGGAGTCAAATGAATAGTTTAACGCAGCTGGACTAATCATCTGTGTTTATAATGGAAAGGACTAATGCAGTAGCTCCCTGCAAGGTGTGAAAATGCTGACAACATGGAAACTACAAATGGTACAACAATGATTTTACATGTTTTTAAAAGGTCTGCCCAGACACTATTCAAGGGTAATATTAGTATCATACTGAAAAATGACCTTACAGAGTCCCTTTAATAAAATCATCTATATTACTGCTTCTTTTCTCTTTTTATGTTGTATATTGAAGTTACAACATTTTTATCCAAAAGGGTACCTTTACACGCCGTTACAACAAGGTGGAAACAACCAGGTTGATGAGACAAATGTATCTTGCACCGCCAAATCAACCCGAGGTAGCGGCGTGAAAAGGTGGTTGTTTCCACCCGTCACTTGCGGCACCTGTTTCAGAACAGTGCTCTAAAACAGATTCATTTCAACCCGATGGTAACGGCGTGTAAATACGGTAGGGTAAGGTTTATTCGTCCCCGGGGCGTGACACAGCCTCCGTGAAACCACCCCCCTTCAGCGATCATTGGAGGAAGCTCCTGCGTTACGATTGGTAGTCGCTGCATAGGGCGGCATATTTAAGGAGCTGACCAGTCACACTACACAATTGCTCGAGCGTCATGTATTAGTCAGCCTCCTGCGCTGGCTGGCCAATCATGATGCTATTGCTTTGTCTTATCAGCGTGCGAAATTCTCGTGATCCACAATTCTGGCACGCCTATGTGTTGTCCCTGCTGCACCAGGTCCGCCCATATTACCTTGTTGTAGTGGCGTGTAAATGGGGTAAGGTGCTCTGCAGAAGGTAACTTTAGACACCCGGCGGTGCATCCAGAGATAGATTCAACCTTCTGTAGAGCACCTTGTAGCGGCGTGTAAAGGCGGTGCGGGTACCGTTTGTAACCGTTTGTGCGTGCTCGTGCACGTGAAGCACCCGTTTGTTTCCACCTTGTTGTAGCGGCGTGTAAAGGTACCCAAATGGTTTAAAGTATCCTAATAAACCTAATCTTATGTGTCTTAATAATCTGCTTTCACTTTCATTTTGTCTAATCACATGTTCAATTTCCATCTATCTATAATATTTCTTTGTGTTAAATCATTACACTATATCTCACTTGTTGTTAATAGCATATTAGTTCAGACCATCTGTTCCCTCTAGGAGTCCAATTATCTAAATATTCTCACTTAAATCTCAATCCTACAGATCTGTAACCTATGTTTATAAATTAGACATTTCTATTTCTTCTTTTTTTAAAATCTTTCAGTCAAATACTTGACTCAAGTTTTTGCGTCCTCCAACCTTTCATTACATTTCACAAAACCATCTCATAGTGAAAAGACCTGATGATTATTGTATTGTATAACACTATTTATGTATTTACATACATCTTAGTCTTTTAGTATAATATTGAAAGCCCACTATTAATCAGCATTTACAGCGTTGCGGGCTGTTACATATCTTTCTGACATCAAAACCCACTGACGATTACGAAACGCCAATTGAAGGAGAAAGGGAATGTTGTCACATTATATACATCCTATTTAACGCAGCATCTATGAGGTTGTATTTTGAAGAAGGAAATTGATAGTCATTCACAACTCTAGTAAAGACTGTCATAATGGTATAGAGGTTTATTTAAAAAAATCTCGTTTTGATTGTTATAACTGTTCACATACTGGAAAATATATGCTCATCTATGTAATCATTGTAAAGAGAGTCTAGTTTACCCAGCTATATGTACCTTAAAGGGTTTTCCACTGGTAGGACAACTCCTTCTGTTTCCACATGTCTCCTGAATCTAATTTACAAATCCGAGTGTATGTGTGTATGTATGAATGTAAACTAAAGAAATTTGCACCGTTGTGTTTACAATCACGAAATTTTGCCCAGCTACCCCATTTTACTCAGAGAACATCTATGAATATATTTTGAGGGGAATTTTAACCCTGCGCTTTACAGTCATTTGCCAAAAAAAGCATCTTTACAGCTCTGTATGCCCACACGCAGCCCCACCCCTTCATGGGAGCACACACAGGGTGATGATCAGGTTCAAGATCCCACTTACTGTCATCCCTCAGGCAGGCAGTTGATGAACTCATCAGATAAGGTGGAGGAGGATGCTAGTGACAAGGTTAGGTTGCGGCTTCCTGGACAGAGACGGAGTTCTGGAAACACGTCAACAACTGCGTTCTCAGCCACAACTCTGCCTCTGTGCAGAAGTTGTGGTGGCTCTGCAGGTCGCATGGGCATTAAGCCTTGCCTAGTCTGGGACTTTTTTCAGATTGGAAAGGATGCCCAACTCATGTTATCTGCTTAATTTGTAAGCTAAAACTGAGTAGAAGTAAAAAAATCAATAGTTTGAGTACTTCAAGCATGAACCGTCACATGGACATGAAGCATAAGTCACAGTGGGAAGCTCACTGTGCTACAATGTGGCCTAGCGGGCCTGGCCAACCACAGTCTGCCCCATCAAGTGCATCTGTGGCCTCTTCATCCTCTTTGACTGTAGAGACAGCTGTCAGACAGACTTTCGGATGCAGAACTTCCACCTCTTTACCCGCAACAGCCAGTATGATTAACAGGTCGTCAGCTGTTTTCGAAGTGGAATCACCTGCTGGTGTTGAGCGCTGTCAGACATCAATAGCATCACCTTTTCATGAATACGACGTAATAAGTCCGCCTGCACCTCCCTCACAAACCATCAGTTTTTCTTGGATGCTCTACTCTGCTGCTGTACAAGTCTTGCCATCCCCACGGGTTGCCCCTCAAACCTCTGTATCTAGATGTTCCTCCACTGCTTCTGCCTCCTCCACCTCTTCTAGGTCCTCAACCTGCACCCAAAGCTGTCTGGTAATGTGACCCACGTTCAAACTGCTCCGATAGAATGCAGTACACATCCTTACAATGCTGGCAGCAGGGCTCAATGCCATCAGGCGGTGTTTACATTAAAATGTCTGGGAAATGTGAGTCACAAAGCTGAGGAGTTGTGGTCAGCTCTGGAGACAGAGTTTAATGAATGGTTGTCTCCACTGAACCTGCAGCCAGGGAAGGCCGTGTACGACAATGCTGCAAAACTGGGCACGGCCCTTCGTCGGGGCAAGGTGATACACGTGCCTTGTACGTCTCACGTCTTGAACCTAGTGGTCTAAAAGTTTCTAGCCCACTATCCCGGCCTAGATGCACTTCTGCACAGGGCACGGTCACTGTGTGCTCACTTCCGCCGTTCGCATCCCGCAGCTCAATGACTTGCATCTCTACAGAAGTCGTTTGGCCTGAAGTTCACCGACTGAAATGCAGACACGATGGAATTCCACTCTGAACATGTTGTAGCGCCTCTGGCAGCAGCTACGAGCCCTGGTGCAGTATGTTATGACATATAGCCTGGGCCAACGCGATCTAGAGGTGGGGAAAATAATGCTGCTGGAGTGGTCTCAGATCAAGGACCTCTGCACCCTTCTGCAGATTTTTGAAATGACAACTAAGATCTTTAGCGCTGACGATGCCATTATCAGCATGACAATTTCATTCATCTACATGCTGGAGGATACTTTAACTGGTATTCGGAGTCAGGTGGTGGGCCAAGAGGAAGGGGAAGAAGTACAGGAGGAGGCGTATACTGAAGGGATAACAAGATCTCAACGGTCCAGATGGTCGGCAGCACCAAGGCGGCTGGCAAGGGAGGGTGGGCGAGAGGGATTAACAAGGGCACATGGTAGCAGCCAAACTGTTGATGAAGGTACAGAAGCCAAGGAAGAAATGGAGTACGAAGAGGCGATGGGCATGGAAGACTAAGCAGATGAGGGAGATCTGGATCAGATTTCTGTTGTGCAAGGTTGGAGGGAGAGGGCAGAGGAACGAAGCGAGAAAATTACCTCGCCGCCACCAACACAACAAGGACTTGTTCCTCCTGGATGCGCAAGACACATGAACGCCTTCTTGCTGCACCACCTGAAACATGATCCTCGGATTGTTAGAATTCGAAGTAATGCCGACTACTGGGTTGCCACACTCTTAGATCACCGGTACAAGAGTGAATTTTGCCAAATGATTCATGCCTTGGAAAGGGATTTTCGCATGCAGGAGTATCAACAGAAACTTTTACTTAATCTTAGATCTGCTTTTCCCCAAAACACCAGTAGAGCACATAGTGAATATTGCAGTTCCTACTTTCCAACCCTGGGAATGTCGAGTCGTCATCATCACTCAAACGTTAACAGTAAAGGTACCTTTACACGCCGCGACGGCAGGCTGGATACATCCCCCTACTTCACGTGCACGAGCACGCTCAAACGGTTACAAACGGTCAACGCATCACCTTTACACGCCGCGACAAGATGCGCTACGCCACGCTACATCTATAGCTAGCTACATCGCCGGGTGTCTCAAGTAGCCAGCTGTAGCTCATTTACACACCGCTACAACCAGCTACTATGGGCGTACCTGGTGCAGCAGGGACAGCACATAGGCGTGCTACAATTGTGGATTACGAGACGTCCGTACGCTGATAGGACAAATCAATAATACCATGATTGGCCAGGCATCGCAGGAGGCTGATTAATATTTGACGCTCGAGCAATTGTGTAGTGTGACTCGTCAGCTCCTTAAATATGCCTCCCTATGCAGCGACTACCAATCGTCATGCAGCAGCTTCCACCAATGATCGCACATGGGGCGCGGTAACACGGAGCCTAGGTGACGCCTTAGCTACATTGCAGCTACATCGCAGGCTGTCCCGAGTTCCCTTCTGTTGCTTCTTTACACGCCGATACAGCTCGCTACCATCGGCGTTGTAGCCATCAGTTTTCGAGCAGAGCTAGGAAACAGATGTATCTGTTGCCGGCTGTATCGTCACGTCTTCAGACGCCGCTACGACGGGCTACATTGGCGCTACAAGCTACATTTGTAGCCTGTAGCGGGATGTATCCAGCCTGCCGTCGCGGTGTGTAAAGGTACATTTACAGTCTATTTAGTAACAGCAATTTTGTGGAATCGTTTCACCAATTTTTTTACACTATCCTTTGCAACGCCAGAAGACAGAGCAAGTCTGACACATATTGAACGCCTAGAGAGGATGGTACAGGAGTATCTACAGCTCAATATCGATGCCATGACTGGGCAACTAGACCCTTGTTCATTTTGGGGTTCCAAACTGGAAAAATGGCCTGAGCTTGCCACTCATGCCGTTGAGATTTTGTCGTGCCCCGCAGCCAGTGTTCTCTCTGAACATGTCTTCAGCGCTGCTGGTAGTGTGCTGACGGATAAGCGCACGCGTTTGTCAAATGACAGTATCGACAGACTAACATGTATCAAAATGCACAAGTCATGGATCCGCAAGGACTTTGCCACCCCTGTGTCAGCCTGGGGAGAATAAACGGTCGTGTACTTTACAATGTGCTGCATTAAACTCCAAATTTCCATATTTCTACTCTGGGGCAATTGATGCCACTTAAGTGGTGGCTGTTCCTAATTTTATAAGAAAAAATGGAGAGTGTTGTTGGAGTCTTTTTGCTGTTTGTTGTTTGACTCGAGTAGGGCCCTCTGAGCTCAATACCTATCCTTGCAAACGAAAAGAAAGAGAAAGGGGCGCAATAATGCAGTTACCAGGGGGCTTTTTTTAGCGTGGCGTACTAATAGGTGGCCACTCACCTTATCGAGTTGTGCTGTCCCCGCGCAACCCGGTAATACATTTGATAAGGCGCCCTTCACAGGCTCTAGCTCATCCGCACACCGCGTGCTCCGGGGGCTCCGAGCATCCGGTCAGGTCACCGCAGGTCCTTAAGTTATAGCTCCTGTTGCCAGGCGACGCCAGGTCCTTACGTTAAGCTGCACTCTGCGCCTAGCTGCTCCCCGCCGCTTTACTCTCAGAAAGGGATTTATATTAGAAGGTAAAAAAACTATAAGCGGTCTAATTGGAGGCGCTCAGGCACAAAGGCAGCAGGCCTGCAGCCTTTGTGCCTGAGCGCCTCCAATTAGACCGCTTATAGTTTTTTTACCTTCCAATACCTATCCTTGACACTCCTGCCCCTGTTTCTGAATATTCAACCATTTTGTATATCGAATCATTGATGAACAAATTAGCTGTATTCATATCCACCATTTTTGGGTGCTTAAAAGCATTGTTTGGTCAATATTCCCTGTCCACAAGGCCTAATCAAGTCACTTACTTCTGTTATTTCCTGTAGTAATCCACAAAGCTGATAGTGGTCCCACCTGTGTGTTGCGAGGCATAACTTTGATGGAAACACTTGCATGAGCTTTGAGTTTATCCGGTTTACTAGGCCCAAACAGGTCTCTGACCTACCTCTCTATTATTTCCTGTAGTACACCACAAAACTGATGGTGGTTCCACCGGTGTGTGGCAGGGTATATCATTGATGGGAACGCTTGCATGAGCTTTGACTTCATGTGGCCCTCTAGGCCCAAACAGGTCTCTGGCCTACCTCTCCATTAATTCATGTAGTACTCCACAAAACTAATGGTGGTCCCACCTGTGTGTGTGTGTGTGGGGGGCATATCATTGATGGAAACGCTTGCATGAGCTTTGACTTTATCCGGCCTACAAGACTCAAACAGGTCTCTGACCTGCCTCTCTATTATTTCCTTTAGTACTCCACGAAACTGATGGTGGTCCCACCAGTGTGTGGCAGGGTATATCATTGATGGGAACGCTTGCATGAGCTTTAAATTCATGTATTACTGATTGCAGGAAGGGGGGAGGGGAGACCTGCAGCCAATATACTCACAAGGCTCCTCCTCTGGATCTAGTGGTTGGCGTCCACCTCAATAGTCATAAGAAATTGTAGAGATGATCCAGTGGCATGCTTCATAATCCTTTTATTGTGCAATCATAAAATCATCACAGCGCACAGGGGGTGCCGCTGGACGCGTTTCGGAGGAACAGACCTCCTTAATCATTAATTAAGGAGGTCTGTTCCTCCGAAACGCGTCCAGCGGCACCCCCTGTGCGCTGTGATGATTTTATGATTGCACAATAAATGGATTATGAAGCATGCCACTGGGTCATCTCTACAATTTCTTATTTAAATTCATGTGACCCTCTAGGCCCAAACAGGTCTCTGATCTACCTCTACATTATTTCCTGTAGTACTCCACAAAACTAATGGTGGTCTTACCTGTGTGTGGCGCTGCATATCATTGATGAGAACACTTGCAAGAGCTTTGAATTTATGTGGCCCTCTAGGCCCAAACAGGTCACTTACCTACCTCTCTTATTTCCTGTAGTAATCCATGAAACTGATAGTGGTCCCACCTGTGTGTGGTGGGGCATAATTTTGATGGGAGCGCTTGCACGAGCTTTGAGTTTGTCTAACCTACTAGGCCCAATCAGGTCTCTGACCTCCCTATTATTTCCTGTAATATTCGACGAAAATTCGATGAACAAGTCACTAATTCGACAAATCGAACCAAATCCAAACATTGAGGTGGTGGCTCATCACTACTTGCAGGTCTTCACCTTTTACTGTAGTTGTTGCAGCAAGTCCAGGGTATTAGTACAACCAGGCACGCAGTCAAGCTAGTCTGGAAAGAACTGAAGTCCACTCTGCTAGAGTCAGGTATTATGCAAGAAAAAAATTAAAGAAAGGCGCTCTTTGAAGAACCTAAGTAGTTCAGGGATAATGATTGCGGTCACACCGGTATGGTTATCACCTGTCCGGGTTGTGCCGTCCGCGTAACCAGGATGACAAGCGGTAGGAGCGAGCTCACTCAGTCAGCGTCCCAGCTCACTTCCAGATCATGTGGGCTGCCTTCCGATCACGGGACTCTGCTCCTCTCCACGTCACACAGGTCCTGCGCTCATTCGTATCCCTGTAGCCACCTGCAGCTCCAGCCACACAACCTGAGGGTTGTATATATAATTATAAGAATAGCTTTGTGATTTGATGAGAGTGCTGGGGCAACAGACAGGGGCAATGATTATAGGTTATCAAAACCTTTTATCACCACAAAGCGTTTCAACTGTTTAACACTGTCTTCATCAGGTGGATTTACCCAAAACTGTTGAAACGCGTTGTGGTGATAAATAAAAGGTTTTGATAACCTATAATCATTGCCCCTGTCTCTGTTGCCCTCTTATCAAACCACAGAGTGAGGTATTATAGCCTTCCTGCTGACTTGTCTCTGTGGTGTCTAGGTACTTTGTAACTCTCCTATACTCCTATACTCCCTCACAGTGGATATTCTCCAGCCAGGAGGGTGACGTGGACCCTGCAAGTGGCTGCTTAACCTCAGCCTTCGGGTCCTCTTTACCATTGTGCCCTGCATGGGCCCACAAGTGTCGCTATTGGACATAAAGTCCAGCAACCTCCAGATTCTGCTGCCAGATCATGAAAAATTGACAGCCTTTGGTCTGGTGCCCTGACTGCAGCTTGTCCCTCTGCCCAACCTCTGGGCATCTGCAGACTGAACCTCTCCTCTTACCTTCCTCTCCCTCCATATCCTAACTCCTCCCTCCAACCAGACGTAGGTGTCTGCCCGGGCTGGGTCTCTTCCACCCTCAACTCTCTGGTTGGAGTTTTTTAAAGTGTTTGGTTTCCTGCAGAGGGCTCCAGAATTCTCTCAAGACAACACATTGTAGTCAATGTAGAACTATATAATCTGTGGCAGCCAAACTTCAGGGGTGCCACTATAGCAACTCCCCCTTCATAGCCATGCCCCTTCATAGCCATGCTCCTTCATAGTCATGCGCTATAGCACTTCATAGCCAGCTATATATTCTGTTTATTTACTTTGTGACTTTTATGTGCAAAATAATCATTCTATTTTGTTATAACAAAGAACAGCTAAAAAAAATTAGAATTTGAGAGTCCTAAGTGATTAATACCATTTTAATTAATAATTGAAAAGATGGTAAATAATAACAAGCTTTCTAGACAGTTCAGGTCTCTTTTTCATTATCAAGCCTGGAGAAGAGATCTTAGTTGTCTCGAAAGCTTGCTATTATTTACCTTTTCAGTTAGCCATATTTCCATCTAATGGCTAACATGGTACAAACATTTTTTACCTTAAGAACAGTTAATTACTATGTCCGAGAAATGCCGGGCTCTACAGGAAATATAAAATAAAAGATTGTACTCACCCTTGCTGCCGATTCCAGGGCTCGTGTGACATTGTCAAGTCACGCATGCCCCAAGTCGCATCACCGCCAACTTCTCTCGCCACACCTTCAGACCAAATGAGCAATCAACAGGAAGTGAGTGGAAGTGACAGCATCACTTCCTGTTGATTGGTCAGAAGGCGGGAAGAGAAATGTCAGTAGTAATTAGACTGGGACTTGCATGAAGTCATAGTATCACGTGAGCCTCAGAACCATGATTACTGAAACCATTGAAATTGTACCAATATGGGAAGTGAGTACAGACTCTTCTATTTTATCTGGAAAGACATGTGGAATCAAAAGGGGTTTTCCTAGTTATTGACATCCTTTTAAAGAAAATAAATTGCTGTAAGAATACAATTGTAGATCACATTATATGTATAAGTAGAGTCCTTTTGAAATTCAAATTTGCCTGCTATAAAAATAAAAAAAAAAACACAGAATTTTTTTCACATTGATTTGTCATGAACCACAATACTGAAAAGCCTCTAGGTAAACTTAAAAGACACGAGACATTATGAAGTCTCCTAGAATAGCGTTCAATACCCACTAACAGATTTTTCATGTTCTTTGTAAATAGAAATGGTGGAAATACAATGTATTTCACTCATTTGTGATTAGTCAGATCATTATGTACAAAACACTGACATCAAACTGAGAAGAGTGAGGTCTCATAAATTCCATAAAGTCCTCCACTTCCTTTCCCCTAATATTCTTACGAGTTCAAAATAGGCTAATTGTGATCTGTGTTTGGAAGTAATTGTCAAATATTTTGCATATTCTTTCCTTATACTTTTATTACAGAGTATTGAGTACTGATGTTCTAAATTAGGTTTTATGCAAGCTACACATGTGGGCAAAATTGTTGGCACCCCTCGTTTAATAAAAGAAAAACCCACAATGGTCACAGAAATAACTTGAATTCGACAAAAGTAATAATAAATATAAAATCTATGAAAATGAACAAATGAAAGTCAGACATTGCTTTTTAACCCTGCTTCCACGGAATTTAAAAAAAATTAAAATCATGAAATTGGCCTGGACAGAAAATATGCTACCCTTAATATTTTGTTGCACAATGTTTTCAGGCAATCACTGAAATCAAACGATCCTCTAACTGTCTATGAGATATCTGCATCTCTCAACAGGCATTTTGGCGACTCCTCAAGAGCACACTGCTCCAGTTGTCTCATATTTGAAGGTTGTGTAGCACCCCTGTGACTAGGCGCCACAGAATGGTATTGCATTTATTATTTATGTGTAATATTATTGTAAGTTGCTAGTTTAGGATTTCAATCTTATGGAGTCTATTTTTACACTCACTTAGGACCGCACCACTTAGAGTAAGGGGAACTGGTAATATAGTAGGTTCCACAGGGTAGGGGCAGAGCTTAGGATAGAAGTAGAGTGACAGTTGACAATTTACCTCAGACGGTGCTGGGAAGGCAGACAGAGTGGTCAGGCCTGGCAGCCCAGCTGAGTGGAGGGTACCTCATCTTTATGTGGGGGCCCAGGACAGAAGGTAACGGGCCAGGGCTGGTAGGAGCCAGCTGGTTATGTTGAGGGGACATCGGTGACATGGACAACTGAGGCAGCCAGGAGTTCATCCCTGACTGCAAAGCCGACGAGCTGCAGGCCCAACAGGACTGGGTTGCTGACAGCGCCACAAGGTACCTCTCCCCTCAGGACTGAAAACCCGTTCAGGACACTAGAAGAAACTAAAAGGGACAGACATATACTGCGGTACTGGAAAGGAGCCTCTTTACTCTTTGTCCGGGTTGCCTTATCCAGACCGGGTAGTGGACAGACCTTATCTTCTAGATACAGACCGTAGGACTGGCAGGGAGCTCTTCAAAGGTGGTGAAAGACTGAAAGAACTAGAGTCAGAAAGAAAGTAGTAAACCCTGAAAGACAAAGAAAGGACATCTAGAGACTCCATAAGAGCAACCCTGAGTTGGCAACAACACCCTAAAACCAAACTGTACCATGTTTTGTTATGCCATCAGCCGGTACCGAGTAAAACAGAGTTAAACTGGAACTATTTCTGTTATTCTCCCTGCCGCAGCCCGGAGGGCTTAACATCATCAAGCAAAGGGGTAAGAACTGCACCACCATTACCATCACTGTCCTCCCTCACCGTCTCACCACAATAGCTGCCCTGAGGTAAAGCTCCACCTGTGGGGAGCTGTACCACACTCAGCTGCCTCATCCATCACCTCAGTGGCCGGCTGGCAGCGCCGGTACCATCTTACCGGACTCTACAGGTGGCGTCACGTTCCCCTGTAAATAACCCCTTTAACCCCCACCGTTTACCATCAACATCTGGTATAATTGATCGCCAGGGCACGGCACCGGGGTCTCGACCATCCGTGACTCCCCACACAGTAGCCCCGGTGTCCGAGTCCCTCACCCACCATAGCTCTGGTTGAATCAGTTGCATTTTTCAGATGGCATGTTTCAGCTCATTTCAAAGATGCTTTGATTTTAATAGGATTTAGGTCAGGGCTCGTAGAAAGCCATTTCAGAATAGTCCAATGTTTTAAGCATAAGAAAAATAAAATTACCAGGCACTACTGACCACACTTTTCGCCTAAACAGGTTACCCTGACCACAGGTGTTGCTCAGCCACATTTAGTCCAACATCAAAAAGACGGCACCGTGTCGTGGGGATTCTGCTTCTACGGGTACTGTAGAAACGGAATCCCCGCCAAACAGTGTCGTCGTCTTTCACCTCCACCCCCTCCCTGCATAAACTGTCCACCTGGACATAGGTGAAAAAAAAGAGCACAAAGAAACCGGTGAGTGCTGTTTTTCTCTTTGGATTATGATATTGATGTTAGTCCAATGTTTTAACCATGCCTGGGTGATTTTAGCTGTGTGTTTTGGTTCATTATCCCGTTGCAAGGCCTGCGACTGAGACCAAGCTTGATGACACTGGGAAGCACATTTCTCTCTAGAATCCCTTGGTAGTCTTGAGTTTTAGTTGTATTCTGCAAAGATTCAAGACACCCTGTGCTAGATGCAGCAAAGCAGCCACAGAACATAACAGAGCCTCCTCTATGTTTCATAGGAGGGGCAGTATTTTTTCATTGAAATGCTTCATTTTTCTGTCTGTAAACATAGAGCTGATTTATGATTTTTTTTTTTGCAATGGTGTACTCCTTGGTCATATTCCATGTAGTCCACTTTGGCTCAAACAATGATGGATGGTGCGATCTGACACTGATGTTCCTTAAGCTTGAAGTTCACCTTTAGTCTTATAGAAGTTTTTCAGGGCTCCTTTATTGCCATTTGTATTATTTGTCTCTTTGATATGTCATCAATTTTACTCCTGCGGCCATGTCCAGGGAGGTTGGCTACAGTCCCATGGATCTTTAATTTCTGAATAAAATTTGCAACTTTAGTCACGGGAAGATCAAGCTGCTTAGAGATGGTCTTATAACCTTACCTTTAACGTGCTTCTCTATCATTTTCTTTCTAATCTCCTGAGACAACTCTTTCCTTTGCTTCCTCTGGTCCATATTAAGTGTGGTACACACCATGTCACCTAACAACACAGTGAATATCTGTAGCACTACATACAGTTACATTGACTGATTACAAGATTGTAGGCACCTGTGTCGCTAATTAGTGGATGCACCTTGATTTAATATGTCCCTTTTGTCACATTATTTTCAGGGTACCATCATTTCTTTACTGGCTTATTTCAGGAGTTTAATACTTTAAACAATTCTGTGGAAGCAGGGTTGAGAAGCAATGTCTGACTTTCACTTGCTCATTTTCATAATTTTTTTTTATTATTATTACTTTTGGCAAATTTAAATTATTTCTCTGACCATTGTGTTTTTTTTTCATTAAACGAGGGTTACCAACAATTTTGACCACATGTGTATGATAGCTTCTCTGATTGGCTACATTCTACCATGTGATATGATCATTGCAAGAAGGTATATGTAATCCTATATGGTTTCGCCTGAACTTATACCAGCCTTCTGTGGTTGCTGCAATCTTCTGCAATGTGTAAAATGATGGAGCCATTTTTTGTTGATAATTTGTGAAAATAAAACCATAATTGTTGAATTTGCCATGACCTGCAAATTTCCTACTTTTTTACATGAATCCTTTCATATTGAATCAATTTGCTCGCCTATGAGTTAATAGCTATGGGGCTCTTTTAGTATGTACATGTGGTCAATTTATTGCATATTTTTGGTCTCATATTTTTGGTCATATCACCCAGAAATACAGCAGATTGGGGTTCTGATCTGGCAGAAATCCTAAATCTTATTAAAAGGCTTGATATGGAGTTAAAGTTTTAGTCTTAGGATTGCTACTGTCAATAGGTGGCACTAGAGTTCGTCTACTTCCTCACTGAAGAGATAATTTTCATATTTCAAAGAGAAGCATTACAGCTAAAAGACTCTTCCTCCCTGCTAGCGTGGAAGATTAATCTCCATAAGGAGAATAGCTACTCCTTTGACCTCATCTTAACCCCTCATACAGTCAAATAAGATCTCGTTAGTCATATTGAAAGGCTCAAGGTTGACTTTAAGGATTGCTACTTCCAATAGGTGGCACTAGCGTTCATCTACTTCCTCCCTGAAGAGAAAATTTGCAGATTTTTGTGATTGCAAATCCTTCCCTCAAGTATGAATGGGGTATAAAATAAGCATTGATAATTATGATTGATCAATCTTTATGACTGTCTGCCAAAAACCTGATCTGTCAGGTTTGGCATTTTTACTGAAACCATTAGCTGATTGTCTGACTCTTATACACATTGTCAACTTGCTTTTATTGAATTGTCTAACATACTCTAATACATTGCATTTTAGATTACTGTACTGCTGTCACTATTTTAGTTTAGTAAAGTGTATCTTTCTCAAAAGAATATTATTATTGAGCTGAAACGTAGTAAGAGATTTTAAAGAGAGCCTGCAAATGCCTCTTGGTAGTAGCGCATTCTGATACTTTACATAATGTACAGACCAAAGGTTTGGACACACCTTCTCATTCAAAGATATTTCTGCATTTTTAATGAAAATCGTAGATTCTCACTGAAAACATCAAAACTATGAATTAACACATGTGGAATTATATACTTAACAAAAAAGTGTGAAACAAATGAAAATATGTCTTATATTCTAGGTTCTTCAAAGTAGCCACCTTTTGCTTTGATTACTGCTTTGCACACTTTTGGCATTCTCTTGATGAGCTTCAGAGGTAGTCACCGGAAATAGTTTTCACTTCACAGGTGTGCCTTGTCAGGTTTATTAAGTGGGATTTCTTGCATTATAAATGGGGTTGGGACCATCTGTTGTGTTGTGCAGAAGTCTGGTGGATACACAGCTGATAGTCCTACTGAATAGACTGTTAGAATTTGTATTATGGCAATAAAAAAGCAGCAAAGTAAAAAAAACGAGTGGCCATCATTACTTTAAGGAATGAAGGTCAGTCAGTCCGAAAAATTGGGAAAACCTTGAAAGTGTCCCCAAGTGCAGTTGCAAAAACCATCAAGTGCTACAAAGAAACTGGCTCACATGAGGACCGCCCCAGGAAAGGAAGATCAAGAGTTACCTCTGCTGCGAAGGATAAGTTCATCCGAGTCACCAGCCTCAGAAATCGCAGGTTAACAGCAGCTCAGATTAGAGACCAGGTCAATGCCACACAGAGTTCTAGCAGCAGACACATCTCTACAACAACTGTTAAGAGGAGACTTTGTGCAGCAGGCCTTCATGGTAAAATAGCTGCTAGGAAACCACTGCTAAGGACACGCAACAAGCAGAAGAGACTTGTTTGGGCTAAAGAACACAAGGAATGGACATTAGACCAGTGGAAATCTGTGCTTTGGTCTGATGAGTCCAAATTTGGGATTTTTGGTTCCAATCACCGTGCCTTTGTGCGACGCACAAAGGTGAACGGATGGACTCTACATGCCTGATTCCCACTGTGAAGCATGGAGGAGGAGCTGTGAAGGTGTGGGGATGCTTTGCTGCTTTGAAGCTCATCAAGAGAATGCCAAGAGTGTGCAAAGCAATAATTAAAGCAAAAGGTGGTTACTTTGAAGATCCTAAAATATAAGACATATTTTCAGTTGTTTCACACTTTTTTGTTAAGTATATAATTCCACATATGTTAATTCATAGTTTTGATGCCTTCTTTTCTTTTACAAAATTCTTTTTATTATTTTTGCAAAAGAAAAACATTAGAACAATATGGACAATGTGAACAGAGCTCAAAGTTCCAGAAGAATACAGATAACGGTCCACATAGTAGAATCGGTGTTATATCTAGCCGAGAACATATCATAAAATCAATTATAGCAATATGCGGTAAGATAGGTGTTAAAGAAGTATAGTACATCGGCACAAGGGGACCAGAGAGCGCTCGAGCAGATCACAGCCATAGATTCTGCCAATGATTGTAAAACCCATCCTGCGTGATAATATAGGTGAATCTAATGGAAATGTAGAGTCCCTGTGGGTGGAGATAAGGGGAGGGGGAAAAAATTATAAATTACTTATAGGGGTTTGTTATAAGTCCCTAACAATAATGGAAGTGGAGGAGAATATCCTCATAAAGCAAATAGATGAAGCAGTGACTCAGGGAGAAGTCATTATTATGGGGGACTTCAACTACCCTGAAATACATTGGAGAACAGAAACCTGCAGTTCTAGCAAAGGTAATAGGTTTTTGACAACTATGAGAGACAATTACCTTTCCACAACTGGTTCAGGGCCCAACAAGAAGGGACCTAATATTAACCAACAGGCCAGACCGCATATCAAATATACAGGTTGGAGATCACTTGGGTAATAGTGATCATAAAATAATAAGTTTTCAAGTATCCTTTAATAAGATGTGTAGTAGAGGGGCTACAAGGACACTAAACTTCAGGAAGGCAAATTTCCAATGGTTGAGAGATGATCTTAGTGCAATAAACTGGGATGATATCCTGAGAGATAAAAGTATACAAAGCAAGTGGGAGACGTTTATTAGCATCCTGAATAGGGCCTGTGCACAATATATACCCTATGGGAATAAGCATGCTAGAAATAGGAGGAAACCACTATGGCTAAATAAGGCTGTAAGGGGTGCAATAAATGACAAAAAGAAAGCATTTAGGGAATTAAAGCAGGTAGGTAGTGATGAGGCATTAAATAAATACAGAAAATTAAATAACATTTGCAAAAAGCAAATCAAGGCAGCAAAGATTGAGACAGAGAGACTCATTGCCAGAGAAAGTAAAAATAATCCCAAAATATTTTTTAACTACATAAATAGTACGTAACTAAAAAATGATTGTGTTGGCCCCTTTAAAAATAATCTGGGTAAAAGGGTGGATAAGGATGAGGAAAAAGCCAAGATGCTAAATGACTTTTTTTTCAACAGTATTTACACAAGAAAATCCCATGACAGACAATTAGATCAGTGATAACAAAAACTGTCAATTAAATGTCACCTGCTTAACTCAGCAGGAAGTACGGCATCGTCTAAAAATCACTAAAATTGACAAATTCCCGGGCCCGGATGGGATACACCCCAGAGTGCTGCACGAATTAAGTACTGTCATAGATAGACCATTATTTTTAATCTTTAAAGATTCCATAATAACAGGGTCTGTACCACAGGACTGGCGTATAGCAAATGTGGTACCAATATTCAAAAAGGGAACAAAAACTGAACTTGGAAATTATAGGCCAGTATGCTTAACCTCTACTGTGGGTAAAATCCTAGAGGGTTTTCTAAGAGATGCTATACTGGAGTATCTGAAGAAAAATAGCCTCATGACCCAATATCAACATGGTTTTACGAGGGACCGTTCCTGTCAAACTAATCTGATAAGCTTCTATGAAGAAGTAAGTTCTGGACTGGACCAAAGAAATGCAGTGGATGTGGTGTATATGGACTTTTCAAAAGCTTTTGATACGGTGCCACACAAAAGGTTGATACATAAAATGAGAGCAATGGGGATAGGCGAAAATATGTGTAAGTGAGTTAAAAACTGGCTTAGCGATAGGAAACAAAGGGTGGTCATTAATGGAAGACACTCAGGATGGGTCACAGTTAACAGTGGGGTACCACAGGGGTCAGTGTTGGGCCCGCTTCTTTTTAATATATTTATTAATGACCTTGTAGGGGGCATACAGAGTAGAATCTCAATATTTGCAGATGACACTAAACTCTGCAGGGTAATCAATACAGAGGAGGACAATTTTATATTACAGGAGGATTTATGTAAACTAGAAGCTTGGGCTAATAAATGGCAAATGAGCTTTAATGGGGATAAATGTAAGGTCATGCACTTGGGCAGAGGAAACAAAAGGTATCATTATGTGCTTAATTGTAAAACACTGGGCAAAACTGTCACTGAAAAAGACCTGGGTGTATGGGTAGATGACAAACTCACATTTAGTGGCCAGTGTCAGGCAGCTGCTACAAAGGCAAATAAAATAATGGGATGCATTAAAAGAGGCATAGACGCTCATGAGGAGAACATAATTTTACCTCCATATAAGTCACTAGTGCGACCACACTTAGAATACTGTGTACAATTCTGGTCTCCGGTGTATAAGAAAGACATAGCTGAACTAGAGCGGATCCAGAGAACAGCGACCAAGGTTATTAGAGGACTCAGGGGTCTGCAATACCATGACAGGTTATTAAACTTGGGGATATTTATCTTGGAAAAACGAAGGTTTAGGGTTGATCTTATAATAATGTATAAATATATGAGGGGACAGTATAGAGAACTTTCTAATGATCTCTTTACTCTTAGGCCTGAGACGGGGACAAGGGGGCATCCTCTACGTCTGGAGGAAAGAAGGTTTAATCAGAATCAGAGACGTGGATTCTTTACTGTAAGAGCAGTGAGACTATGGAACTCTCTGCCACATGATGTTGTAATGAGTGACTCACTACTAACATTTAAGAAGGGCCTGGATGCCTTTCTTGAAAACTATAATATTACCAGTTATATACTGTATACTAGATTCTTTGATAGGGCGTTGATCCAGGGAACTAGTCTGGTTGCCATATCTGGAGTCAGGAAGGAATTTTTTTCCCCCAATGTGGAGCTAGTGTTGCCACATGGGGTTTCTTTGCCTTCCTCTGGATCAACTTGTTAGGCTATGGGTTGAACTAGATTGACTTAAAGTCTTCCTTCAACCTTAAAAACTATGTTACTATGTTACTATGTTACTATCTTAAGCTATGTTTCCTTAGATAAACAATGTATGCCCAGCGGGCGTAGTAAATCTCGGCGTCAATATCAAGGCTGAATGTTTCAGATAAGGATAGGCTGGGACGGGTGTACAGGGAAGGTATAAGGGGATGGGAAGTGGAGGGGAGGTATAAGAATGGGTAGGGAATTAGGGGAGGTAAGTAGAAGCAGAAAAGGTAGGGTTAGCTCGGGCTTAGGAGAAGGGAAGGTATGAGGGGGGAGGGGAGATAGAGGTGTGAGGGGGTGGGGTATAAAGGGTGGGTTAGAGCACTTAAAAGATAATCTTTGACAACCCAGCCGAGCTGTTAGTCAAGCAACGTCTGTTGGAGCCCGCTATAGGGGTGCAGTTATGTAAAAGCAACATATAAGTGAACAATGCTTAAATGTTTATCTATAGTCGCACAAAGATAAACGTACAAAAAATACACTTGTCCAGAGGACCCATGTCTAGTGGATGTATGTGAAGGCACTTAATGAATGACTAGAAAAATATGTCTACTCAGGTGGCGTCCTCTGGGGCCTTCGATGAGGGGGACTTCGCTGTTCTCCTCTTGCAGCGCTGGGATTTCGGGGTCATCGCCTGTTGCCAGGGCGGCGGGGTTGGGAACACCTGAAGCAGCGATGTTGCGTGGAAAGTCTCTAAGTCCGAATAGGTTTCCAGAACAATATCCAAAGTGGTGCATGCTGCTTTTATGTCTGTCGAAGACCTGGCAACTATGGATCTCTCTCCAGCCGTGATGTGAATGCCGAAGGGGAAGAGCCAATGGAATTTATGGCCTTTAGCTAGGACTGCTCCTGTGAAAGGCTTTAGGAGGCGTCGTTTTCTCAAGGTTGTTGCCGATAAATCTTGAAAAAGGAGGATTTTAGAGTCCACATAAGTAATGTCATTAGTCTCTCTGGCCCTGCGCAGCACCAGGTCTTTTATTCGATAGTCCAGAAATCTGCACAGCACGTCACGGGGGGTGTCCCCAGGTGTCGGTTTATTGCAGAGGGTACGGTGTACTCGGACCAGCTCAATATCATGTGGCTCCTCCTCTCTTAGCAATAACTTGAATATTTCTAGTGTTGCTTTGCCCAGAGCCTCGAATGCTACCGACTCAGGGATGCTTTTGATTCGGATGTTGTTGCGGCGCTCCCTGTTCTCGTGATCCTCAAGGGTAGAATGGATTTGGTGAAGCTGTTGTTCGTGTCTCACCAGACATTCTAATAAGGAGTTGGAGTGATGGATTATTGGTCCCTGCGTATTTTCTAGGGATTTGAGTCTGTAGCCCTGGAGGGCTAGATCCTGTTTGATGTCTGCTATATCTCGCCCTATGGGTTCCAGAGCTTTCAAGAATAAACGTTTCAAGAATGATCTAGTGACCAAAGTGTCCTTTGCTTTGGTGCTTGTGTCAGATTCACACTCCATATCCGAGTCTGAGTCATCAGCATACGAGAGGGCGGGTTGTTTGCTTGATTTCTGGGTGCCCGAGAACTCACTTTGTTTGCGTAGAAATTGAACAATGTCTGCTTGTGTGATCAACTTGGATGCCTTGGAAGCGGTCTTGTGGGTTTTTACGGTCGTTTTCCCCATGTTATGAACAGATAATGTGTACGGTGTTAGGTCTTGCTTATTATAAGCTCCATGCCCCTGCTGGCTGTCAAGCAGATCAGCATGTCATTATGTGGAATAGGAGATAGAGGGTTAACCCAGGATGAGAGTGTCTTTGGAGATCCTACTGGGGCCTAGGTGGACAGCTCCAGATGATAGGAGAGTAGGGTCAGATTAGGTATGTGTGGGACTCTTGAATGTACCAGCAGTGAGAAGTTAATAGAGAGAGGGTTCCTTGTATATATCTGAGATACAGTCCCACTGTCTCGCATTTATAAGTGGCGTATCTACTGGCAGTAGGGGTAGTTCTCCTCCAACACTGTGTGCACTCAATAAGCAGGGGAGCTCCCTGTTTGCTACCACAGGGCCCCGAGCATTCCCCCACAGTGGCAGCAGTACCCCAGCTGCTGCAGGAGTGCCCTCAGCCCGGGAGCACCGATTATTCACCGTGGGCACCGGATGTGAATGAGAACACCCCCTCCCTGGTTCCAGCCTCTGAGTGTATGCCACAGAGTCGGCACTGCTATAACTGCAGCGTGCGAGTGCCGCCCGCAGCAGCCTGTAATGGCGGCAGGACCGGAAGTGGAGGGTCCGACTCTCTCTCCCTACAGTCTCCTGGTGTTTGCCTGTGGCTGGTGGCTCCCGTGTTGCGAGTTACTCGAGCTCCCCGCTGCCGGTCCCTTCCCGTGGAGTTCCGGTGTCACCTGTTTGATGCGCGGGCAGACCTGGTGGTGCCGGACCTCTGTCTCCTCTGATGCCTCCACCGGCCCCCATGTGCCCTGCTGTGTCGCCGCTCCCTCTCCGTGGGGTGGTCGGTATCACCGTTTGGTTGTGCAGGGCGGGTAGACCGGGGATTAAGAGTCGCAGTGTCAGGAGGCAGGTGTTGTCTGGTGGTGAGCAGGTGATTTTCGGGGCCTCGTGCTGCAGGTCTTGGGGGCCCGGCGTGTCTCGCCTGAGGAAATCGTTTTGATGCCTTCAGTGTGAATCTACAATTTTCATAGTCATGAAAATACAGGAAAATCTTTGAATGAGAAGGTGTGTCCAAACTTTTGGTCTGTACTGTACATTCGTATCTGAAATAACCTGTATCTGAAATAACCTGCTCAAGTTGTTGAACATGATCTACAATGTGAATATTAGATCTACAATATATTAGTAACATAAATTATTTGGATCACACATCTGTTCTATCTGTAATGACAATGATTCCATCACCATTAACAAAAGCATAGCATTCTTTTGCCTCTGGGCATATACTGTATATATATTTTATACATAACAATTAAACTTTTCACAAAGTTTTCTTTATTTTCTTTCATTGTTTGATTTTGCATAACATGCATATGAATGTTATATATTAAGACAGAAATGAAACACATCAAATCTTTTCAATGCAACAGATGCTTTGCTCCAAAATATAAGCAAGCCGCAGGAAATATTTGCTCTATGGTGGTGTCAAATTGCATGGATAATTTAATAACTAATCATTTTAATTCCTGAAAACCAATATGTGATACATAATATAAGCATCAGAGCAACAAAATTAACCCTGTAGGCCTATGACATTTTTTAAAACCCATTAAATGATCTTAGTTGATTTACCTTATGTAGATATCTGTATACAAATGATATTCACAAAGAAAAAATAGTGGTAAAAATCTATAGATTCTAAAGTAAAATAAAAACTTTACTTAATCATATTCACAGAACAGTACCTTAATAGCTTTTCTACAAGAAAAATAATAATAAAATATCACATAATTATTTTCCTAATGTTTCATTCATCAAATATGTCATTGAATTACAAGTTAGAAAAATGTTTTCTCATATTGAGGAAAAAAGGGATAAAAAAAAATATTAAACACATTCTTATTATTAATTTTATAGAAAAAAAGCATACCGTATATACTCGTGTATAAGCCAACCCGTGTATAAGCCGACCCCCCTACTTTTGCCCCCAAAAACAGGGAAAACTTATTGACTCGCGTATAAGCCTAGGGTGGACAATGCAGCAGCTACCGGTACTGAAAAATTTTAAAAATGAAACTAGATACGAATAAAATGTTGAACTTTTATTTTAAATAGAATCAGTAAACTACCAATGCAGCAGACCACTGTCCTGTTATAAAGCCCCCTATAACTGGTATATAGCCCACCATCCCTGTATATAGCAGCCATAACTAGTATACAGTTGCCACCAGCAGGGGTAATACAGGCCCCCAGCAGGGGTAATGCAGGCCCCCCCACAGGGGTAATACAGGCCCCCCCACAGGGGTAATGCAGGCCCCCCACAGGGGTAATGCAGGCCCCCCCACAGGGGTAATTCAGGCCCCCCCACAGGGGTAATACAGGCCCCCCACAGGGGTAATGCAGGCCCCCCACAGGGGTAATGAAGGCCCCCCCACAGGGGTAACACAGGCCCCCCACAGGGGTAATGCAGGCCCCCCCACAGGGGTAATGCAGGCCCCCCACATGGGGTAATGAAGGCCCCCCCACAGGGGTAACACAGGCCCCCACAGGGGTAATGCAGGCCCCCCACAGGGGTAATGCAGGCCCCCCACATGGGTAATGAAGGCCCCCCCCACAGGGGTAATACAGGCCCCCCACAGGGCTAATGAAGGCCCCCCCACAGGGGTAATGCAGGTCCCCCACAGGGGTAATACAGGCCCCTCACAGGGGTAATGCAGGCCCCCCACAGGGGTAATACAGGCCCCCCACAGGGGTAATGCAGGCCCCCCAAAGGGGTAATGCAGGCCCCCCACAGGGGTAATACAGGCCCCCCACAGGGGTAATGCAGGCCCCCCCACAGGGGTAATGCAGGCCCCCCACAGGTGTAATGAAGGCCCCCCCACAGGGGTAATGCAGGCCCCCCACAGGGGTAATACAGGCCCCCCACAAGGGTAATGCAGGCCCCCCACAGGTGTAATACAGGCCCCTCACAGGGGTAATGCAGGCCCCCCCACAGGGGTAATGCAGGCCCCCCCCACAGGGATAATGCAGGCCCCCCACAGGGGTAATGCAGGCCCCCCCACAGGGGTAATGCAGGCACCCCCAGCAGGGGTAATACAGCCCCAGCAGGGGTAATCTCACCCCCTCGGCTCGGTCTGCAGGCACCCGGGTCGCCCAGCTGCTCCGTCTGCGTGCGCGGCTTCTAATTCCGGCGTCCTCCCCGCTCTTCCTGTTTGAATGCGATCATGTGACCGCGGTCACATGATCGCATTCAAACAGGAAGAGTGGGGAGGATGCCGGAATTAGAAGCTGCGCACGCAGACGCAGCAGCTGGGGGACCCGGGTGCCTGCAGACCGAGCCGAGGGGGTGAGATTACCCCTGCTGGGGGGGGCCTCTGTATACATGGGGCGGGGAGGCAGCGGGGTAGGCTATATTGTGCAGGGGAGCAGCAATGTACTATGCGCTGCTCCCCATGCATAATTAATGAGCGGCACCACGTGACGTGCCGCTCATTCTGCAGCCTCCCCCCGCCTCCTCCTGTGCCCGGACACAGCCCCCACCACACCAAACAGTATATGACTCGTGTATAAGCCGAAGGGGGACTTTTCAGCCCAATTTTTGGGCTGAAAAAGTCGGCTTATACACGAGTATATACGGTAGTTTATTTAGTTTTTGGTCTGTTTTTCCATTGCCCAACGGTTAAGAAAATATAAATATGAATGAAAAATGTTGATGTTTCAAAGAGAAAGCCAAGCTAAGAGCTAATTGTGTAACGAGAACATATCGCTTTCCTGAAAGAGAACCTGAATGGCCCCAACTCTCCAAAATGTGTTTATTTTTGAGGTTATTGGATTGCAGGTTTTTGGGAGCACTTCCAAAGATGTGGATGATCCAGAGAATATATGGTAAAAAAAAACTTCATTAATATGACTACTACTTGTTATGGAGTTGGTCCAATTCCTTCATAAGCTTCATGGATCAGGTAAGCCTGGTGAAGAAGTTGGACCAGCTTTATACCAGGTGGCTAACATGTTTATAAACGTTTTGTCTTATCTCCTCTGGATCTTTTACATTCTTGACAGCACTCCCCAAATCTGATCTTTTTTCCAGCAATCCAAAGGACTTTAGTTCTGGCGCTTATAAATACAGAAATGTCTTTCAAGGAATAATTCCTGACTATAAAGAGTGTTGTTCTTGCCTTGTACAAACCACATTAAGGGCCCTTTCACATCAGCGGATTAAGCAGGTGGCGCTGCTTGCAGCGTTTTTTTTTGCAGCTGCAAGTGCAGGATCTGCTGCATCCGGCAGAACCGCACTTTACGCACCGGACCGTAAGCCCCAAAGACAATACATGGGCTTGCCGGATCCGGGCCGCAAGTCGGCTGTTTGACGGCAGATCCGGCAGATGCGGCGTCATCTGCTGTTTCTGTCACACATCAGCTTAATCTGCCTTAGGCTCCTTTCACATCAGCGGTTTTGCGCTAATCGCGGCAGTTGCATTTTTTTCACAGCAACTGCCGCAATTACCGCATAACGACTGCACTTGCAGTTTACTTGCGGCGAGCCCCATACAATGTATATGCGGGCTTGCGGCAGGTGCGGCAAGTGCGGTATCGGCACTTGCGGCAAGTGCGGCTGCGAAAAAAACGCGGCATGCCGTGTTTTTTTCGCGGCCGCAAGTGCCAATACCGCCATTGCCGCACCTGCCGCAAGCCCGCATATACATTGTATGGGGCTTGATGCAAGTAAACCGCAAGTGCAGCTGTTATGCGGTAATCGCGAAAGTTGCGTTTTTTTCACTGCAACTGCCGCGATCAGCGCAAAACCGCTGATGTGAAAGGGGCCTAAGTGAGTGAAAAACTATTAATTGTATTTTATCAGTTATCATCTAAATAAGAGTTCTCTTTTCTCTATTTTTAATCTTACGCTAACACCCTGACTAGCCAGCCCTTTCTATAATATAAGTGATTACATTGTATGACAAAAAACGTAAAAATCAATTTACAGTATTCTAATTAGCTTTAGAATAGTTTAAAGGGTGTTATCCAAACTTTTCATTCCAGTAATTTAGTTGCCACATGTTGCATTGGCATGGCAACCGCCACTTGTCAATTTCATGATGAGAGGATGCATTTGTGGTGAGGCGCACACATATAAATCTCTTAATAAAAAATTTGTCTCCATCCCATTGTGGCACCCCTGCGGGGGATTGCCACAGGTTACACTGGTGCAAGGAAGGACTGACATCTTGGTCTGCTCAGCACACACCACCTACCACTCCAGACCTGAAGGGGGAGCTCTACTGGCTGCATTAAGTCAGTTCCCCTTTAAGAAGATCCAGGCTGAGAGGAGGAGACAGTTTGTCCCAGGAGACAGTTGGCAGTTAGTTCATGTGAGGAGAGGAGAAAGGAGGAGGCTGAGCTGCTGGTCTCTGGAAAATAATAATAATAATAATAAAACTTCATTGTATAGCGCCAACATATTCCGCAGCGCTAAAAGACATAGGCCAGGACCAGAAGGGACAATTGTCGGCTGTTCATACCCCAGGGAAGGGGCCTGAGGCAAGTAGAGGAGATAGGGAACAAGAAAAGGGATCTGAATATATTCCCCTTTTAGCACAACCGGACACTGGAGTCCGATGCTGTGGGCTTGCAGAGCCACAGTGAAAAGCCCAGCAGTCTCAGGAGGAGTTTAGCCCTGAGGATAGTAACAAAAAAAAGACTTTTAAACTAACCAAACATAGGACCAGGGGCCACAGGAGGAACTGGGACCCCGCAGAAGGACCTCATTGTTAGTTTAAGATAATAAAGAAGAGGAGGGTTCAGACTCAGGGAGGACTCATCCCTCAAGGCAAAGCACAGAGATAAAGGAGGCCTCATATCCTTCCAAGGAGTTAATCCTAAATTGCACCAGGGACCTGGTTATTACTCTGGACTGTACCTGTTATGTGACCACCAGTAAAAAGGTACCGGAACAACTATCCCTGTGTGTATGTGTGACTGTTCATCAGCTATAATTCACCATTTTCCTCCTTCACTGCCCTTCCTCACCATTTTCCTTTATTGCTGCCCTGAGGTAAATCTCCACCTGTGGGGAGCTGTACCACACTTTACTGCCCCCTCCATCACCTCAGCGGCCGGCTGGCAGCGCCGGTACCACCTTACCGGACACTACAGGTGGCGACACGTTCCCCAGTAAATAATTCCTTCATCCCCCTTCAAATGATCCCCAGGGCACGGCACTGGGATACCGTCCACCTGTGACTCCCTAATCAGCAGACCCAGTGACCGAGTACCCCCCATAGCCCTGGACTCATCACCATCTCCTCATCCAAATGGCATGAACATTTCTTCCATCATTAATACAGTAGCCTGTAGTGATATTTAGGCAGAGGGGAGGAGGTGGAAGGAGAGAGTTTCTAAAGGGTTGTTTGCTCCATATTGCTCCTTGAGTGGTACATTCTCCATTTTTCCCTAAGGCTTCATCCCTAGGTAGAAGGAGGAAGACAACGAGAGGAATCTCTCACCATTCTGAGGACCTGTTTTTGATAGGGTATTGTGTTATCAGTCATGAATCTTTGGATGTTGTCAGATGTGTAAGGAGCTATAAAACCAGATGACGATGGGGATGGCTTCCTATATTTTCTGTCCATATCATTCACACTTTGCTTCCCAGAAATTAGAGTCAAACAGACCACACCAAAGTCCCAAAAAATCTGTCAGTCATTTCAACTACTTTCTCTAGAAGACCAACTTCGTACAGTATTACAGCCACTCTTCTGGCAATCTACCTCAAAGTTGCTGTATAGAAGTCATGAATAGGCTGCAGAAGGAGTCACTCTGAGAGCTTCCCATAGTTGCGGTCTTCACTTACCTGTGGTATGACATGGCTTGTTCTCCTTCTCCCTTTTTAGCTCACATTGCTGGCAAGAACCGAGTCTTGCGGCTGCCCAGCACAGCCCATTTACATCTCCTGCTTTTCACTGCATCAGGTGTTAGAGCATCTCACCTCAAAATTCAGTCACTCAGAGCCCAGGCGTCACCTCTGTCCACATGTCAGGATGGTCTCTGGTCATTACTAGCCCTACCAGTAGTCACTCGTGGGGTTCTTCTCCCCATACAGCAGGGCTTCAGTCCTCAGGTGACCTCTCTCTGTGTAACTTAGATTCTGTCCATGGATATAGAGTCCCTGATAGCAGCAGAAGCTTTTCGTGTCTGTTCAGCGCCATCATCAGGCCATGTCCACTATATTGTTGTTATTTAAAGTTTAAATCGACTGAAACTCACATATCATTTTTACATACATCGTAAGTGAACAAATGTTTATTTTGGGGAAGTTTGACATATGAATGATGAAAAATAGCATTTTATTTCTGGCTGCATTAAATGTTCTTGAATAAGTATCTCAATATAACTTTTAGATGTGAAAAATAGGCAATTTTATTCAAGAGCTTTTCTTCTGATACAATACGTAAGATAGACTCGCTATTTCTCAGTGCAATAAAATTAAAGAGCAACAAAATAAGCAACTTTACAATTGAATCTCTCTTATCTGGACAAAAAACTCTGAGCACAGCTCAAAGAAGGATCCAAAAGAGATACATGTTAGCAGATACTGCTCTGCAATAATCTATTTTCTGCAATGGGAATGTAACTTAAAACGATATTATAAAAGAAGAGTAAATCACCAGCACAGCTTGTAACCAAGTAGTGACAACACATATAGATAAGGAAAAATAGTATAGTAATTTACACTAGTATCTAGCCATGTTTCTAGATCTAAAGTAACAAAAGAATGATTTTTTTGCAATCTATTGTAGCAATAATCATTTCCAATTCCATTTATTTGTCTAATCATTAATTATCCATCTATTTTTCTTGTTGTGAATGAATTGTAATTATTCTCACATACTTTTACAAAATGTAATATATAATTGTTGTTATTACTATAAGACCTCATGTATGAAACCATAATATATTCAAGAAACACTGAAATAAATGATGGTAGATTTGCAAGAAGTAGCAATAATGACTATGTATATTGTTACCTCTAGACTTATATCTAGAATGAGGGTTCCATTACTTTGAACCCAATTCATGCTCAATAGTTTATTCATAGATGTCAATGGAGAGATGAATTCCTTCTCGTGTATTTCTGTAATTTCCATATGCTTGAATAGAGTTTTCCAAAATGAAGCAGAGTTGCTTTTTTTGTGTTTTATGCAAAAATATAATATTCAAAAAAGCCCTTTTACAAGGAAATAAATCATGGACTCTAGTGTCACATGTTGGAAGTATTATTCCTAACATTCAATATCAACCCCTTCAAATAGTCTTGCCACTTCACTTAGGATATTCAACTAATCTAGTATCTCCACTGGAGATATGTGTTTCGGTATTGTTACTATTTATTAACACTTAGTATGAAAATTAGCTGGGTGGTTGAGAGGCTTTTGATAGGTGGACTTTGGCAGGGGCATATATAAATTCATGGGACTCTAGTGTCACGTGTTGGAAGTATTAATCCTAACATTCAATATCAACCCCTTTAAATAGTCTTGCCACTTCACTTAAGATATTCAACTAAACTAGTATCTCCACTGGAGATATTTGTTTCGGTATTGTTACTATTTATTAACACTTAGTATGAAAATTAGCTGGGTGGTTGAGAGGCTTTTGATAGGTGGGCTTTGGCAGGGGCATATATAGAAATCATGGGACTCTTTAGTAGACGTTCTAATTAGGTTTTCTATCGATGGTGTCACAGAAAAGCATATATCACAGTTTTGTAGCTCTTCCAACTTCCGTAGTATGTTGGAACCACAATGGCCAAAACACATTATGTTGACTCTCCCTTACACACAGTATAAGGCCCCCCCCACAGTTCCCTACAAAAAGTATGATGGCATCCAACAGTCCACCCCACACACAGTATGATGATGCCGACAAAATCTCCCACACACAATAGCATGGCCTCAACAATGTCCTCTCACACAATAAGCTCCACACATCCACAGGGTCATGATAACATTAAAAGAGGCTGACTAGTCTGGAGAGACACCACCCATTCAACTAGTCAAATGCCTAATTAGCATAGGAAAAACTGAGTTTAGAAATGCTTTTTTATTGATTTTAGTAAATGGCATTAAACAGGGCTGATTAGGCATGGGATTTGGCGAACACATGTGACTGCTGCTGAGTTGGAGGTATAAGGGACCTGAGAGGTTATATGTCTAAAACTGAATATTTCTCACAAAATAAATGAAGTTACCAAACTGTCAGTACATTGCCTTGGAGGATTTGGAATGATAATTTGAGATTAAGACCTGTTCAAAAACGTGAATTAAAAAATTGTCAAAATTTAATTTGAAAAATGTGTACAATTTTCAGTCATCTTTGTGACATTTATATATCTATTCAAAATATATAGGATCTAATGCAGTTTCTTAGGTTAATAATGGCAATGTATCTGTAACAATCATATACAATACAATATTCCATATAGGATCCATTTTTTTGTGCATCCATAGATTTGAATAGGTAAGTTTTATTATCAGAAGAGAAAGTTAATGTCGTAATTTTTTCATACGGACACTCAATACATGTGAAAAAAAAGACAGCTGAACATCTCTATTTATTACTCATTACATCTCTACCTCCCTGTAACCCAAAAAAAAACACTTTGTACAGGTCAGAGTTAAGAGGTCCGGAGGGACTTATCTGATTCTGCTTCCTCGCTGGCACGTTCTCCCCGCCTCCTAGCTGCCTGGCTGTGTCTGGGGCCACAAGGGACTGGGTACACAGGTCTCGGCAGTCGGGTGAAGGATTGTCCCGGGTAGTCTGTGCCCGAGCCTGTGCCTTGGGTGACAATAAAAAGGGATGTATTTACAGGGATTAAAGTTATTTTCGGTCGTGACGCCACCTGTAGGTCCGGTGATGGCATCGGCGCTGCTGGATCTCCAGGGTGATGGATGGCAGCAAGGTTTTGTAGCCCTCTACAGGCAGGCTGAGTCCACTGAGTGTTGGAAGTAGCAATAGTGGAATAGGGCAGTGTAGTCGTTATGGTGTGGGTCTAGAATGATGGACACACACACAGGAAGTCTCTTTTTGGTACACGTCTATGGATGAAGGATGCACTTTGAAACTTCCACACCGAGTGAGTATATAGACCTCCTTGTCCAGTTCCTTCTCTCTAGTCTGGCTGGCATGAAACCAGGCCTGACCTCCTGTTTCTCCACACCCGTTTGCTGCACTGAGGCTCTCTCACAGCTACCGTTATCTCTCCTACGGTCCCTGGCTTTCAATTGTGGGTGCTGTGGTATCCGGGAAGCTAAGCCTCCATGGTGTTCTGGATTCTCTGCTGGGATTCCTCTCTCTCCCTGTGTGCAGACTTGGTCTCCAGTGACTGTTGTTCTCCTGGGTGAGCCGGAATGGCTCCTCTGCCCCTCTGTAGTGTTCCTTGCCTCTGCCTGTGGTCCTCACCTCTCTGGACCTCACACTGGCTCTGGAGGTGCACTGGTGTCGGGCCTAGCACGCTCCGGTGACCAGTTTTTGCTCACTAGCTCTGAGCTGAACGTCACAGTTCTTCTAGTGACTGCACACTCTGGCTAATTTCCCCCAGCACCTGTATTTATAGAGGATCTGGCTTAACAGCAATCAGTGGTGCTCCCCTACAGGCCTTTGGGTAGAAGGTTGGGTGTATGTGATACCAGACATGGAACTCCCTTAGTGAACTAGTTGTTTCTGTGGCTTACCTGGCACAGGGCGCCACAGCTGTATGTCTCCCGCCTCCTCTTCTGTGATGTAAGTAATAGAGCATGCCCTGCATACAGCATAACATTTAACAGAAGAGGAGGCGGCAGACACACAGCCAGGCGGCGGGGAGGACTGTGCCAGCCGAGGACGGCAGAATCAGATAAGTCCCTCTGGACCTCCTAACTCTGAGCTTTACAAAGTGTTTTTTTTTGGGTTGCAGGGGGGTAGAGACAGGGTACACACCTTCCCTGAATGCTGCACACCTGCTGCATTCAGTGTTGCTTTCACTTTGGAAAGCACCAGGGGGTTGACTGGTTCTCTTTAAAATCAGAAGAGGTGCTGTGGATGCTGGTAGGTAGGAAATGGTTTGCAGGGCATCTTTTCAGTGGCTATAGACCACCAGGTTCCAATAAATCTGTTTACTCAACTCTAGTCAAAAAGTGTAAGATTTACAATATGCTTTTTCATCCTGTTTGGTACTGTTTTTCATCTTGAAAGTATACCACAAACTTTATTCAACTGAAGGCAACAATGATGCAGGTGTCTTTTTGCCCTTCATTTGGGTGAACCGATAATTCCAGATATATGCATTGGGATGGCCAGGCTGTTCAGTCCTGTTTTGAGGACTTTGTTTTTCTCTACTGTTATATACATGACCTTTGAACCGGATGCAAAAATATGAAGGAAACGGGACCCTACAATACCATCTAAGATAGCAGGAAGAGAAGGAATTTAGTGTACTCATGGTTGATTATTTGAGTGGAACACACATAAATAGTTTGTACTTTTAACCATTGGATTAATAACTTAAGTGTTATGTTCAGCTGTAAAGCAAGGCTTCAAATCCAACATGACACAGTAACATATTTACAAAGTGAAACAAAAGAATCACACCAATTAATTTCAGCGCATAAAAATAGCATGCATCATTTCATTGAAAAGTGAGTGTAATCCTCTGACATAACAAGAATTAATGTGATATCTGGAAATGCAATAGATATTTATCAGGTACTAATCTCTGGAATGTAACAATGGTTTAATGCTGGCGAGATCATTTACATACTATATCACAATACAGAGTAGCATTCTAAAACACTATATTATATATTTGATGTCAGGAATCTGTCAACTCAAAATAAACATTACAGAAAGACTTTGAATTAGGAACTGCACATAAAGGGGTTTCTCCGGCTTAAATCTATCTTTACACTATTGAGCTACACAGATACAAGTAGGTAGATGGTAATTACCTACCTGATCTGCTGTAAGCCCTTCTCTCCTATCAACACCTGGCTCACAGTGGTCACATGACCGCTCCAGCCGTGATTTTGCTGCTTCCTGTGATGTCCCGTTTTGCCTCCAGGGCAGGAGCTTATCCTCCACCCTGTAGACAGCATCACAGCCGACATCACTGTGAGTGACAGCCGGCCCCCTGCTACTAACTCAGCTCATGCTTGAGGATGCAACACAGAGACAATGAATCCACAGCTACAGGCCCGGGGCTCTGTACATATAATCACAGCTGTGTTCGGATGCTGGAGCCTCATTTTGTCTCATAGCATTCAAGAACAGCTGTCATTTGAGTGGAGGGGGCCCTGGAGTGGAAGGGGAGGGAGTGGGGAAGGATCACCTGGATGTCACCTACCTAGCATTATGTTCATTGCAGACAGCTTCCTTCTCTTCTAGCTGCCTCTATTGTCGGATTAGCCAGGAGGGGGAGGAAAGGAGTTTTCATGTTGGACAACAGTGCTCCTACAGCAGGGCAAGATAAGTCCTGTGATAAAAGCCCTGTGTGGCTTCCACTGCCCAAGGTAACTTCTGCAGCTGCAATAATGAGGGGGAGGGGGAAATCTGACAAATGATAGATTTAATATATATCAGGTAAATCTGTCTATTTCATATGTATGCATATTAATGTGTATTTCCCTGTGTGTATGAGCGTGCATGTATATTTCCCAATGTGTGAGAATGCGTGTGTATAGCCTTGTGCATGTGAGCTTGTGTATTTCCCTTTGTGTGTGAGCATGCATATATATTTTCCAGTGTGTGAGCGTGCATGTATAATTTCTCTGTGTGTGAGCATGTATGTGTATTTTCCAGTGTGTGTGATCGTGCATGTGTATTTTCCAGCATGTGTGAGTGTGCATGTATATTTTCCAGCATGTGTGAGTGTGCATGCATATTTTCCAGCATGTGCCATGATTGGAATCAACAGTGATTGGGGTTCCAATTCTGAGGACTGGGCTGTGTGTGATGTTGAAGGTGAGGTGGAGGAGAGGCCACTTGATGCAGAGTTTTAAATAAATTGTAACACATGCTCTTTCTGCGTCTCATCTACAAGTTGTAGTGATGTGCTGTTGTTTAAGAATGGGATGATAGTAGGTCCACTAACATAAGTTGACATTTTTATTTGGCTAGGACAAGCTGGTGTTTGTTGAGAAGAGCTTTCAGTAACTTTAGCACCTACACCTCTGACACCATGCATTTTACCCTTTCCACAATGACCATAGCCTTTACCACTCATAAATGATGAAAACAGATTTGGATCTCAGTTGTTCTCTACCAAAAAAGGTCTGCATGGGAATATATCAGATTTGGTAAACACTGATTCTATGCCCAAAAAGAGTTTAGGGCAATATTTATGGGATTTATAACACTGCTTTTATGCCAAAAAAGCTGTGAATGTGAATAAAACAGATTTGGAAAACACTGTTCTTTTGCCCAAAAAGAGTTTAGGGTGATATTTAGGGAGATTTAGCAAATACTGATTTTATGTAAAAAAAAGCTGTGGATTAGAATACAGCAGAGTTGGTAAACATTGGTTCTATGCCCAAAAACAGTTTAGGGCAAACTTTATAGGATTTATCAAGCACTGCTTTTATGCAAAAAAAAAAAAGCTGTGGATAGTAATACAGCAGATTTGGCAAACACTGGTACTATGTGCAAAACGAATTTAGGGTTATATTTAGGGAGATTTTGCAAACACTTATTTTATGCCAAAAAATGCTGTGGATGGGAACACAGTAGATTTGGCAATCACTGTTCTATGCCCAATAAGAGTTTAGGGCTATATTTAGGGAGATTTAGCAAACACTGCATCTCTGCCAAAAAAAGGTCTATTCCAGGAATAAGTTACTAAACCTACTATATATCTGTCTAACTATCTAACAATAAAATGGGTTGCTAGCTATCTGTCTGTCTAGCATGCAGGCCCACAGCAGCAACAGTGGCATCAGGCATGTCCTTTTGTTGTAACACTGTTCCAAAGGCAATGACAGGAATTGGATGATTATTATATGCCTAGGATATGTGACTTAAGGCCGCTTCACACGCTAGGATATAGATGAATGAGATCATTAGCTATGTCACGTGACCGCGATTCTTCCGACATCGTTAGTGCGTTGTCACACGCAAGGATATCGTTAACGATCTTAAATTTGGCAATGCTCCAGCTATTTGGAGAAGAACGATTGAACGATTTTACAAAGCGGCAGGAATAGGAGAATTATGAACAATATTGTTCAAAAAGGTGTCACACTGAACGATGTTGCTGCTTCCCAGGGGGTTAATTGGACGACGAACGATAGATTTGAGGTCAGGATCTCAAATTTTGGATGAACGTTCCAACGATCTTTCCTTCCTACATCATTCGTTTACACGCAACGACGCACTAACGATATCGTTAATCACAAATCCATGACGTTTCAACAATATCGTTAACGATATCCTAGCGTGTGAAGTGGCCTTTAGGCAGCCAATTACACAAGCCCTTATGTCTGCAACTTATATTTGCTTTAAGCATGCTGATTGGCTGCCAGCCCGGAATATCCACATAGTAAGTGCGGGAAAAAATAATGGAGTCCAACGCTCCTCTTACCTGAGACCTCTCCCCACCTGCTCCTCTCATCAAACACCTTCCACCCTCTACCTGACAGTGACAGTTGCCATAACGTAGAAGAGAGGCATTAGTGCAAATGCACTAATGCTTTTTGTCATACTAACAGTTGCCGAACAAATTCCAAACTTGTCAACTTTTTAACAAACTGTTTGTGTTTGAGGGGCCGTGCAAACAATGCAAAATTTGTGCCGGATGTGAAATTGTTGAACATGTTCGAGCAATGTTCGCTCATCACTAATTGTAATCAAACCTTTTATCTAACCCCTGACCCTATTTTTCACATAGGTGGCCTTTTTTGTTCTGCCATTCTTGATAGAATTTAAAGGTAAGTAGAGGCTGTTTTTAATTAATGCTGGTTCTAACTGCCCTTTAAACTTTTTAGACATTTAGCCCTGAGGTAAAGCTAAGGCTGTTTTTAATTAATGATGGATCTAACTGCCATTCAAAATTTTTAGACATTTAGCCCAGAAAAGGTGCATTTGATAAATATTAATTTAGAGTCCTTTCAAAAAAAGGAACATCTTGCCCCCACTGTAGGGCCTATTTACTTGTTAAGGACCTTAATTTTTTTAACTACATTCTATAAATCAGTGATGAAGTCCAAATTTGCAGCCATAGCTGAAAGTGTTGACACGGTTTGTATGACTTGTTGTTGTGCAACTAGTATAAGTCCGTTGTTATTATTTCTTTACAGTTACAATTGTCATCTTTAGCCATGTTTTTCTTTATTAACATTACTGTTGACCTTGTCTAAAGTTTTCCAAGGAATCCTTTGTTTTATACTTCTCTATTATTGTTTTGCTTATATGTCTTTGAAACTCTTATTTTGCCTATTGAAATTTGAATAACTTTGCTTTTCACTTTACCTAGTGCACTTTCCTGGCTGTTTTTGATAATGTCCACTAGGGCATATTGTTCTTCATCAACTGGCTTGTAGCAGTCTTCTGCCGCCAGATTTTCTGGGCTAGAGAAGTCTAAGAATATCACTACAAGGGTGTAAAGCATACTTGATAGTCAATATGTGTTATTAATTAAGAGAGGTATAGTGCACATCAGTCTTATTACAATGCTCACTGGCATGCACTGACCTGATTCATTAAGTGACTGAATGTCCATCATGTGCAGTCACCAAAAATGTATGTCAGCCGGAGACTCGCACGTTCCAGGAGTAAAACAAGTCACTATATTCGTGTATTTTATAATGAATTTGATGGGCATATGTGACCCGGTCCATGCCCATGCCCCACCTGTAGCTGCTGATTTGCACAAACACATTGTGACTTATTAAAAAGTTTACTACATCTTAATCAATCTGTCCATCAATAACTTTAACAAAGAGAGAAGGGAGCGCACATAGGGTCTTATCTATGATGATGATTCAATGCCCCCCGATTAGTGTGACTCACCTTTTTGGGTTGTGTGAGTCACAACAAACTGCAAGAGCCTTGTTATCCTGGTCGCTGCAGAAACCTGGTAAGGGAGAAATCTGTTTATGTAGAAAAAAGCCCAGGTTTAGATTCCGCGCAGACCACCAAGCAGAAAGGGTAGGTTTGATGTCCGTTTATTGAGCCAACGTGTTTCACAGCAGGACCTGCTGCTTCCTGAGGAAGCAGCAGGTCCTGCTGTGAAACGCGTTGGCTCAATAAACGGACATCAAACCTACCCTTCCTGCTTGGTGGTCTGCGCGGAATCTAAACCTGGGCTTTTTTCTACATAAACACATCAATTACTTTCTCATTTTTAGACCAAAATTGTCCATATCAGCTTGAATCTAGTTGTCT